>BSBM01000030.1:35150000-35319294 GCA_027924585.1 Larix kaempferi | reverse complement strand
AAAAACAACTCGGGGACAAGAGAAAATTTCACCTAGGTGGTAGATGCCTTTTAAGGATACAATAATCCATGTATGTTGATGTTATGCATGGACTCCACATGTTTCTCTTTCAGTGATCACAGCTCGGGTTGAGACCTATCAACCTCAATTTAATCAAGTCCTTAAGTTACTTCATAGCGGCCTTCATGGACATGGACATGTATCTCACTTAACGTTGCATTAATGGCAATATAACCCAAGGCTATGGTGAATTAAATGTTTTAGGTATCATATGAACATTGAACATAAGTCTTAGGGCATAACCAATGTGTGTATATATATATATATACACACTTTTATGTATATTTGAGAAGGTGTGTACCACTTTCAAAGAAACCTTATGTTATACACTTCGAAGAAAACCCTTTTTTAAGGCTATATTGATGACACATAACGACTAAATTTGGAGTAGAATCATTGCTCTCAGGCACTTGTTTTTCCTACTGTAGACTCTTTGGCCACTTGATGTAATATAGATTTTGACATGATTTAAATCCAAAGTAAGGGCTTGTTCATTTATTGATACTAGATTTGGAACTAGATCTTCAAAAGCCTTGCCTTTGGCTATGCCGTTGGTGGATCAGTGTTTCCCTGCCTTCACCCCTCGATTTAAGCACGGACTTGCTCCCTTAGCAACCACTCTTGTTTAATAATACATCCACTAAACTCTAACTAACTTTTACTTTCCCTAACTAACTTTTATTTTGTTCGCTGCAATCTCTAACAATCGATTTTCAGTTCATTTTACTATTTTCATGAACCCCCTAACTTTTACTTTCTTCACTCCCAATCTCTTAACATTCAATTTTCATTTTACTATTTTCAAGAATCACCCGATATAATTTTAGTAAACTCCTTCATGCCCATGGCCAAAGCTTACACAAAGTAAAAGAGGGAAAATAAATTACCTCGGCAACCTCTCAAAACACCTCATTCTCCACAATCGAGGTTGCGCAACCAATGTTGTCGGCTTGAAGCTGTGGGTTAGACTTGTATTTAATCATGTTGTCGGCTTGAAGCTGTGGAGTTAGACTTGTAATTAATCACGTCCTTTGTCTTTGTTTGTCTTGTCTTATCCCAGATTTCACATGCTCTGCTCTTTACGCCTATTGATTTTTAATTCGAACAATTTAACAGGAAGAAAACTTTAGCGAATTTGGCAAATATGGCTGCACGTTCATCATCCTCAGATTCAGACTATGTTAATTCTAATGCTACTATTGAAAAGTTGGTTGCTTTCCGATTCTTCATACGATGGACTTTCGGAAGTCATGAAAGTAGGAGTGAAGGAAAGGGTCAGAGCATGGGAACGGCATTATGATTCCCAAAAGTACAAGGACAAGCTGATAATTAGTAGAACAGGTGGCTTTCATGATGAAATAACTGGTGGAAAAAGTTGTGGCTACAAAAAATTTAGAAGCAGAAAACCGTCATATGGCAGTGAACAGTAATCTCCAAAACAAAAGTCAGAGTGAGACACAAAGAATTGAAATGGATGCAGTAGGGGAATGTCGTTGTTGTTTTTGGGGATTATCGATTAGTAAATATGATAGAGTGCCCAAATCGGCATCTATTTTGTTTTGACTGCCTAAGGAGGCGAGTAGAAGAAATAATATATGGAGGTTCCAAAGCACATGCCTCCCTAATTTGTATGGAAATGGATGGCTGCGAGGAGTCAATTCCTTTCTCAGAGATTCAGAGAGCTCTTCCACATGATGTTATTGAGAAATATGAAGCTCGCCAGGCCTGATAATGCTATAGTTCAAGCCAAAATTGAAGGATTGGTTTACTGCCCATTTTGTAATATTCCATATGAAGCAGACAAGTGTGTACAAGTTTTGGCCTGTCAAAACCTAAAAATGTTTAAAGGCTTCCTGTATCCAATGCAAGAAGCTGAGTCACTTACCATTACGCTGTGAAGAGGTTGAGGAAAAATCTGAGACTAGTCTTCGTAGAGAAGTTGAAGAGAGAATGACAAAAGCTGTGATAAGAGAATGTAACGAATGTAAGGCGGAGTTGATCAAGACGGATGGGTGCAATAGGGTGACATGTAGGTGTGGAACCACAATGTGTTACGTTTGCAGAAAGACAATTTCGTGGTTGGACTTTAAGCATTTTTGTGTTTGTGATCGATATAATGCAGAGCCAGGGAAACCCTGTCAAATATGCAACAGGTGTATTGTGAATGAGAACGAGGCAGAAGATAATGAGGCTCTGGCTGCTAAGAAGGAAGCATTGAATGAATTTGTAGGCAAGGAACCTAAGTTACTTCATCAGGAAATTGGACCTCCCTTCGAAAGGCTAAAACGACAACATGAATCCACACAGCAACAGGGTCATCATAGGCAAGGATTTGGTGATCAGCTTCCAAACACGGTTGTACCTCCACGGCTACCAGTTCCACGGCATATCTTCAGATTTGAACAAGCTCCACCACTTATCCTCAGATTTCAACAGATTTGAACTGCTAAGCTCCCCAGTAAGTTTTATTTTTATTTTTGTCATGGTCTCTCTCTGGTTAGGTAAACTTGACTTGGTCATGGTTTTTTTGGGTCCATGGTATTTAGTGGCCCATGATAATGATAATGGTCCATTGTATTGATTGTGAAGAAAACTTATTTTTCATATTATGTTTTTGTAAATTTTTTGTTTTGTAATTATATGAGGCAAGATATGATAATTGAATGTTTCATATAGTTATTGTAAATGTTATTTAAAAAAAAAACAACTAGTAAAATTAAGATTTAACCTTGGTTAGAGCCTCAATACCCAAAAATGTTATCACATAATATACCTAACAATAAAATAAAATAAAAACTTTTAGATACCATATGTTTCCTCGATCATGGATTGTGGGAAATCATCTCTCCAATTCAAGCTCTCACAAGCCCTTTTCTTCTACGATGCATAATCGTCGAGGACTGTTCAGTGGATGGGTGAAAATGGTATGCAATGCATTGGGTTGGCCACCCTAGTCCTCCCTGTCACCCCCTCATGATGTCATCATGGAACTTGGGTAGTTTTTTAGGTTCTTTTCTAAAGCACATTTATATTATTGTCATAAAACCATATTTTATGGATTCATAAACTACAAACAAATCACCCTTTTAGGGGTGGTTTTGGCTTATGACGGTTTTGCTCAACCCACCCCCCCCAAAAAAAATTTAGGTCTTTGGGGGGCAATTCTTAGAAAACCCCCTCAAAAGTCTTGAGAATTGGACTTTTAGGGGCATTTTTTTAACCCCCCCCAAAAGTCTTAGAGGTGAGAGTGAGGTTAGGGGAGAATTAAACCTAAAACTTAGGCCAAAAGGGAATCTTCTAGTTATCTAAGGCTTAGAGCAATAACTCAAGCTACAACATAGCACCTCTCAAGGGTATCATTTTCTTTTGAGTGGGGCTAAGGGAGCCATTGGAATATTTTGAGTAGTAGGTATGGATTTCAAGTAATTTGACATGGTTTGGGGAGGAAATGTTGGGATATGACTCCAAATAAATATTATAGGTAATCATGGCCATCAATAATACCTCAAACCACCACCTAAGACCTCTCAAGGTTATCATCGCCTTGAAGTGGGGATACAAGTGCCATTGGAACATTTTGGATACTAGGTATGAGCCTATATGCCTTGAACATGATTGAGGAAGGAAACCTAGGCATTATTCCGCAAAGTAAAGTTATATTCATTTAAGTTAAAGAAAAATTCCTTGATCAACCACACGTCAACCTATCAAGCATATACTTAGCCCATGTGTCTTTGGGTGTTTGACATGGTTGGTAGACAATGAAATGCATATTAATGGAATTTCATCCCAAGAATGATTCCTTGAGATAAAACATAAGACCTCTCAAAGGGATATTTGACCTCAAAATGGTGATGTGGACACCATTATGAAATTTTCAGCACAAGGTATTGTTCACAAGGCCTTGATCATGGTGGATGGAGGAAACCTAGGCCTTAGACCCTAAAGGGTTATTTTGTGCTTCCAATGCTAATAACAATGCCTTGAACAAACACAAATGGCCTCTCAAGGGGATCCTTCACCTTCAATAGAGCATATTGGAATCGTAATGGTATTTTGAGAACTATGTGTAAGTATTGAGGCCTAAACAAAGATAGAGTGATGAAACATTAGCCTCAGTCGTAAAATGTAGACTTTGAAACTCAAGGTCCATGAATAAACTCTTAACCTACCACACATGGCCTTTATGTAGGATATTTGGCCTCTAAGTTGTAATATGGCACCATTAGAAGGTTTTAGCACCAAGGATGGGTCGTGGGACCATATAAGATATGGATAAGAGAGGAAACTAAGCCTTAGTATCTAAAACAATATTTTAGGTAGCTTTCTTCAAGAACAACGCCTTGAACCATCGCACTTGATCTCCTAAGAGTATCGTTTTCCTCCATGTTGGTATATGAGTAGGTAGGGCCAAAAACATCACGTTGAAACATCACACATGATCTCCCGAGGGTATCCATGGACACCAAGTGGAGATATGGGCACAATTAGGAGTTTTTGAGCACTAGGTTTAGGTGTTGAGGTATTAACCATGGTTGGTGTAGGAAGCTTGTGCATTGGGATATATAGGAAAATTTTAGGCCTAAAGGTCTAATAATGATGTCTCCAACCACCAAAGCTACCCTCTCGAGGGGATATTTTTCCTTACAATAAGAATATGGCCATTGTTAAAAAGTTTCTAAGCATTAGGTATGGGCCTTGGGGCCCTGGGCATGGTTAACGAATGGAAACTAGGCTTTACAACCTAAAGGAAGCTTCTAGGTATCTATAGCCAAGAAAGACACGTTGAACAACTACAATAGACCTTTCCACGGTATCTTTGGCCTCTAAGTTGATTTTTTTGTGACATAGAGAGAAAGTGTGCTTAGCATTTATAAAAATATGAATAAAAATAAATAATAAATCCAAAAAATAGAATAATATAAAAAAATGCAAGAATTCAACCCTTGGTTTTCTACTACAATGGCTTGCACTCCATCCTTTATATTTCAAGTTGAGAATAGATGAACCACTAGCTGGATAACTTCTTCAAGCTCCATTTATGTATTTTCCCATGGTAATTTGATTTTCAGTTGGAAATAGTACCAAAACACAAATCAAAGTGATTAGATAAATGTATAACAACCTATTTCCCTATGACCTTGCTCTCTATCTGAAAGTAAGCCACCCCACAATTTATATCCCATTTGCAAGTGACCCTAGCATCATATATATAGAAGAATGGTTGTAAAAGAACAAGTAAATAATGCCAATTTTACGTTCCCAAGTCTCCTCGACGAATTGAAAAACAATCACGACAAATCCTAATGTAAAATATCAACTAATTGCTAAATCAAGAGATCATCACATACCTAAACAATCACAACAAATCCTAATGTAAAATATCAACTAATTGCTAAATCCTAATGTAAAATATCAACTAATTGCAAGATATCTTTCCAAGCCAAGAACTCCAATGAGGATTCCATATGTTAAGAAAATTGATGACCGTTCTTGGATTGAAATGGTTGCTTCGTAGAGGCAATGATCTTTGTAGAAAAAGGTTGATCCAAAGCCTCTTCAATGTGCAGTGGTTGATTTCTTGTATATATCTCATCATGACACCTCTACATTCATGTCAAAAGCATTGTGAACACATTGGGTTAGTAAAATATGATCCAAATTGGGACACGGGCATAGATGGCACCTTGCATTATTACACAATGTTTACATAGAGAATCTCTATCCTATGTGTGGGATATGTAACCATTTTAATATTGGGACACCAAGGATAGTTCTTAGGCATATCCCATGTTCTAGGGCCAAAAGCTATGGTCTTAGGTAATAATATTTTCCTTTCTCCTTCATTTTCCACGTGTTGGGTACACTAGGAATGGTTCTTTGGAAGAAGGGTGTGGTTTAGGAACAAAATTAATCTAGAGGATTTTTCAATCAAGGATTTGAGGACTTATCCATTGAGATACACATTCATGCATCATCAAGGCCATATGGCTTAAGGCACTTAGGAAGCTCAAACTTTAACTCCGCTTTCTCCATAGAATGTCAGTGATTTGAGTGTAGTCAACCTTTAAACATAATATTTAACTCTGCTTTCTCCATAGAATGCCAATGATTTGAGTGTATTCAACCTTTAAACATAACATTTAACTCCGCTTTCTCCATTGAATGCTGGTGATTTGAGTGTAGTCATGGGTATTTAGTGTTCTAAATTTTCATCATCGAATCAAGTAAGTATTACATCTCAACATTGAAGTGTGCAATTTTTGCGATGGGTTCAAGGGATAGAATTTCTAATGGCTACATCAAACCATAGTTGCTATAAAAACATTAGGTATACCAAGTTTTAGAATTTCTACAGCATGTGCATACCTTAACAACATGTGTTTATGCACTTCTATTGTGTATGGCCAGGAATTCCAATCGTTAATAAAGATGTCATGAAAGTGTAAAGCATGCAAAATATATAGAAGTATTTGTAACCCCTCAATGTTTTGAAGATCCAAATTTTTACATTTGGCATATCTACAATGGCCATTAGTCCCTATAATCGAGACTTTCCTAAAAAAAATAAAAATATTAACATGCCTTGAACCTTTGACCAACCCCAAAGGACAAATCTAAATATATAATAACATTATGAAATAACATACATTAATATGAGACTCATACATTTTGTCAAATTTTTGGTTGGGGTTCACCACTCGGGTCGATGTTGTGGGTGGCACACCATAAGAACCTTGTAGTATTGTTGTATTTAAGAGTGTTGTATATAAGAATGAGTCGAATAATACATCTCCTAACATATTCTAGACATGGAAAATTGTCATGAGGTAAGTTATGAAAACTCAATGATATCAACTTTTGCACATAACAATGCCACCTTGTCTTACATGTGCACACAACTCTTCACATGCCTTCATCACAATTAGAAGCCATCAACCCAAGCACACAAATTGGTGGATCATCAAAATGTCTCATTGCATTGTCAAACAAAACTTGACGTCAATGTGATTCATTTTCCTCCTCTCATTTACACCTCTTTTGAATTTTTTTATTTGACTTGTAAATGTGGAATAGTCCACCAAGTCAAAGGGTGTTTTCTCATCATGATCTCACCAAGAGCCACATACACAAAAACCATGCATCATGTAGAAAATAAACATGCAAAATCCTTCAAATCAATGCTTAATCTGTTATCTCCACCATGCATGATTCACTCAAACATTATTCTCCTTAGAATACATGCAAGAGATAGAAACAATATTAAACATTGCCTTCACACAACCTCTATGACCTATACTCCTTGTGTAGCTCAGTCTCCCTGCTTTATGCACTACAATCATAATAATCATAACAATTGCCTAATAATTCATAAACACATATGATCAATCATGACTACTCAATCCATCGTGATGTCACATAAGTAAAAACAAATGATACCAAGACTTCGTTGGGACAAAATATTGTTGATTCATATCTTCAATCCCCCCATCTATTACAGTTATTCTTCACAACGACAAAATCCAAACAATGACAAAACAATTGGGAATCACATTCGACTCAAGCACATCATTAGTATTACTTATTTGTAACTTTTCCATAATAACTCTTTCATAAAACATAATATTAGTAGCATCTTGTAGATTTTTTTCTCATTATATGGTGCATTACATCAAACCAATAGACAATTACTACTATTTTGCAACAAATTACCTCAAAAAAAAAGACTGATGACATCATAGAAAAACCCTAGAACATAGAAACACACTATGTAACATAATTATCAATGAAAAAAATACTTTATTATAGGTTAATCCTCTTATCGAACAAAGGAAACTTCCCAAGATTTTGTTGCTTTCGGTTCTCTTGTGAGATTTATTAGAAAATATAGGGAGATATTTTTCAACAAAATTCAATGCAATTGCACATTTATTACATGTATATGTACATTAAGGACATGTAACTACTTCCTTAACAAAAAGATAAGTCGAGAGAAAATCTCTTAATAACTTAACACTTAGCCTAAACACAAAGATAATATAAGAATTAATTATAAAAGTACTCACCTAACACATACTTAGTTGAGAGAATATCTCAATTATATCAACTTCCACTTAGTTAGGCTCATAAAACCACATCCACCCTGTGATACCTCGTGTATAAATCCACTTAACTTATGTGCACAAACTTCAACCATATGTGAATGAGACGTGAACCCATCATGTAACACCTTACCTAATCTAGTAGGTCAATCACTCATAATAACCATGGAGTAATAGGTCGTTGTATACATATGCAAAATTATTCATATTTCCACTTGTATCATCATTCATTAGCATACACCAAATATATATGAAAACATTGCATTATGAACATGTATAACCATGAGCGTCATGCACTAGTTCATAATAAAATATAAGTAGGAATTATATCTTTTTTATTGTTTCAATTTCAAAATAATACTTTCTTACATGTTTTTATTTTAATATAATTTCTTAATATTTTAATATACTTAATATTACTTTACATAAAAAATATCTTACATATTAAATAATAATAATACTATTTATAATACTTGTAACTCAAATCATAAATCATACCCATTCCATGTTCAAGCTTGACTATTCAATAATTATATAATCATCATATTCCCATTGTACTTATCCACCATTATCATATTATCATTTATACTTGTCCTATTGGATGTCTCAACTATATTGTATGTTTACATTAGATAATTTTAATTGTCAATTATCAAACAAGATTGTTCATCACAATGGTATGAAAGCCTAGCTTGACTTGATATTCATGGGACAATCGCACCGATGTATGGTGAACTGCAACTTCAAACTTGTTTGACTTATTTGGTATTTTTGACACACTTAAATCATCATGGGAGCGGGAAAATAAAAATGAAAAAAAAAATTAAGAAAAAAACATTTTTGGTATTTTTGACACACTTAAATCATCACGAAAGCGGGAAAATAAAAATGAAATTAAAAAAAAATTAAGAAAAATTAAAACCAAATATTGGGCAAAACAAAAAACACAAAGCTCGATAATAGGGTATTGCAACATTCTCTTGCCTTAAATCTCAAAGCAAAAACCATCTACATGGTATTAGCGATTAAGTGTTTGAGTCCCTCAAGGACAAAGAAATCTGACCCATCACACCCATCACAGGTAATGTTAATCCTTTTTCTGGATCTAGCTACGTAGGTTTAAGACCATTTAGGATATTTTACAGTAACGATTTACTTGACTCTGGCCAATGGCAATGTAGTATGCAAGAGGCCTTATATGGGAAGTGTGATATCTGAGGGAGGCCAGGGCCATGGAATTCTAATGATGGAGCCCAATAACATATCTATGCCTACTTTTGCAGCATCATCTTCCAAGGTAAGGGTTTAGGGTTTATCATGATCCTGTTATACCACGTGGCATGTGATCTTACTTCTGTTTTTATTTGGGATATGGTGGCAGATGGTGGTAGTCATACTTGCAGTTTCATATGAAGACGGGTTTGTTAGCCTATTTAATACACGCCGCTAATTTCGTTCTTATTATTACCGTCAACTGGACACAGGTTGGTTGCACACTCTACTAAAATGGGGCTATTTATTAGGTTTTGGAATTGGTTCTTGATGGTTTGTTTGAAATTCTGCATGCAAACTAAATCTATTTTCTGAATAGGCTAGTATTAATGTTGAATTATTCCCTTTTATCTAGGTTTGATTGATCTCAAATGTTCCATGATAAAATCTTTAGGAAGGGGAGTTCATCCTCCATTATAGTCGTTGTCACTTATGTTTTTCCCTTCAAAATTTGAAAATAATTGAATGTTTGGGGAAAAAAACTCAGGCTCTCTTGGTGGTGGATATATATAAGATGTATATTTATGAGATGTTATTTTTGTTGCTAGTCTTGCTTCCTATCCTCCTACTACTACCTTTTCTCTTGATGTTCTTGGTGCTTACTTTGGTGCTTCTAGCTTTGCTTTTGGCTCTACCTCTGGATCTCGATCTAATTAAAATGATGGATTTGGTACTACTGGTTATGTTGCTGCCAGATCTATTTATGTATCTACTGCATAACTAATGGATCGATTGGACCAATCAAAACTAGTGCCGCCTTAGCTTACTTTCCCTTAAGTGTTTCTTCAAGATCATAATCAACTTAACCAAGAACAAAATCAACATCAACAGCTGCTTCATCAAAAGGATATCAATATGGATCTCGATCTGGATCTTGCTATGGGTCTACCTTACCTGTTTCCTTTGCCCCATTTTTTTACGGCTTCATATATATTTTTTCCTACTGCAATATGCCCTTGGATGGATCGGCCTTGTCTCCACACATTTGTTCTACGATAAGTCTCGTTGTCAGTCATTCCCTCAAGCAATAAGTAATCCCAACCATAGGACTTAAACTATAATATCCTTTCAAGTCTGACCCTATTATTCATTGTTTGTCTGAATCCCAGAACACAAGAACATATGTATTATTAGTGTTATTGTAACATCCCAACAATTTACAAAAATAAAAAAAAAAATTAAAGTAGCAATAATTACTGAATTTGCTAATGCGGAATATAAAATAATAGTTAAATATTTTAACTAAAATAATTAATGATAACGACACATCGTAAATCTTAAAAAAATTACGACGATAGTTGTATTTGCTAATGCGGAATAAAATGGATACTAATATTTTAACAAAAGACAATTTACAATCATAACACAAAATACATCTTCAGATCTGCTTATGTTTAATTGTAAACTACATACTGTAAATAGGTTTGTATTATGATTATTTTCTTGGTAAAGTACAAATAGTTTTCCTTTGAATGATGACGAAGGGGTCCTACGAGATACCCTAAGGTTTACTTAGCTACGTTTAGCTAAAGTATTTGAACATGTTTCAATGTGCAGAAATGCAGGTAAGAATATTGCGACAATTCAAGTGTTTAAGAATACATATGTTTTTCAATTCATCGTCAATGTATTGTGAAGAACTCTAAGTACTTCCTTGCATGAAAGTTATTGAAGGTATGGATATTTGTCCTACTTCTCGTTTACGTGCTAGTTTACTAGCTTATTTGTGCTATTAGAATCTTGTTGTCATTTCGTCATTATGCAAGGAATGGTAATAACATGCACACTCACTATGTGAATAATTCGACTTATATGTTGTTTTACATTATGAAAACTCAATCCCAATATTAACTCAGTGCGTGGTTTTTAACTCGCAACTATCAAAATATGGTAGCTCCTATAATTCTCCATTATAAATGCATATAGAACTATGCTAAAATAGCAATGTCTATTATAATATTATCATCATAGTTCTATTGTGAATTTACTACACTTATAGGTTTGTATCCTTTTTAATATAATATTTGTGCATTATAATATAATGTGTAACTTTGTGAAGAGATAAAGTAATATAACAAATATTATGATAATGCATCCTAAACTATACACTAAGTATCAAACCCTTATATGAAATGCGACCCTAGTTAAATGAAAATGCTATGACATATACGTAGACCGAGCATTCGAAAGACTAACACTATGGATATGAAATGAACATGAGTTATAACCCTAAGTATTTATACTGAGATGTGATAGTGACCGAGAGTTGAATGCTTACTGTACTGGCAGGTTATCGTATCAAGTCTGGCATTAATGTCACCTGCCTTCAGTGTTGAGTGGACTTCCTAGCTGGTGCCATCATGGTTATAGTGCATGATAGTAGTGATCCCAAACACTACCAAAGTGTCGAGTTGCACACTAAAATGAACCTTGGTTGACAGAGCTGGATGTCGTGATGGTTGTGATAATTAATGAGATATTAATGCAGTTGATGACCAAACTTCAACGTGTTGGATTGGCATCATCTCCATCGTTGATCTCTCAAATTTTTGGACTTTGAACAAGAAACCCTAAACTCCACTAGGTTTATGCGGTTATCATTTCCTTTGTCATTCATTGTGTTGGGAATGGTTCTGTGGAGAGGCCAATAGGCCGAGAAACTCAAGGGTTTCAAATAACAGGTATTTTTGGCATCATCTCCAAGACTCAAAACCATGACATGTTGAGTGTTATTCTGATATCTTCAAATCTTTTAAGAGCCGAGCCTTTTGTGAAAGTTTTCAGTAGTTAAAGATGTTGAAGGATTAAATCTATGGTTTGCTTTTCTGGGTATGTTGAGAGAGTAGTTCTTCAGGGTTTTTATCTAGAATATTTGAACCATGTTCTATTCTCATGTAGAGACATACCGTTGTTCACAGAACTGGAACTCTCTTGGATGTGTTGGAAATATGGCTTCGTCCATTTTGTTTGCAGAAGGTGTCTCTTATCTCGGAACTACAATATGCAGGTAATGTTTCGATGCCGAGGTGTTGTTGCATTCTAAAGTGTCTATAAATATCTTAGAAATTTCTTATTTGAACCCCTTAAGTTTTCTTGTGATAGGTGATCTTCGTCGAAGGGTTGCAGAGTTTGAAAGCTTTGTGGAGTAAGGCTGCTCATTCACCGGTAATCCTTGGTGGTTCCTTACTTCGTAGGTCCTCTTGGCCTGTCATGGCCGATGCTTGGTGTTTGATGAAGGAATATATTTGGTTCCTGGCAAGTCTTGACTAGTGATTTGTTTTTGGAAACCAAAAGACACCAGAGGATGAGATCCTCGGCTTTTCTTGTTACTTTGCTTCGTAGCTTCTCACTGTAAAATTTTGTTGCAGTAAAATACTTTGTTTAAAATGTAAATACTAAAGGGATGAACCCTCGTCATTTTTATTGAATAGAGTGTTAAGAAGCTTTCATAAGGTTTTTCTGTGTGATGTATAAGTTTGGTTAAACGATACCATGTGTTGGTAAGAGTTGAGTCATGGGATGACTCGCTTCTGTAAAATGGAAGGTTCTATGCTACAATACTTATGCTTTTGTTTTCGAATAGAAAGAATGGAGCTGCCTCTGAAATAAAACATGAGTGGTTTCTAATTTTATATAATTTGATAGTTTGTTTAGGAACTACTACGTTGATTTTGGCCGAGAGTTGTGGCTATCTTGTTTTATAAAGTGATTCCTTGTGATCATTTTGTTTAAAGTTTAGAAAGGTGTTAAGACTTAGTTTTAGTATTGAATCTTTGTTAGTTAAGATAATGTGGTTGATAAAGAAAATCATAGGACTCTGTCTTGTATAGATAGCTAAAGTGTATGTAATAGTTTGAATGATAATAATATTTTGGTTTTGCAATTTAAATGTAATAAATTTATGTTTGCGTTTTCAAGTGTTGAGCTCTAAACTGACTATAACATAGTCTTAAGGTTTTTAATAAATAAACAAAATGCGAGGATTTGCACACTTTGCAAGATTTGGGCAATTAGTCTTTAGTAGAACGATGGAAGTTTAAAGAAATAAAACCTAAGATAATTCTATTCTGCAAGAATGGAAATAGAACAGATAGTCTTAAATAATCGAAATGGTGCTAAGTTAAAACCTTGAATTTTTTGTGAAGAAATGAACTAATATTAAAGTTCTTTATAGTTTAAGAATGAAATGAAAAATAACATGCATATGTATTTGGAAATATAGTAGATGATTCCAAAATATAAACCCTATATTTCTATGAAGAAATGGGATGCTTATTTCCTAACCCTAGATAAAGGAAATTATTTAGTTATCATTTCCTTTTAATGGTTATCATTTCCTTTTAACTAGTTGATAAGAAAATTTAGTGATAGTCTAAAACATTAATCTCTTCAATCATTGGAAATCAGCCTATCAAAATCATTTATCATAAAATTTCCTTCTCTATACTAGAGTACTATGCAGAAGACAACATGGGGAAAAATATAGAGAAGATATTTAATCAATCATTCCCCTTACACAACCAACATTATACAAAGTCATGCTTAGGTCAGAAATTAAGACATTTACTTCTGCATGCTTATTAACTTAAATACTAAACTTACAAGTGTAGAGAAACATATAACTGAAAATGAACAGGACAGAAGAGTAGAACCTGGTGAAGTAGGGAAACAGACAACCCAAGGAGCTTGTTCCACCCAACCTATTCCTGAAGACAGTCAATTTACTTGCCTTAGGACCCCCGAGCTTGTTCACTGAACCACTAGGAAGAAGAATCTATAGAAGCTTTAGTTTATCAACTTGCAGCAGCAATTTGAATCATTCATTCCTACAGACTTAGCAGTCAAAGAAACCTGCACCAGCACCTCTGGTTCCTTCTCAAAAATATTGCAACATCCTCACAATGCACTTCCACTTAGCCTCCCTATTCGAATCTCTCAGTGATCACCTGATGCACTTGAGGAATTATTTCTGCAGAAAATAATGTAGAGCTGCCTACTCAATTCAAATTGCCTTCTCTAGGATGCCTAGGCCTTTTAGTGGTTAACTTGGTCATTAATGAGCCATCATCTCTCTTCCACCCACCTGGGGAATAATGCCACAAATTTAGGGGTAGTTGTCCCATAACCAACAGCTAGTGGTGGAGTGCAAATGCTGACATCTGTCCCGTGCCTTCTAACAACTTATATTCCTCCTAGTGGGTCAATGAACACTCATTTAACATTTCCCTTGGGTTTTTGTCTCCTGTTTTAATTCATTAAATAATAATAATCAGTCATTACAATCATCCTTGACCAAATTTGGTCATAATTACAAAACTTTGTAATTTATAATTTAATATAATGTTTTTGCAATAAAATAAGTAGTCTCAAAATTTGGGTAGGTGACATACACCCACCCTCAAGTCTCAACATCGTCCTCGATGTTGTTTATTCACTCTCTAAGTGTTCCTGAAACTCCCAGGTTGCCTCTTTTGGGCTAAGGTGCTTCCACTGCACCTTTAACTGCCCAATGGTGCGATTTCGGAGTAGAGTTTCCCTCCTTTCGAGGATATAGTCCGGTTCCCCGCATACTACTCTCCAACTCCCAGGTTGCCTCTTTTGGGCTAAGGTGCTTCCACTGCACCTTTAACTTCCCAATGGTGCGATTCCGGAGTAGAGTTTCCCTCCTTTCGAGGATACAGTCCGGTTCCACCTGAAAATCGCCGTCTTGTTCCACCTATACATCATTCCAATTTATAAAGTGAGGAGCATCGTGTACATATTTCTTTAAAACTAAAACATGAAAAACATTATGTATTTTTAGATTTGGTGTCAAAGCTAGTTGATATGCCCCAGGTCCAACCCTTGACAAAACTTTGAAAGGACCACAATACCTAGGTGCCATCTTGGCACAGCTTTCCAGTTTGAATGAACTCTTCTTTGGTCTTATCTTAATGAAAACATGCTCACCAACCTGGAACTCTTTATGAGTCCTTTTTAGATCTGCTTGACGTTTTTGCCTATCTTGGGCAGCTTTAAGATTTCTTTGTACCTGTTGCACAGTTAGTTCTATTTCCTTCAACAATTCAGGTCCTAAAATAGCTCTATTAACTAGATCATTCCAAGAAACTGGTGTATTACATTTCCTACCATAAAGAATTTCAAAAGGGCTAAGCTTGGCTTATGCATGATAATGGTTGTTATATGCAAATTCTGCTAAATGCAAATAGTCCTCCCACTTACCAGGTTGGTCCTTTAACATACATTCTTAGCATGTCTTCCAATATCTGATTCACTCTTTCTATCTGTCCATCTGTTTGTGGATGAAATGTTGTGCTGAAGTTTAAGGTTGTATTCAACCCTTTAAACAAAGATCTCCAGAAGTTTCTCGTAAGCTTAGAATCATGCTCTGAAACTATCACCTTTGGTATTCCATGCAATCGAAAAATCTGTTTCATGAAAATTTTTGCAATGTCTAGAGCCTTATGAGTAGTTTTTACTGGTATAAAATGTGCTGCCTTGCTGATTTTATCCACTACCACCATGATGGAATCATTTTTTTTTTTATTCTTGGGTAGTCCGGTAACAAAATCTATGCTTATGATCTCCCATTTCCAGCTAGGTATAAGTAATGTAACAGTCCAGCCGGATGTTAATGTTCAACTTTTACTTTTTGACAGTCAAAGCATTTAGCTATATATTATGCTACTTCATCCTTCAGCCTAGGCCAATAATACTATTTCTGTAACATAGTGATGGTTTTCTAATAACCTGGATGGCCAGAATAATGACTTTTGTGCATCTCATCTGAAATCAGAATTTTTATCTTTGGTACATTGGGCACATATAATCTATTCTTGTACAACAGTAAGCCATTTTCTATTTACTTGAAATCTGCCATAGAATTTTCAGAATTGTTTTCTGTTGTCTTTTCATGTAAATTTATGTACTCTTCATCCGATTTAATCCCTTCAAAAATCTGATTTTCTAAATCTGTTGTGCATGTACTGATGGCTGAAATAAAATTTAACTTTGTATTACGACTTAAAGCATATGCAACTTTGTTCTCTTTACCCTTTATATGCTGAATTTCAAAATCATATTCACTTAGAAATGTTAGCCATCTAGCTTGTCTAGCATTCAAGTTTGTTTGATCTAGTAAATACTTCAACCCCATGTTATTTGTCATCAAAGTAGATTTTCTGCCAATAAGATGGTGACGCCACATTTTTAAGGCGTGTATTACTGCTAATAATTCTAGATCATATGTAGAGTAATTTTTCTCATGTGTTTTCATCTTTCTAGACTCATATGCAACAGCATGTCCTTCTTGTGTTACGACTCCACCGAGTTCATCATTACATGCGTTTCCTAGGATTATTTCTTGTAAAATTCTGTTGTTGATTATTTCTAGGATTGTTTCCTTGGAAATTCCGATTTGGAAAATTTTTCCTTTGAAAACCAGAATTTCCATTGAACTTGAAATTCTTCTTCTTCAGCTTAAAGTTGTTGGGTTTATGATTTTTCCAGTTAGATACCCCTTCTCTTTTCCGATTTGTATCATAGCAAAAAGTTGGTTTCCTCATGGATTATTCTAAGTTCTTTGGATTGTCATACTCTATTCTGACCTTGATGTTGAAAGGTAGACAAATCAGATACCTCTGAATCTTTGGTTTTTCCTCCACAAGATATGGCACATACCTTAGCAAATTTAGAAATTTGTTGTTCAGCTCTTTCATGTTCATGGTTCCCAATTTTAGATCATAAAATTCCTTAGAATTTTCTTCGTAATATTGTTCAGATAGAAATTTCTTCTTGAAGTATCATTTAAAAGTGCTCCAATTCACATATTTGTCCTTGATTCCCTTCACTCTTTTGATGTCCTGCCACTAGATATCTGCCTTACCGATCAAGTTGTATATGGCCTCTTTGCTTTTAATGATTCTGAATAATCATAGATTTGAAAGTATTTCTTCATGCCGGACAACCATGCTTCAGCTGTCTCTCCTTTATCAGTTTCACCATTGAATATTGGGGGTTTGATCTTCTTGAACTCCCCATAAAGTTGTTCATACTATTTGTGGCTTTTTCTTCTTGGTTGGTAATCCCCTTCACTGCTATCACTTGAATAATTACGTTTCTTTTTACGTATCTCATTTGCAGCTCCTGATGATGTTGAACTGTTATCATCGGTTTTCACCTTCTTATCCTTGTTCCCATGAGGTAATTCTTCAATCTTAGAGGTATTTTCAACCCTTATATCATGTTCATCAGTTGGACACTAATTGAATAGTACTTGGTTCAGTTCTTCTTGTGCCTTCAGAATTTTCTCATTATCTTGTTTAACAGATCTTATTTCTGCTTTCAACTCCTAAAAGGCACGTAACAATTTTAAAGAATTGTCATTCAATTCACCATGGACTTCTTCTTCATAATATTGTCCAGTACTATGACTATTTGGTCGAAATCTATCCTCCATGTGTTCAGTTGATCCTTCCATACCTGTAACTTAGAAACAAATTTTTTTATATATATACAAAATAATTTAATTAGTAAAGATTTTTGTTATAAAAATTTTTGTTGTGTGTTCTTTGGACCTTTTTAGGCCTAGAGTTTGAACATGAGCTCTGATACCACATGTAACATCCCAAAAATTTACAATTTCTTTTTTTAAAGTAGCAATAATTACTGAATTTGCTAATGCGGAATATAAAATAATAGTTAAATCTTTTAACTAAAATAATTAATGATAATGACACATCGTAACTCTTAAAACAAATTACGACGATAGTTGTATTTGCTAATGCGGAATAAAATGGATACTAATATTTTAACAAAAGACAATTTACGATCATAACACAAAATACATCTTTAGATCTGCTTATGTTTAATTGTAAACTACATACTGTAAATAGGTTTGTATTATGATTATTTTCTTGGTAAAGTATTGAGAGTTTGCCTTTGAATGATGACGAAGGGGTCCTACGAGGTACCCTGAGGTTTACTTAGCTACGTTTAGCTAAAGTATTTGAACATGTTTCAATGTGTAGAAACGCTGGTAAGAATATTACGACAATTCAAGTGTTTAAGAGTACATATGTTTTTCAATTCATCGTCAATGTATTGTGAAAAACTCTAAGTACTTCCTTGCATGAAAGTTATTGAAGGAATGGATCTTTGTCCTACTTCTCATTTACGTGCTAGTTTACTATCTTATCTGTGCTATTAGAATCCTATCGTCATTTCGTCATTATGCAAGGAATGGTAATAACATGCACACTCACTATGTGAACAATTCGACTTATATGTTGTTTTACATTATGAAAACTCAATCCCAATATTAATTCAGTGCTTGGTTTTTAACTCGCAACTATCAAACTATGGTAGCTCCTATAATTCTCCATTATAAATGCATATAGAACTATGCTAAAATAGCAATGTCTATTATAATATTATCATCATAGTTCTATTGTGAATTTACTACACTTATAGGATTGTGTCCTTTTTAATATAATATTTGTGCATTATAATATAATGTGTAACTTTGTGAAGAGATAAAGTAATATAACAAATATTATGATAATGCAGACTAAACTATACACTAAGTATCAAACCCTTATATGAAATACGACCCTAGTTAAATGAAAATGCTATGACATATATATAGACCGAGCATTCGAAAGACTAACACTATGGATATGAAATGAACCATGAGTTATAACCCTAAGTCTTTATACTGAGATGTGATAGTGATTGAGTGTTGAATGCTTACTATACTGGCAAGTTATCGTATCAAGTCTGGCATTAATGTCACCTGCCTTCAGTGTTGAGTGGACTTCCTAGCTGGTGCCATTGTGGCTATAGTGCATGATATTAGTGATCCCAAACACTACCAAAGTGTGTAGCTATACAGTAAAACGAACCTGGGTTGACAGAGCTGGATGTCGTGATGGTTGTGATAATTAATGATATATTAATGCGGTTGATGCCCAAACTTCAACGTGCTAGGTTGGCATCATCTCCATCGTTGATCTCTCAAGTTTTTGTACTTTGAACAAGAAACCCTAAAATCCACTACGTTTACACGGTTATCATTTCCTCTGTCATTCATTGTGTTGGAAATGGTTATGTGGAGAGGCTGATAGGCCGAGAAACTCCAGGGTTTCAAATAACAGGTATTTTTGGCATCATCTCCAAGACTCGAAGCCATGACATGTTGAGTGTTATTCTGATATCTGCAAATGTTTTAAGAGCCGAGCCTTCTGTGAAAGGTTTCAGTAGTTAAAGATGTTGAAGGGTTAAATCTATGGTTGGATTTTCTGGGTATGTTGAGAGAGTAGTTCTTCAGGGTTTTTATCTGGAAGATTTGAACCATGTTCGATTCTCATGCAGAGACATACCGTTGTTCACAAAACTGGAACTCTCTTCGATGTGCTGGAAAGATGGCTTCGTCGATTTTGTTTGCAGAAGGTGTCTCTTATCTCGGAACTACAATACGCAGGTAATGTTTCAATGCCGAGGTGTTCCATTCTAAAGTGTCTATAAATATCTCAGAAATTTCTTATTTGAACCCCTTAAGTTTTCTTGTGACAGGTGATCTTCATCGAAGGGTTGCTGAGTTTGAAAGCTTTGTGGAGTAAGGTTGCTCATTCACCGGTAAGCCTCGGTGGTTTCTTACTTCGTAGGTCCTCTTTTCATATCGTGGCTGATGCTTGGTGTTTGATGAAGGAATATATTTGGTTCTTGGCAAGTCTTGGCCGATGATTTGTTTTTGGAAACCAAAAGACACCAGAGGATGAGATCCTCAGCTTTTCTTGTTACTTTTCTTCGTAGCTTCTCACTGTAAAATTTTGTTACAGCAAAATACTTTGTTTAAAATGTAAATACTAAAAGGATGAATCCTCGTCATTTTTATTGAAAACAGTGTTAAGAAGCTTTCATAAGGTTTTTCTATGTAATGTATAAGTTTTGTTAAATGATACCATGTGTTGGTAAGAGTTGAGTCATGGGATGACTCGCTTCTGTAAAATTGAAGGTTTTGTGCTACAATACTTATGCTTTTGTTTTTGAAAGGAAAGAATGGAGCTGCGTCTGAAATAAAACATGACTGGTTTCTAAGTTTATATAATTTGATAGTTTGTTTAGGAACTACTACGTTGATTTTGGCTGAGAGTCGTGGCTAGCTTGTTTTATAAAGTGATTCCATGTGATCGTTTTGTTTAAAGTTTGGAAAGGTGTTAAGACTCAGTTTTAGTATTGAATCTTTGTTGGTTAAGATAATGTGGTTGATAAAGAAAATCATATGACTCTGTCTGCAACTCTGCCTTGTATAGATAGCTAAAGTGTATGTAATAGTTTGAATGATAATAATATTTTGGTTTTGCAATTTAAATGTAATAAATTTATGTTTGCTTTTTCAAGTGTTGAGCTCTAAACTAACTATAACACAGTCTTAAGGTTTTTAATAAATAAGCAAAATGCGAGTATTTGCAAACTTTGCAAGATTTTGGAAATTAGTCTTTAGTAGAACGATGAAAGTTTAAGGAAATAAAACCTAAGATAATTCTATTCTGCAAGAATGGAAATAGAACAGATTGTTTTAAATAATGGAAACAATGCTAAGTTTAAACCTTGAATTTTTTATGAAGAAATGAACTAAGATTAAAGTTCTTTACAGTTTAATAATGAAATGAAAAATAACATGCATATGTATTTGGAAATACAATAGATGATTCCATAATATAAACCCTAGATTTCTATGCAGAAATGGGATCCTTATTTCCTAACCCTAGATAAAGGGAATTATTTAGTTACGTATAATATGAAATGCTAAGTTTAAATCATGAATATCGATGAAGGATACGCAATGAACTTATGATACTTTTATTGACTTTGAATGAAATGATAGTATAATGCAGTGTAAAAGAGAATCTAGAAGGAAGTAAAGAACCTAAGTATAAACCCTAGGATTTTCATATAGAAAATTACTATTCATTCTGACAGTATGGGAAAATAACATTAGAATGCTTATACTAAGAAATATCATTTCGATCCTAAATCTAGACATAAAATCCATATCATAGAACATGTTGATAAGAAAATTTAGTGATAGTCTACAACATTAGTCTCTTCAATCATTGGCAATCAGCCTATCAAAATCATTTATCATAAAATTTCCTCCTCTATACTAGACTACTATGCAGAAGACAGCATGGGGAAAAATTTAGAGAAGATATTTAATCAATCATCCCCCTTACATAATCAACATTATACAAAGTCATGCTTAGGTCAGAAATTAAAACATTTACTTCTGCATGCTTATTAACTTTAAATACTAAACTTACAAGTGCATAAAAACATATAACTGGAAATGAACAGGACATAACAGTAGAACCTGGTGAATGTAGGGAAACAAACAACCCAAGGAGCCTATTTCACCCAACCTATTCCTGAAGACTGTCAATTTACTTGCCTTAGGGACCCCGAGCTTGTTCACTGAACCACTAGGAAGAAGAATCTATAAAAGGTAATTTAGGTTATCAACTTGCAGCAACAATTTGGATCATTCAGTCCTACAGACTTAGCAGTCAAAGATACCTGCAACAACACCTCTGGTTCCTTCTCAAAAATATTGCAGCAACCTCACAATGCACTTCCACTTAGCCTCCCTATTTGAATCTCTCAGTGATCACCTGATGCACTTGAGGATTTATTTCTATAGAAAATAATGTAGAGCTGCCTGCTCAATTTGAATTTCCTTCTCTAGGCTGCCTAGGCCTTTTAGTGGTTAACCTAGTCATTAATGAGCCATCATCTCTCTTCCACCCACTTGGGGAATAATGCCACAAATTTAGGGGTAGTTGTCCGATAACCAACAGCTAGTGGTGGAGTGCAAATGCTGACATCTGTCCCATGCCTTCTAACAGCTTCCATTCTTCCTAGTGGGTCAATGAACACTCATTTAATAGTTCCCTTAGGTGTTTGTCTCCTGTTTTAATTTATTAAATAATAATAATCAGTCATTACAATCATCCTCGACCAAATTTGGTCATAATTACAAAACTTTGTAATTTATAATTTAATATAATGTTTTTGCAATACAATAAATAGTCTCAAAATTTGGGTACGCGACAGTTATGCATTCATCAATTTGGCTGGTATCAATCAATTCCTTGTATCCTGGAAATCCCTTGTATCCCAGGAGAAGTCTGTGACTATCAACATATGACTGAATAAAAACTTAATTACAAAATATCAATGAGAAGGTAATTCTCCCTCTTAGTGTGTTGCCGCATTTGTGGTTCAGGTGATAGAAAGAACCCATATGTTATAACAATCTTCTAACTCTATCTTTGTGTCTAAATACTACTACAAGTACTCCTTTCTCAAGACTCTATTACAACAGAGTTCTAAAATACAACATTATAAGCTCAATATTAAACCCCTATAGCCCACAGGTTTTAGTATTTCATGTTTGATCTATATGCAGAATGAAATCGATACAAGATATACTGCCATCAATTATCATAGAATCAAAATTATATTACTGTTTGTAAATAGTGACAAGTAAACCCAACAACACAGGTCTGCATCTTATACTTTTTAATCACCAGATTTGGATTCAAGCTTGAGAAATAATACTCACAGACAATCTATTTGGACTAGAGTTTGTCCTCGTTAACCTATACATCCATGCTACCTGTAAATTGACTTGGACTCAAGATTTAATATTGTGTAAATCGCTCCACAATCAGAGCAAGAGGACCTGCATCCACAAGGATTGAGTTTGATTCCATTGAAGTGGAACTAATACCTACATGATCTGCCCTACAATCACACTTAACCCATGATTTTGGAACTTTATGGAATGCAATAAATTATGACTGGGCTATCCAATAGTCATTGACAAGGGCGTTAGATTTATAAATGAACCATGCTTCAATGGATCATCTCTCTAGCGTTAAATTGATCCACAAATGAAACAGATTGGAGACCCATTTGTTTTAAAGGGTGAACGCTCTCTCCTCAAGGAAAGGGTATAGGACATGAGTACAAGAAACCATCAAGAGTGGATTCTCCTTCCTTCTTTGTGGACCAAATTTCAGCCATCAAGGTTTATTAAGGCATAAAAATAGAACAATTATAACTATTTTAATATCTGGCCACAAATTGATGGAAACTCAGGCCTTAAATGTCTACTATGACTTCTCTTTAAGCATACCTCAATGTCCAATGTTCGGTTATGATAATTTGCTAAGGGTCGGCCTGTCAATTGTTGTTCATCACATTAAATTTGTGGCAAATCACTCATCTTTAGTTATAAGCATGATTTAAATTATCCTTTGTTTTTATTTTAGTATTGTGCATCCCTTTCTTTACTGGAAAAATGTCATGGGCATGATTATTATAATTAATATCAAACTCATTAACCTCTTCCTTTTCATTCAGAGGTTAGTATAGTAGTATTGTTTAGCAGAGAATTTTAAAAAAAGCAGGTATCATTCCACAACCTACATTACAACAGGGATCTCGCTTGTCACTTTTGTCCTTTTGAGAACCCTTAGTCTTTGAATAATCGTTGTCCGTTTTTGGAGATCCTTCAGCCATGAATACAACAAATGCACAGATATTTTACAACAATAAGGAAGGCCTCTAAAAAAAGAATACCCACCTACAACAATGCCTTTAGTGGTGTTACTCTCCATTTTGCATGGGAGTCCACATGTTATTTTATCACAATTTAAGGCAGGGGGTTACATGGTGATAGAGATTTGGATGACCTAGTATTTATGCTTGTAGAGGCCTTTTATTGTGGAGCATTCTTGATCCTTGGCACATAGATGGCAACATAGCACTTTTAGGATATAATCTTTAATTGAGCACCCTCCGTGTTTCTCTCTTGTGGCATGTGTGGTGGCATTCTAATGGATTATAGAATGGGTCATCCCCTTCCTCATGGGTTTTTTTATTTATTGTGGATGTTTGTTCTTGATTTGGATGCTCCTATTTTTATTTATGGTCTCCTTGGTTCATTGATTGAAGAGTTGGCATGAAGGTTGGGGTTTGGTTGTTATGTGGACATTTTTTGCACATATGTTGAGGTTGTTCCCCACTTGATGGAGTTGTACATAGATATATGTAATGGTTGAGGATTTTACCCTTTGATGTATTGAAGCAAACTCTTGCACTTGTTACTTGTTCTGTATTTATTGTTTTTCCCTTGATGAGCACCCACCCTTTTGGAGGGTTGTTTACACACTCATATAGGCCATTTTTTATGAGATGTTTTTATAGGGGTGTCCCAGATTCGAGAGCAATTATGTTTTTACAAAGTGCCCATATTTCCTAAAAGTAGTTAGAATATAAAATCCAATAAATATTGAGGAAGTTAGCATTTTCAGAATTGTCGTTTGATGAGTCACGCTGTATTTTTGTTGTGCATGCCCTTTGGAGCCTTTTCATGGAGAACGTTCACCTTTTTTTATTTCTTTGCAGTGGACTCTTTTAATTTTCACCTAGCCAGAAATAAAGGAGGCTTTAATCAAGTTAGTCATGAGCTCACAGATAATGAGCTCGTATATATATTTTACAAGGTTTCTCATTTTTTTACTATGCTCAGGTTTCCATGATTTTGAATTTGTATCACGTGTTCACGTGCCAAATTGAAGGTTTCCATAATTGAGCTTCTAATTGCATTGGTACAACAACTAATTTGTCCAAAGACACAAACACCAGGGGTCCACTCTAAATTAACACACATAATTGTTTGGGGTATGACAGGCCTATTGCTGCTTGGGTGTGGGAACAAAAAATACACAAGAAGCTTGAGTGGAAATTGGCCTATATGAGGTTTCCTATACCGGGATATAGAATCCTTTTCAAGTAGCTAGATAAGCTAGGTAGCTATAGTTAAGTCATTCATAAAGACTTCATCAGTGCTAGTTACGTTAAGCAGTTACGTTAGTTTCCCTATAATGTACTATAATAAAAGATAATAGTAGTTCTACCTGAGTTCAAGTTGATTCTAGCTAAGTCCTAGTCCCACAATCCTGTGTCTTTCCTACAAATTCATGTTTTTATTGTTATTTTATATAGTATTCATGTCAAAAGAAATAGTCTTCTATGAAAAATGAGATCTTCAAATGAAATATAAAACTCTTTCATAATTTTGCAATCCTGAGACTAATTTTATCATTTTTTACTAAGACATCTTTCCCAACAAGTTCAACAATTTAGATTATCCTCCCACTGCAAAACTTTGCGAGCTTTGGTCCTAATATAAATAAAGATGGATCGAATTGATCATATAAAAATTCTAACACCTTTGAATATTTTGAATATGAAATAAGCCGATTGTCAAATGGTCGAGTCAAAACCCCCAAAATACCTGAAGAATACCAAGTGGTGTTGCAGTTACTAAATAAAAAAATATCCACTAGGAGGAGAAACAACTATTTTCACATGTCATTTCACTTCTAATAATAGTTGAAACAAGACCAAGAATAAATCCATGCCATCTACCAGGAAATTCATTTCCCATTATTATATACAACATCCATTGCATCGATAGATTATGTTTCCAAATGCCACTTCGTTCCTTATGTGTATCTTTACCAAGATTACTTCTTGTTGCTCCAAATAGAATAGATAAATTTGACAAATCTACTGCAGGTTCGGGTGTATAGGTTCTTTGTTTTTACAAATTGGCTAGTATGGCCTTTGAGTACCGTGATGGGAAACCGAGAGCCTTTTGTATGTCATCCTCTTTTTGCTTCTTTTCTCGCGTTAAACTAGAAATTGGATTCGATAATGAACCAGAATGATAAGGCTCAAATTGTTGAGAACACATGCAAGAAGTGGCACCTAGGTGCAATTATGTTTTTATATTGCGAGGCATATCCCACATGTACAAGGAGTAATGCCCATTGATGTCCCCAATTCTTACCCTCCTCGTGAATGAAAATCCATCTGGAAATGGTGCTTTTGAGGATGCAATAGATTTTGGCAATGTAGTGTTTTCATTTGATGATTTATTGCAGGGATTTTTGGCTTCCCTAAATAAGGCAACAAGCCCTAGTTCATGATTTTTTAATTTCTTCAGATCTAATATATATGCTCATTCTTCATGTGCATGTTATAGAGGGAAGCTAAGAAGGTGGTTGCATATTCTTGATGGAGCCACAAAAGCTCTTTTTTCTTGAGTATGTCAATGATGATGTTGCATTCCTTATTGAAGGGTTTCCCTATGCTTATGTTGAGGATAGTTACTACATTAGCCCTATCCAACAATGCAAATTCGAGCAATATTGAAGTAGTTCATGCCATCCATGTTGGGTGTATTTACTGTCTAAATGAATCACCCAATATTTAATTATCGACCAGGGTTGGTAATCTTAGAGTTGCGGCACAGTATATGCTGAGGTAGAATGGTACCTAAGACATTGGCTCGGCCGACCTTAGAAATGTTTAATAATGAAAAGATCGAAAGATATTTGAAAATGAAAAATCGAGTCAAACTTCAAAAATACAACTACTAAACCGATTAGACCTAACTAAACTAATAGAACAGAATAGTATCAATCTATACTACTCTACTCTATAAACAATGACTAAAAAGATAAAAACAACAATACTATTCTAGGAAACAAGACTTGATCAAAAACAAACTTATTCTTATGAAATATGGAAACTACTTATCAATAATTCAAACTCTAATCTAGGAATTAGAAAATAATAACTATGAATGAGTTTGGAAACCTATCTATGACATGATTCAGTTGACAACTAACTATGGAAACAAGAAACTATGTTAACTTAAAGAAAAATTACAAACTACTCAAAAAACCTAAGAAATTCAACAGTTTAAACTATTCATGCATTTAACAAATACTCAAAACTAAACTAAGCTACCTAATTCCATTCTCCTTGAGGATTCTGAGGAAATGTGTCAAATGTAATAGGAACGGAAGAAAATGTATCAAAATGACTTTCAAATCTAACAAGGAAACAGAACGGAAGTAAATCTAGTTTAACTTCTACAAAAAGATGCAAGGTAAAGAGTGACCAATTACAACTAACTTTAAACATTGTAATCTATTCTTTATCCATTAGGAAATGAAATTGAACAAATGTAATCTAGAAGCAAGTAAAAAACTTAATAAAGATATTCTATTTGGAAATATGTTTGATATAGAATCAAGTAGAAAACTTAATAAAGATATTTTATTTCTGAATCAAATCCTATCCTATGAGCATCTCCATTAACTATGTGAATGAGAAAAGCAAATCCTATGCTTGAACTAATAAACCATAAAAACTAATGTACTTTGGAGAATGAAATTACTAAGTTTAATCCAAAATCAATCTTAATAAGAATGAAGTAGACTAATCTAAGAATGGAACTGACAAGTTCTAGAGCAGTAACAAGTTAAGAAATCAGAGATAAAATAAACCTAATTTTGAAAAGCAACCTAAAGCAAAGTTAAGGAAATGAATGAAAACTAAAAATGGATATGAAACTTAATTGAAACTTTATGTGGTTCGGAACAAGGTCCTAATTACATATATAAAATCTGATCAATTACAAGAAATATTATAATTCGAAAATCTAAAAAATTGAATTCTAAACAAGCATAAAAACAATGCAGAAAATATTAAAGTCCGTATGACAGTCTGAAAGACAGTCCGAATGATAGTCCGGATGACAGAAAACGTTATAAACTATGAGAATGAATAGACTAAATGATTCTAATGCCTGCTGGTTTATGCATATGAACCTACAGTGCAAGAAAATAAACAAATAAACCGTTAAAGTTAAAATAGCAAGAAGCAACTACACTAATCTATATCTAAGGGAAAAAAAACCATTTCTATTGTATAATAAAACATGGTTGAAAGGTAAATGAATTTAATCTATAGCTACAATAACATTTAACAAAACTAAACCTAACTACAAACTGATCTTGAAAACACTAAACTCATTAAACTCTATCTATTTGCAATGGAAAGATTGAAAGCAAACTAAAAAGACCTATGCATGACCGGTCACTTCAAATTCTGAAAATGCAAATTATATTAATAGCAAGACATATGTTACAGGAACTAGAGAAATGACATCTACAGGAAAACCAAATTAAATACATGTACTGAAAATAAAAGCTACTTATCTGCAGAAAAGAAATAACAAAATATACACAGTAAAAAACTCTGGTTGTTGAGGGGCCCTTCTCAGCAATTAGGGATTGAATCTAACTCAAATTAATCACCCACAGAACATCAACAAATAAATCAGAAACTTCTATTAACTGAATCAAAGGTTACAAAGTCATTTTCTAGCTCTATGTATCTCTCCAACTACTGCTACTAACTAGCTAACTTCTATTATGCTGCGTTTCTCCACCAGAGATGTCTTTATATAATTTTACAATAAGAGAGAAGTTCGACCCTTTTAGTGGTCGACCTCTCTAAAAATAGGAGGTCTTAATGATTGAAGAAAACGGCTGCAAGACGGTTCACGACAACACCCAGGCCATCTTCCTGATTCCGTGGGCGTTGGTTTACTTCATGCTGGCAGCTGTGCGTTGGTTCTACTTAACGTGGGAATATGATGTGATTTCAAGATAGGAGAGGAGGAGCACAGATCTTCTAGAATGAGGGCTCACACATCATGAGGGACATGCTTCCAACAGAACCCTTGTCACTGTTTTTGTCTTTAATGCCCCGAAATATTCCCACCAACAAATCCAATGGTGAGAACGGAGGGCTGAACGATGGTCCGAATCCAGATGGGCATCTTCAGTGTGAACGCACGTCTGAATCAAGGTCTGTTTGAAACCCATAGCCTACAAAATGAAGTCTATATGCCAAACAGGTCGAGAAACATTAAATTAATGTTAATAAACCATAATATGATGATAATTAATCAAGATTTGTATGATATTCAAATAAGTTCATACCTAGGTTTTATTGATGGTTTGAATGGCAAGAAGTATGGATTAATATATCAAAAAATAGTAAAAATAATGCCAACAGAGCATGTTTAATGACCAAAAACAATGACAAGAATGGACATCAACAATCCATAGTATTATTTTGGTGTTCTTTGACATCCTCATGAGCATACTTTATATTTCATCCTAGCACTTGTGGATATTCTAGCATTGGTTCACTTTATTTTTTATGTGGTCTTATTTGTTTGTGGCCAAACACAAAGGGCGATCTCATGGTATTCCTGATAAGATAACTAGGTTCTTGCATTGGATTTATAATTTCACCTAGCATGTTGAGCTTCCCATGTTAGAGTAGGATAGGATGATTAATATCTTGTGAGTATTTGATTATTTTTCAAGGTTCCTTCCAAGCTTCTATAGGACTGCTCATTTATAGATATGAAAAGAGGGTATTTTTGTTGGTTTTAAGTGATGGGAAATGGGTTGAAACAAACCCATATTAAACCCTTAAACCTAACTCATTTGCTATCACAAACTATTGTACCAATTTATTTGGATTGTTGTTCAAAGGATTCCATATACTCTTTAGAATAATTAACCCTAATGCTACCGTCATATGTCCGAGGAATCATAAAATACTGTTGACCAAAGCATGTCAATGCTTCTACAAGAAGCAGGGGATATGATCAGATTTTAGGCTAGATACTCATGCTCCAAACTTGTTCTTATACAACTATAATATCTTCCCCAAGTGATCCTCAAGTCATCACCAATTTGTTGGTAAATTTCTTCTTAGGTTTGCATGATCAACCTCTCAGTGCTACCTGAAAATGATGGGGCTTGACACCTATAGATACCTCAAGGAATATGATGTTGCAAAACTGCCAGAAAACAATGTCTAAACCATTCCAAAAATCCACAGTATCAACCAATGGGAGGTCTCCATGATGCTACAAAATCATATGAACCATTGATGAGTGTCCACAAGGAAATGAGGTCCTTTGATTCACTTATTTTCACATTGCAAAAGGGTGTATGTACATGATCCTCAATGTATAGAGATAGGCTCTGATCATACACAATAATTGGAATAAGTTTGAAAAAGGTCTTCTTTCAAATGTTGTTGCTATTACAATCCCTTTAAGAAAAGTCATATCTCATGGATATTTTGATAGGTTGTATACTACTGTTGGAACAATCATCAATACTTGTTTCTCTAGTGTAAGGGTTGTTGTATCACACATTGTTATTTAAATACTGGAACTTCTGCTCACAAACCAGTCATTAGCCACACATTGTGTTCACAACTCTATTTTTGGTGATGAAAATGGAGGCTTCCAGGAGGTGATTCAGATTTGCTCCAATTATCACGCTATTTTATCTTTCAAGGGAATTATTTCTCCAAGCACATCAAGGGTGTCAAATGTCATTATTTCCAGCATGCCAATGCTAGGATATTTGGTCATCTTTCAACTCAACCTTGCTACCAAACCTTGAGTAAAAAAACAATCATCCATCTTGCAATATTTATGTCATGAAAGCATTTATTCTTGAAACCCTGGTTCAGAAATGTGCTACTCCTATTGTTACCAAAAGTTCACAAAATTCCCATCATTTTGTGAGGTAACAGGTGGTATAATGTCCATCCTCTAAAATTCATGTTTTGGCACTAATGTTATTAGTTGGAACTTTGAGGATATTTTTTGTGAGGTAATAGGTGGTATAATGTCCATCCCCTAAAATTCATGTTTTGGAACTAATGTTATTAGTTGGAACTTCGAGGATATTCTCTATGTAGAAGGTTTGAATTTTGGGTGTGTTACAGTATAGTGGTAAGACCGACAATTTGAGTTTTAGCAAAGAAGCTTTTCTTTGGATCTAGTTTCAGAAACACATATCACACATTATTCACAAATTATGTTGGATTGAACACTCTTCAACTATTTATATAATTTTATCATACTACTACCAACGCCCTGTATGATATGTTTCAAGTTTGTTGATTGTCTTATTGGCTCTTTATCATTTGTGTCTTTCACTTCTGTATAAAATGTTTTTACCCTTACAATTTAGGATAATCTTCCTTGATAATTCCTTTTTTGTATTGAATTATTAGGTTTGAGTTGCATGTATGCTATCCTCATGTTTGTGATAACAAATTGGCTATAATTTTGTACAAAATATTACCTCTCTCGGAGTAACTTAACATGGCTATGGTGTTAGGAATTCAAAATATGTGACTGACTACCAAAAGCGATCAATATAATTAGTCATATGATCTTCCTTTTAATAAGGTACAACAATAGAAAAAAGCAAGGTGCACATGTAGTCATAAGAGAGGTGTCATGTCACTATACTAGGGTAGAAATATAAAGGGGTATAAAAATGTTAATGAAAAAAAGTACCTACAGTATCTAGTGAAAATAGGGGTTTTTTAATTGGGAAGGTGTATTCGAACAGGGTTAAATAAAACTATCTTGGGATGCATTTTCAAATATCTAGTGAAATTATGGGTATTATTTAATATGCCATGAATGCATGCACTATGTGATATGTCCATTGAGTGAAGCCCCAATGTGATTGAGCCAAAGTTCATTGTGATCTATGTCTCAATCAACATGTAATTGGCTCACTATTTTAATTTTTTATGAATCATGTGGGATAATTCCCTCAAAGGAAAATAGTTATACGTATGCTATTTGGAAAAAATTGACAAGTAACATAGTTGAGATCATGGTTGAATACCACTAACAAGTAATTTTGCTACTTATCTCACTTGTTTAGTAAAATATTTTCCAAGACCTTACAAAGTTTTCTAATTTAATGAAAGTTTTAGAATTTAGAATTTACAAAGTTTCAAGGTCTAATTCTTGGAAGGGTGCTGGCTCAATGAAAAAGCACCTGCTTTACAAGTAGGAGTTTGGTGGTTTGATTCCATCATGCCCTAATATTCATAGAGAATGGTGACGATTGTTATCCATTCCTAAATATGTATCAATACTGAGGGTCATTGAAAAGGCATCATCAAAATTATTTTTTTATATATGAAATGGTGATGGTCAATGATTGTCACCATATATATGCATCAATAGTGAGGGTCATGAAAGGTCCATCACCATAAATCATTGTTGTTCATAAATGGTGACAGTCACTATCCATCATTATAATCATCATTTGTGATAGACCTTGAATATTACGACATCACCTGTACTTTTGGTGATGCGGCCTTTGGAGATGTTCAATTTTTGGTGACAGAGGCTCTTTTGACCATCACTAATGAGCTTATGGTGACATTTTTAAACCCTCACCAAAATATGCAATGGTGATGACCAACAAACGTTACCATAATAATAGTGAGGGCCATGAAAGGTCCATCACCATAAATCATAGTTGTTCATATGAAATGGTGATGGTCACAATTCATCATTATAATCATTATTCATGATGGACCTTGAATGTCACCACATCACCTATAATTTTGGTGATGAGGCCTTTGGTGACATTCATTTTTGGGTGATGAACATTCTTTTGACCCTCACCAATGAGCTTATGGTGACCTTTTTCGACCCTCACCAATGACCTTTTCTATTTTAGTGAAGGTTTGGGAATCCGAACCTAGTACTAAACCTGCAAGGGCACCAAAAAAATTAAACTTAAAATTGCGTGCGCATAAATAATGCGTGTGCACACTTGCGTGCACGCGTTATTTTATACCCTCACATTTTTTTCTCTTCTTCTCTATAACCCCACTCCCCCTACCTCTCTATAACTCCACTCCCCCTACTTGTCTATAACCCCATACTCCCTCTCTCTTCATATCCACCCAATCCCTCCTCTCTCTTCCACTCCGCCCAATCTCTCCTCCCTCCCTCACCCCCCCTCTCCTTAACCACGAGGGTTAAGAGATTTATTCATCCATATCCATGAATAACACCTAAAGCCATGACATAGGATCTCTCAAGGCTAGCTTTGATTCCAAGTATGAATAATGCTGTGGCCATGCTAATGTATTGGATTCTAGGTTTGGGTGTTTGGGTCATATACATGGTTGAGGGATGAAACCTTGGGTTTATTCCCTAAAATAAGAATGTAACCATCCAAGTTCAAGAACGACACCTTTATCCCACTACACACAACCTATTAAGCATATCCTTCATTATGAGTATTGATACTAATGATATTAGGAATGTATGATCACTAGGTATAGGTATGAGGGTCCTAGACATGGTTGAGGGAGAAAATTTAGGCCCTATTCCCTAATGAATATGATAGAAATCTAGGCTCAAGATCGATGCCTCAAACCAAAAAAATGACCTCCTAAGGGGATATGGGCACCATTTATGAGTTTTTGAATAGAAGGTATGAGTCACGGTGTCCTCAAGAAGGTGATGGGAGGAAACCTAGGCATTAGTCCGTAAAGGATAATTTTATGCATCTTGAGCCAAAAACAATGGCGTGAACCTACAAACATGACCTCCCAAGAGAATCCGTCACCTTTGAGTTAGTATATTAGCACCATTAGTGTTTTTGGTGAACTAGGTAATGATATCAAGGTTTGGAGAAAGGTTAAGCAATGGAACTCAATCATTAGGTCCAAAAAGTAGCTATTAGGGCTCAAAATCCATCAATAAGGCCTCAAAACCACCACACATGACTTATTTATGGAATCTTTGTCTTTCAGTGGAAATACAAGCACCATTAGAAGGTTTTTAGCACCAAGGATGGGTCGTGGAACCATGGAAATTGTTAAGGGAGGAAACCCAACCCTTGTGACTTAAATTATGCTTTTAGGCATCCAACTCGAAGAATAATACCTTAGACCACCACCAATGGTTTCTTGAGAGTATCGTCTACCTTTAAGTTGGGATATGGGCACCATAAGGAGGTTTTGAACACTTAGTATAGGTTATGGTGCCTTGTGTTAGAATTTATAGCAGCATAACCATGATTACTAAAAGAATGAGAAAGAATAGAAACAAAATGAGTGTGAAGCTCATTTAACCATGATGATAAGAACAATAATCTCCCAACCATAGACAAAACTATTTGTCTCCCCCGAGCTCACAACTTCCAATAGAGAATGATGTACATCCAGATAATAGTAGCTCAAACCCAAGAAAAATAAGAGAGAAACTTCTCCAATAGTGGAGAACCCCAAAAGCAGTCTCTTAGTTGTAGTAGTGAACCTATCTTGACTAGTGCGAACTTATCTTGAGTGAATCACCAAATGAGAGGTCGAACTCTCTATTTATACACATCAAAAGGTAACTTTTTCCCTTACTGAACTGAACCTACTTTCCCTGACTGGGATGAACTAATTGGAGTGGTTCTGGAGCATATTTCCCACTGCTTTGGGGAATTTTATCCACTGGGCCGACCTATCTAACTGACATGGATGACTTGTCTTGGGGAAAGATAAAATAAAATTTAAAGATATTTTTCTTTGTGTGTTTTTCACCCCAAGGTTTACATTAATTATTTCAAGGGTTTACATGATCAAATACATCAATATCTTCTCTGGTAGGAGGTACAACAATAATACAATAAGAATATCTTCTGAAGTTGCATTATTTCCAACACCTTGACCATGACTAGTGAATGAAACTTGGGCCTTATTCCCTAAAGGTGGCTTCTACGGGTCAAGGTACATGGAAAAGGCATTAAAGCACCAAACAAGACCTTTCTATGGGATCTATGGCCTATGAGAATGGATATGGGCTCCATTAGAAGGTTTTTAATACTAGGATTGGGTCATGGAAACATAAACATCGAAGGGGTCGGGGTAGAAACCTAGGCCTTTGGCACTAAAAGAATCTTCTAGGAATCTAGGTCCACGAACATCACCAGGAACCACTACACATCATCTCTTAAGTGTATCCTTCACCTTTGAGGGTGGATATAGGTACCATTATCAGTTTGTGAGCACTAGGGATGGGTGTGAGTGTGTTAACCATGGTTGTTGAAGGAAGCTTGAGCATTAGGCTCTTATAAAGACCATTATAGGGCTAAATGTCCTAGAATGATTCCTTGAACTACCATAGATGACTTCTTGAGGTGGATATGGGTACCATTATCAATTTGTGAGCACTGGGTATGGGTGTGAGGGTTAACCATGGTTGGTGAAGGAAGCTCGGGAATTAGGCTCTTATAAATACCACTAGAGGGATCAAGCTCCTATAATGATTCCTTGAACTACAATAGATGACTTCTTTAGGGGATTTGATGAGCCCAGGATATAGGTAGCCCCCTTTATGCCACACAAAAGCAAGAAAGGATAAGAAAATACCTTTGTTTGTAGGGGAGAATGCATTTGTTTTGATTATTTGATGAAGTAGTTTAGATATTATTTTTCTTATTCTTAAAGCATTTTATGTGCTAATTATATGAAAATAGACATGTGTGAGCAGGGCACAGATAATCTAGAAAACAACAAGTAAATCAAGCTCAAGACTGAAGATCACAAGTGACTTAGTGCTCACATTTTCTTGATTTATAGAAAGAACTCCTGTTAACCAGGATCGTTGTTTACAATGTAGAGCTAGGTTAGAATTAGGAATAAATAGGGACCTCTTGAATAGCATGGGGCTTTGTTGACATTTTTGAGAAACAATCTTCAGCATATTTTGTATTTGAGACAGTTTTATTTTAAGTTTTCGTGAAACATGGAGTTATGATTTGATAATGGAATACCAGTGTTATATTAATTCCTTGAGTTTATAAGTCTCTTTTCCTCCTGAAATACGTGTTGGGGAGGGCCCCCTCAATACATAGATTAGGAGTCTCATGTTTCATTACAAGTATTTTTCATGGATTTTATTAATTGTTTCAATCATCATGATGTGTGAAAATACTTTGGTATTTTCTTAAGAATTGAATCATGATTTCAGTATAAACAATTTTCTTCTGTAGTTCGATAACATTGTTTCTGTAGTTCTGTAACGCGCTATCTGTAGTCCTGTGTGTGCCATCCGTGCAGGCATATTTTATACCTGAGTTCCATAATTTTTATACCATTTCTAGATAACGGTTTAGATCTATGATTTCACACATACTTTCCTTATTTAAGTTTGATCACATAAAAGTTAAATACTTCAGCATTTGATTTGAATAGAGCAGGGTTTAATCGCTTTCAATATTTGATTTGGTAGACAAAATTTGATTGTTTTCCAGCATTGAAATTCCTAGATTAGATTCACCAGTTTTCAACATTGAAATTCCTAGAATAGATTTTACCAGTCTTTTAGCATTTAATTCCTATACTAAATTTCCAGTTTTTCAACATTCAATTCCTAGAATAGATTTTACCAGTCTTTCAACATTTAATTCCTAGATTAAATTTCCAGTTTTTCAGCATTCAGTTCCTAGACTTACATACTTTCATATTTACTGATCCTTAGTTTTTAGAACAATACTTCCATTTCCCTTAGAGCATTCTTTAGGATACATTGAACATTCAGAATGACAAAGATCACCCTATAGTGAACATATAGTGCTTAGCATCTCTTAAGTTTGTACGCTCTCTGGTTGATAATTAAAGTATACTTCCGATATAGCTACCCTAATTAGGTACCCATTCCTGGAGTCCACTACTTTTGGGCGCTATCACTGATTATTGATAATAATAAAAAAGATGAAAAAAAAATGATCATAAAAAAATTATATATATATACAAAAAAAAGAGAAAAGAAGAAAAAAAAAGAGAGAGAAAAATGATCATAAAAAGTATATATATATACAAAAAAAAAAAAGAAAAAAAAATGATAACAAAAAAAATTTATTATGAAATCCGTTCAAAATCATGTCAAGACATAAATGAATGCATTAGATCTATACCAATGAAGATCTACAGTTGCAAAACAATCTCGGAAAAGAAAGATAATTGGTATAAATGATTTACGGCAAATGTTAACATCGCGGACAAATCAACTATGACTCATATCAATACATGGAAACAAATCTATGGTCAATAGCTCTTGCGCAGATTGAACATGCACGAATAAATAAACTTCTCAAATCAACGAAGTTTTGGTAGACTCAACATACATCAACGGTGCATATCTGATGAACAAATGAACCTACGATGGTTGTTCACTTCACAGATACAACAAGCATGGGAAAAATAAAGTTCTTAAATTCATGAAGTTTGGTAGGGACCGTGCTCCTGGACAGTCGAGATGGGGATTTGATTCCGATCAATGGTTGACAAACGAATCAAGTGAGCCAACGAGAAAATTTAAGCAATGAGAAGAAACGAATCAAGCGAGATAGCAAGCAAATTTCAGCAAAGAGAAGAAACGAATCAAGCGATCCAACAAGCAATATTCAGAAAATTAGAACTAAAATCAAGCGATCCAGAAAATCGTTGAAAAGTGAGATTCAATAAATTCAAAGGTCAAATCAAGCAAGCAAATGACAAAAAGGAAGCGAGCCAGCAGAAGAAAACATAAAAAGCATAACTACTGACATGACAAAAATAACTACAGAGACAGGAAAAATCTACTACGGAATCCCACGCCCATGCAAATAAGCCCACATCATCGACTCAGGTATGCTAGCATAACAGGTAATCGCTGAACTCTTTGTTTTATTTTCAAAACAAATAATTCTCCCCACAAAACAATTATTTTTCAAGCTGAGGACATCTTTTTAGTCAGCTCGGCGGCACGGTTCAGGGTAACCTTATTGAGTCATGATGACCTACTTTAGCCATGTTAGGGAATGACGACCTCCGTATCTCGCTACTATATCCCGTGATGATCAAAGCACTAAGACAATGTGCAATGATGTAAAAGAATGCATAAAATGGCAAATACGATGCACAATCATGAGGATGAGTGCATAAAAATAGAAAAATAAGACAGCGGGATATGCAAGAAAAAACAATTAAGCAATACAATTTTCTCAAAAAGAAAGGACACTGAAGGTGGGCTCGTCACGCAACCAGCAAGCTTCCCAAAAACTGGTGATCGATTCCAAGTAGACGGGTAAGTCATCCACCCTCAAGCTTTGTGGTTTGATAATTGTTTAGCAAAATCAGAAATGACGAAAGGATTCAAGAAGAGCGAGCGACCACACACCTATCTATGAAAACCCGCATGTGTTGGCCATCTTCCACATAGAGGGGTCATTAGAGCAATTTTTTAGGTAAAAAATGGACCTCAAAACAAAAAAAATGTACTATAAAAATCAACCAATCACATTATAGTAGATGACATCATCCCCCATGGTTGAGGTGGCATTGCATGAGTTAACAATGCTTATTTGTCAAATTTTCTATGGTGGATGAAAACCCATAGTTAACCAAGGTAGTGGTATAAGTACTTTTAAGTCATAAATTAAAATACTCATCATGAAAGCCCTTTAAAATTTTTTCATAAAATAATATTATTTTCATTTTCAAGTAAAGTACTCATAATGAATGTATTTTCACACTTTCTCATAAAATAATATTATTATCATTTTCAAATAAAGTACTCATAATTCATAAAGAAGTTCCTTTCACATTTTATAAAATAATATATTGTCATTTTCATGTTTTTAATTTTAAATTATATATTCACTCCATTCTATTTAATATCATAATGTCAAACTAATATATATATATATATATATATATATATATATCTTTCACATTTTTCATAAAATAATATTTTTGTCATTTTCATATTTTTAATTTTTAATTATATATTCACTCCATTTTATTTAATATTATAATGTCAAACTAATTTATAAGCATATATATATGTGTGTATATGTATGTATGTATTATGATTTTGATATTAATTTATCAATATAGATTTAATGAATAAAAAATAATAATAATAATGCAATGTGGATTATAATAATATTATTAACATTTTACATATAAATAAATTTTCAATTAAATCACGTTATATTAAATTGATGAGAAAAATACTAAATATAAAAAGTCAACATAAATTAAAAAAATAACTCATAAAAATGTTTTTTATTATTTAATTTCATTTGCAAGTTCAAGACAAATAAATGTTAAAGGACAATACTATTTGGGGAATTTACAATGAATCTTAGTCACATCAATGTAGAGTTATTTTATTAATTTTATTTCTAGTGAATTTTGGAAAGTAACTCAACCATGATTATTTATATTGTGCATAGAAAATAGTGTAGGAGGTGACTTGTCATAAATACCTACCCCATAAAACCCCTAACTCATAATATTTTAATATATATCATACTTTTATATTACATCTCTTAGGAGGCCATTTTTTGACCTCAAAATCTCTCTAATGGGATGCCATTTATTATGGGTCTGAGAGGATCCAATACAACAGTAGCCTTAGAATTTACCCAAAACCTGAAGCACATAAAGGAAGAAAAATATGTCACTTGGGTGAGGGGACTACGCATCATGATCGATTAAGAAGCAATTGCAAAGTATACAGGATTTCCCATGGGGCTACATTAGGGCAGAGATGATAGGGAAGCTAACCAGAGGGCGAAAGAAGCTTTCTTTGGACAAGGGGAAAGCTATAAGGAAGACAAGAACGAGTTTAAAAGAAACACCATGCTTACGCCCTAGGACGAGGTAGCTTCCATTGTCATGAAGTATATAGCATGCACACGGAGGCTCATTTACATCCCAACCTTCCATTTCATAATTTTGGAGATCTTAAGACATAGGGGCCATATTAGATCAAACAATAATATCGGCATTCCCTGCTACCTTCTGGAGTCTCTTTGGGAAATTAGCAAGAAGGTAGTGCAAGGGAAGAAGGATGCACTGGCTCACCATGGACTGATCAAGTTAATTATTTGTGAATAATTGAAGGTGAAAATCCCAGAGCTCTCGTGGGAGGAATTTGTTCTGGTCTCAATCGCAGACGTGCAAAGGATGAAAGGCATGCCTAATCCAGTCATACCTCTGGACTCTGGATCAAAAGAAAAATCCACCTCGGCATTGGGAGCCAAACGCAAAATTGACTTGGAAAGCGATAACAAGGTCATGGATGACACTCTAATCAGAATAAAGCATTCCAAGGATTCCCCCCACTAGAAAACCTCAGTGGTTTCTTCTAGCAAACAAGGGTCAAAACGACAGAGTAGAAGGTTGGCTCAGCATAACAAAGCCAAGCATATAGAGAAGGAAGGAAAAGAGGCCATCCCCGTAATACATGACCTATCTAACTCTGAAGATTTTGGGGCAAAATAGGATGACCCTTCTACACTTGTAGAAGAGGATACCTTCTAGTGGAACCCTACAAGGGAAAATAAAAACACTGGGAAGAGTGATAACTAACTGAAGCATTGGCTGAGCTAGCAAAGGTCAAAGAAGAGTTGGATTCCTTAAAAATTGAAGCAAGGCTCCATAGAATCCAGCCAGTTTCACCAGCATCCACACCATTTATACATGAAAAGACCCAAATATTAAAAATGCAGCACATAAGGGAATTGAAGCTGGTGGAGCAACAAAATGGAGCACTAAAAGAAAAATTGGGCCAAGCCTAAGAGGAGTTGGCTCAGAGAGATAAAAAAATCCTACAGTTGGGAGATACCTTAACCACCACTACCAAAATTTACGAAGATATATTGGGGCTCAGACCACTGTTGGCTTATATAATTGTCTTGATGTTTTCTATAAAGACCCAGGTTCTTCGCAGTTCAAGGAACCAATAAAACCCCTTTTCACTGGCCCTTTAGCAACAGTCTGCGAGCAGAATGAGGTATCACCCGAGGAAAAATTATGGTGGGGATGTGGAATCTGGTTTCCACAACTACGTGATGAGTGCTTAAAATATCTGATGAACAACACGCTGCGGAGCTAGCACTGCAGACTGAGGGCTGCGCAGAGCTTAACCCCTTCGTAGTCAATACTTGTCCAAGCTAGACGGCTTGTGCAACTAGCACATCCAAGGACTGTGCAGCTCGGCGGGAGTTCAATAGTAGGGCGGTGCAACTGACAATTGCACTTCCCCCTCAACACTTAACTACTTTAATTAAATGTACTTAACAATTCTCATGCATCCATTATTGCCTTAAGTAATTTGTCTTAAAATTTGTGCAGGACGATAGCACAATATACTGCGCACTTCTGGTGCTGTTCATTATGAAGAACTTATCTACTTAAGTGATTGTCCAACCAATTCATACATTCATAGACATAGGAATACTCATGTATCTAGCATTCATCCATACATGTGAAACTTAACATACTATTCCCATCTCATTCCTCATGGCGAATACAGATAAAAGTAAACACATAAATTGATAAGCAAGATCTTAAGCATTCATCATAAGCAAACAACAGAGGCAAACATGTAAGCCATCACACAACACAGGAATTTAACCTGGTTCACCCCTAGGATGGGAGCTATGTCCACAGGAAATGTTGTTGTATTAGTCTTTGGGAAGGGTACAACAGTTCCAGTCTGCGCACACAACTGTAGACTCTCTTCTCTCTTAGTAGGTCTCTGCGCACACAGCTTACAGAGCCTTTACAATGGCTTCCAATATTCAGAAGATTCAACAATGAGGATTATTCAATAGTAACCATTACAATGATTCAACCCTTTCCCTTACAAAATTGTGCCTTCTTATAGATCATGCCCGCAGGTCATGTATTTACAATGCATAGGCCCCAAAAACCCTAAGGTTCCCAAAACTGGTGCGGTTACCCGCCACCTTGCCTGTCGCCATCGACAGTTTACTCAACCTGCTTTGGCCACATTACTAGGCCACTTGTGGCTCTAACACCCTTCTGACAACCGCAGTCATCAACAAATGGTTACAACTACATCGTGGCCTGTCACTTTCCACTCCTTTAACCTGCCTATCGCGGCCGACTTAGTGGCCTAGCTTCTTAACTACTTGCCGCCATTCTCTTAGACAGGTCGCTTTCCTCTAACTTTACTCTGCTTCTTTCCCAAAATAGGTTTCTCTTCTGACTCGACCTTCTTCTATACTTTTTACCAAAATAGTTGTCGCACTGGCACTTCAGACCAGCTAGACTGCGCAAAACTGCTCTTTCGATATGAACTGTGCACGCCCCAAAACTATGCCGTCTGACCCCGCAACTCGCACTGCTCAGTTCACCAAAACTGTACTTTAGCAAAAACATGCCCACTTGGGCCACGCCCAACAACCACCATCCAGTGTCTACACTGTTTACCTAAAAGAGAAATGGGGCAAGTTCCAGTTATAGAGGATGAAGCAAGACCTACCTTTGGAATTAACCACTCCAAAGGAGTTCGTAGACACATCTCTTACTTGCACCGAATTAGAAAAAGATCAATTATGCGAATTTTTCCTGCATAATTTTATGGTACCACACTCACCCAATTGGTCATTGAATCCCTACATGGGTGACTTCCAATTAAGAGCACTATGCTCTTGAATGAACCATGCAATAGAGAGATCCCAAGATGCTCATATCTACCTCACAGAAGAATGGCAGAACACACTATGGATCAGTTCTGATGCAACTCATCCTGAGAAAGTAATTCAAGATCACCTTACCATCACCTCAAATGAAGATATGATTCCCATACTTCTAGAAAAAAAGTAGGAAGCAGTCTCACATTTTGACTTGACCACTCAATGCACCTACAGAGAAGTTCAAGAAGCCATCGGTGAGAGGTGGACAGGAATCTCACAGGATTTGAAGAAGAGGGAGCCTCACTCACCCCTTAGGATGGAAATTACACTCACCAGAGCAAAGTTTTATAGAGTGTCTTTGATAAAGAACCACCTCAGGTGGATAGGTATGAAATTGAGCCGTCCTTTCTTTCTCCCTCTGACTATTAAGGGACAGATCGATGAAGAGGAGGAAAGGAGAGCATGGGCTAAAGAATATCAGACTCAAGGTTATTATAGACAGGAAGGAACTCCTCAAGTGGTTTCCTGGGATATCAGGCAGGCTTTCATGAAACAGGATGTGTCACCCAAGGATTGGTGACTTCTTCAAGCCTGGGGGAGATGATGAGCCCAGGATATAGGTACTCTATAGCCCCCTTTATGCCACACAAAATCAAGAAAGGCTAAGAAAATACCTCTATTTGTAGGGGAGAATCCATTTGTTTTGATTATTTAATGAAGTAGTTTAGAGATTATTTTTCTTATGCTTAAAGCGTTTTATGTGCTAATTATATGAAAATAGGCATTCGTGAGCAGGGCGCAGGTGATCTGGAAAACAACAAGTAAATCAAGCTCAAGACTGAAGATCATGAGTGACTCTGTGCTCACAATTTCTTGATTTATATAAGAACTCCTGTTAACTAGGATCATTGTTTACAATGTAGAGCTAGGTTAGAATTAGGAATAAATAGCAACCTCTTGAATAGTAGGGGGCTATGTTGACTTTTTTAGAAACAATCTTCAACATATTTTGTATTTGAGACAGTTCTGTTTTAAGTTTTCCTGAAACATGGAGTTACGATTTGATAATGGAAGACCGACATTATATTAATTCCTTGAGTTTATAAGTCTCTTTTCCTCCTGAAATACGTGTTGGGGAGGGCCCTCTCAATATGTAAATCAGGAATCTCGTGTTTCATTATAGGTATTTTTCATGCATTTTATTAATTGTTTCAATCATCATGATGTGTGAAAGTACTTTGGTATTTTCTTAGGCATTAGATCCCGATTTCAGTATAAATAATTTTTTTTTCTGTAGTTCGATAACACTGTTTCTATAGTTCTATAACGCGTTGTCTGTAGTCCTGTGTGTGCCATTCGCAGAGGCATATTTTATACCCTAGTTCCATCATTTTTATACCATTTCCAAATAACGATTTAGATCTATGATTTCACGCATACTTTCCTTATTTAAGTTTGATGACATAAAGGTTAAATACTTCAACATTTGATTTGAATAGAGCAGGGTTTAATTGCTTTCAGTATTTGATTTGGTAAACAGAATCTTATTGTTTTCCAGCATTGAAATTCCTAGATTAGATTCACCAGTTTTCAGCATTGAAATTCCAAGAATAGATTTTACCAGTCTTTCAGCATTTAATTCCTAGACTAAATTTCCAGTTTTTCAGCATTCAATTCCTAGAATAGATTTTACCAGTCTTTCAACATTTAATTCCTAGACTAAATTTCCAGTTTTTCAGCATTCAATTCCTAGACTTACATACTTTCATATTTCCTGCTCCTTAGTTTTTAGAACAATACTTCCATTTCCCTTAGAACATTCTTTAGGATACATTGAACATTCAGAACGACAAAGAGCACCCTATAGTGCACATATAGTGCTTAGCATCTCTTAATTTTGTATGCTCCCTGGAAAGTATACTTCCGGTATAGATACCCTAATTAGGTACCCATTCCTGGAGTCCACCGGGATTTATGACCTTCATATGGGGATATGGGAAGCATTCAACATTTTTTAGCACTAAGTATGCATGGAATTGGGGTTTTAAACATAGTCAAGGGAGTAAAATTGGGCCTTAGGTCCCAAAGGAAGCATGAAAGCATCTAAATCCATGAATGACACATTGAACCACCACACATAACCTTTCCAATGTATCCATGGACTTGGAGTGGGTATATTGGTGCCACTAGGAGGTTTTCAATACCAAGTATGGGTGTTCAAACCTTTGGTGGGATATATGGCCTCTTAGAGGGGATATGGGCTCCATTAGAAGGTTTTGAGTACTAGGATTGGGTCATGGAAGCATAGACATGGTAGGTGGTATAAACCTAATCCTTAAGCCTTAAAAGAATCTTACGGGCATCTAGGTTTAAGAATGTCACCATGAACCACCACACGTCATCTCTTGAGTGTATCCTTGACCTTTCAGGGTGGATATGGGTACCATTATCAAATTGTGAGCACTAGGTATGGGTGTGAGGGTGTTAACCATGGTTGGTGAAGGAAGCTCGGGCATTACACTCTTATAAATACCACTAGAGGGCTTAAAGTCTTATAATGATTCTTTGAACTACCATAGATGAATTCTTGAGTGGATTATGGCCCTCAAATGGGGATATGGGCAGCATTCAACATTTTTTAGCACTAAGTATGCATGGTATTGGGGTTTTAAACATGGTCAAGGGAGTAAACTTGGGACTTAGGTCCCAAAGGAAGCATCAAAGCATCTAAATCCATGAATGACACATTGAACCACCGCATAGGACCTTTCTAATGTATCCATGGACTTGAAGAGGGTATATTAGTGCCACTAGGAGGTTTTGAATACCAAGTATGGGTGTTCAAGCCTTTAGTGGGATCTATGTCCTATGAGAAGGGATATGAGCTCCATTAGAAGGTTTTAGTACTAGGATTGGGTCATGGAAACACAAAGGTGGAAGGGGGTACAACATAGCCCTTAGACCCTAAAAGAAGCTTCTAGGCATCTAGGTCAAAGAATGTCTCCAGGAACTACCACACACCATCTCTTGAGTGTATCCTTGACCTTTGAGGGTGGATATGGGTACTATTATCAGTTTGTGAGCACTAGGGATATTGGATGTGAGCATGTTAACCATGGTTAGTGAAGGAATCTTGGGCATTAGGCTCTTATAAAGACCACTAGAGGGCTCAAGGTCCTAGAATGATGCCTTGAACTACCATAGATGACTTCTTGAGGGGATTTATGGACTTCAAATGGGGATATGGGAAGCATTCAACATTTTTTAGCACTAAGTATGCATGGAATTGGGGTTTTAAACATGGTCAAGGGAGTAAAATTGGGCCTTAGGTCCCAAAGGAAGCATCAAAGCATCTAAAATGTAGAACTACTCGAATAAAAGACACCATAGTACAATGTCCCCTATAAATATCTCATAATTCTCTGGGCTACCTGCCAATGAATTTCATGAGGTTGTTGCATGAACTGAGAAACCATACTAACAGTAAAAGAGACATCTGGTTTGATGTGAGTTAAATATATCAAACTTCCCATGAGATTACGATAAAGAGTAGCATCAACAAGAGGGGTGGTATACTCAACAGTTAACTTTACACTAGACTGAAATGGCGAAGGAGCAGGTTTATAATCACTCATATGGAAACGAGCCAATAAGTCTATAGCATACTTCAGCTGAGAGAAACAAATACCATCTTCCATATGCCAGATCTGAAGACCCAATAAATAGTGCAATATACCGAGATTAGTCATTTCAAAATGTTTTTGAAGATCACTTTTTATACTTTGAATTAATACAAGTTGGCTTCCAGTGATGATAAGATCATCCACATATAACACAATAATTGTTAGGATATTTAGACACTTAGGAGTTAGTTAAGATCAACTTGTGTAATATATCCATTAGGAAAAGTGTGTTTCTTTAGTATGCATTAGTATGCATTTGTAAATACTTAATCTGATGGTCACGATATGTTCCTGACATAGAGTGATTCGATGGCTCAACTTCTCTTTAGATCATACCTACCCTTGATCCGTGGCTTAACACCCAATTGGTCCATGATCTCTATTTAAAGAGCATGGAGGGTCATTGGAAATGTGATCGATTATGAGAAGCTCATTTGTAACTTTCTTTCTTTACATAATAAATTGTCCCGTAGAAGCTATTTGGCCAGGGCCGTGGAGTGTTTCCCTCACGAGGGTTTAAACCACATCAAAACATTGGTGTATAGATCTGTGATCTATTTGTGTGAAGTGGTTGCTCTAGGAGTTTGGTCTTTTGGGAGTACCCTGTGTACCCGAACATGGTATCAGATCTTTTATAAAGAATCGCTTCCAATTATGATGTAGATCTTGAACTGTTGTTGCCGAAACTTAAAATGGTTTCTGTTCTGGGATTTCTATGCATTTCTGGGTTGTGAGAGGTGTTCCATTGCGTCCGGAGCACCGTTTCCATTGGGGAATAGTTTTTTTTTCATTGAAAACGGTTCCCGGTTTCTTCAGAAACGTGTATTTCATCAGATATGAAGGTATAATGTTACAGTGACGTTTTTTTTATTTTTGTTTTAAAGAAAAAAAATCTCATATTTTATCATTTTTTATGATTATATTTTTTTAGTTTTGGATTTTTGTTTTCCCTGTCTATGTATGCTCTTTTCCATGCACCTTGTGCGATCTCAGCGAATCAAAAACATAAAGGGAAAGGGTTGTTCTCGACTGCGTATGCTCTTTGCCGTGCACCTTGTGCGATCTCGGCAAATCAGAAACAGAGAGAAAATGTAGACTTTCCGAGCAAGCTAACAAGATCTAACCCCAAAAGCGTGGAAAAGTTTTTTGTTTTGGTTTATGGTGTGATTTGCAGGAAAAAAAAGGTAAGCATGGAAACCGAGCAAGAAGAGTAAAAAAAAAAAAAAACCCTTCCTCCTTCCCATATTTTACATACCTTTTAATCTAGCTCACTTGGTTCAAAGTTGCTTTATTCCTTGATAGGTCTTGAGTTCAAGTCTTAGGAAGTTACTTTTAAAAGAAAAAGTGCATGCAATTTCTATTTTCAAGTTACTTTATTGTAAAAGTGCATCTCACTTAAATAATAAAAATAAAAAGTGAGTCACTTAAGTTCTTTTTTATTGCTGCACTATTTAAAGTAACATCATTGTAAAAGTGAAATCACTTATTTTACAAAAGTGATTCACTTAAAGCAACTTTCTTGTAAAATGATTGTCAAAGGTTCATTTTGGGAAGAGGAGGTTTTTTGTTTTTAGCTGGTCATTCTTTATCTGCCACGTCACTATTGGGGACATCTTCAACTTTTTCTTTGATCAAGCATAACTTCATCATACGAAGTCAGTTTTCAATGCCGTGTTTTTTGAAACCACCTATTTTTTCGAGCTCTTCGCATCCAGACTATTGGTTTCTTCTTTTACAACAATTAATTTTCAAATATGGCCACCCCTTGTGATATTCTACTTACCAGTTCCAACTATTTCTTATGGAAATATCGTATGGAGGATGTTCTATGAAGTAGAGGACTTTTCAGAATTACCTCATGGAAAGAAACAGAACCTATTGATGATGATAAGAAAATCAAATGGGAAAATAGATGTGACGAAGCTCGTGGATTGATTGGGATGTCAATCTCTACTGATTTGCGATTCCACATATCTGGAATTGATGAACCTGATGCTGCTTGGGACAAGTTGGAATCTGTGTTTGGTAAACACAATGAAATTCAAGGTCACCAACTCGAAAATGAGTTGATTTCTTTAAATCCAAGTGATTTTTCATGCATACAAGATTATTTATCTAAGTACAAAACTCTTAAACTCTTATGTGAAGAATGCAAGATTAAGAGGGAAGATAAACAATGCATTTATCATATTCTTTCCAAACTTGGACCTGCATATTCTATTTTTGTATCTACATTTTACTCCATGAAAGAATCTTTGAATGCAGCTAGCTATCAAGAGCCTAGTCTAGAATCCTTTTTTTATTCCTTGATTAGAGAGAAAGATAAGCTCATCCATCTTGGAATAATTAACAATGCAGATACATTTGGGAAAGCCTTATTGTCTCAACATAAAGAAAAGTCCAAGCCTCCCAAGAAACAAAATTTTCGCAATAATAAGTCAAACAAGGGTCCCAAACCCTCTCAGTCAGCTCCTTTAAAAAATAACAAAGGATCCAAGCCAAAAGGTAAGAAGACTGAGGGTCATTGCAACTATTGCAGGAAAGATAATCATGATGAATGTACGTGTTCTAAGAAGATGGAAGCCTTGGAAGTAGCAATGAAGAAGAACCACATCAGCCTAGATTCGCCTTCAGAATCTACCTCTCATGGACATACACTTTGTGCTTCTAGTTATTCTTATAATGCATCTTCTTCTTCTACTTCAAATGAATGGCTCATTGATTCTGGAGCATCTTATCATATGGCTTAAGATCAAGCCATCTTTTCTACTATGCATGAATGTAACACCAAACAAATATTTGTTGGTGATGATAGATCTCTAAGTGTTGTAGGAGCTGGAACAGTTCCAGTAGATAATGGACATTTCAGTGATGTACTATGCGTTCCAAGAATTTCCTGCAATTTGTTATCAGTCTATCAAATCACTCATTCTGGTGAAGGTAAAACTGTGACATTTACACCTCACCAAGTTGTAATCAAGGATTTTAAAGATCCTCAACAGGTCCTAGCTACCGGAATTGTTGATTATATTACCAGGTTGTACAAGTTTAACAAATTTGGGTCATCACCTTTTACTTCAGTTTTTATTGCTCATAGTGATAACTTGAGCAAAATTTAGCATGAGCGATTTGGTCACTTAAATTATCGCTCATTGCAACAACTATGTAAAGACAATATGGTGACAAGTCTTCCGATGGTATCTTGCAGGGATGGTGTTTGTTCCGGTTGTGTACTCAGAAAACATCATCGAAACAGTTTTGACAAACGTGCCTCTTGGCACGCCTCGGTTCCCTTGGAGCTTGTGCATAATGACTTGTGTGGTCCTCTTCCATCTACTTCCTTTTCTGGTTTCAAATATTTATTAAATTTCATTGATGATTACACCAGACGCAATTGGGTTTATTTCCTAAAACTTAAGAGTGAAGTATTTAACATGTTCTTGGCCTACAAGACCCTTGTTGAAAAACAATCTGGTCATCAAATTATTAAGTTAAGATCTAACAATGGAGGAGAATATGTTAATAAAAAGTTCACTACTTTCTGCAATGAACAAGGAATCCAACAACAAAACATTGTTCCATATACACCACAACAAAATGGTGTAGTTGAACGGAAGAACCACACTTTAAAAGAAATGGCTAATTGTATGATCCAATCTAAGGGACTAAGTCTTCACTTTTGGGCTGAAGCCATTAATTGTGCAAATTATATAGTTAATCGCACCCCCACTAAATCATTACAAAGTATCACACCGAAATAAGCATGGAGTAAAATTAAACAAGATGTAAGTCACTTCCGTGTGTTTGGTAGTGAAGCATGGGCTCACATTCCGGATGAAAAATGGAAAGCATTGCAGCCTAAAAGTGAAAAGTGCATATTTGTTGGATATTATAAAGATGTAAAAGTTTATAGACTTCTTCAACCACATTCTCATGATGTAATCATTAGAAGATATGTTAAATTTGATGAAAATCTCTTGGCCTGCAAGCCTAACTCATCGATTGTTCCATCCTTGGCCTTCGATCCTGATGCGGCAATTGTTCCTTATTCTTCTTCTTCTTCTTCCAACTTCCTTGACAGATTTCCAACTCCAGTTTCTGATGATGATAGTGAGGATGAAAATCCACCTCCTCCTGCTCATGTTCCTCCAGTTGCACAAGCAGAAGTGCTTCCTCGATGGGTCCGTTCAACATGTGAAGCAGCTGGTGATCTTGTCGGTGATCCTAGAGATCAACGTCGAACACGTTCTCAGTTTCAGCGAGCCTCTTATCTTTTGGCTCAAGTTTCTGAGAATCATGATCCAGAAACCTTTGCAGAAGCTTAAGGAAATCCAGATTGGGATGCAGCTATGGATGAAGAATATCGTTCCTTAATGGAGAACGATACTTGGGATCTTGTACCTCTTCCAAAAGGAAGAAAACTTGTCAGATGTAAATGGGTCTACAGAACTAAGTATACATCAGATGGAAGTATTGAAAGACTTAAGGAAAGGCTAGTTGCCAATGATTTTTCCCAAGTTGAAGGGATTGACTACAATGAAACCTTTGCTCTTGTCGCAAAAATTAACTCCATCCACCTTGTTCTTTCCCTTGCAACCTTACATAACTGGGAAGTCCATCAAATGGATTTCAAGTATGCCTTCTTACATGGTGATTTATAGGAGGAAATTTACATGGAACAACCTCCTGGATATGTTCAGAATAACTCTAGCCTTGTCTGTCGCCTTAAGAAATCCTTATATGGCCTTAAGCAAGCTCCTAGAGCTTGGTATCACAAAATGGATAGTTTTTTCCTTGGCACTGGTTTTTCTAGATGCCATTCTGACCCCAATGTCTATACCAAGAAAGTAGGAAACCATTTCATCATACTTTTTCTATATGTTGATGACCTTATTCTTACTGGTAGTGACCCTAAGCTTATAACCCATGTGAAATCTAGTCTTAAGCAAAAATTTGAAATGTAAGACTTAGGACATTTGCATTATTTTCTTGGTCTCCAAGTCCTGCAAATCAAATAAGGAATCTTTCTTTCTCAATCTAAGTATGCTTGTGACCTTCTTCGTCGCTTTCACATGGAATATTGTACACCAGCCCCTTCTCCCTTCCTGTTTGGAGTCAAAATTTCTGCCACTTGTACTTCACCTGAAGTAGATGCCACCTTGTATCGTCAGCTTGTTGGTAGTCTCTTATACTTGACTCATTCTCGTCCTGACCTTTCCTTTGTCATTGGTCATGTTTCCCATTATATGCAAACACCTCATGAAAGTCACTGGAAAGCAACTAAAAGAATACTTCGATATATTCGAGGTACAATTCAGTTCGGGATTCATTATAGTACAGGGGGGAAACATTTGTTGGTTGGTTTCAATGATTCAGATTGGGATGACGATCCTGATGATCGAAAGTCTACTGAAGGTTATGTTTTCAGTCTGGGATCTGGACCTATCACTTGGGCTTGTAAGAAACAACAAGCTCTTGCTCTTTCTTCAACAGAAGCAGAATATCGAGCCGCAGTTAATGCCAATCAGGAAGCTTTATGGCTTCGATAAATCCTTTCAGAGTTTGGATTCGAGCAGCAGCATCCTACTCCACTTTGGTGCAACAATCAAAGTGCCATCAAGCTTGCCAATGATCCAGTCCTACATCAACGCAGCAAACACATTGAGCTACATATGCACTTCACCAAAAATCTTGTTCATGATCGTGTTCTTGAAGTGCTCTTTTGTCCTACAGATGATCAAGTTGTAGACAACTTCACCAAGTCTCTTACAGAAGCAAAGTTTTCTAAACTTCAATCTATGTTAGGAGTTCAGGAACTTGTTATTAAGGGGGGATAGGCTCTATTGCCTCCTTCCTTATCCTAATAGTGTCACTTTTGTAAATCCTTCAATCCTATCCCAATTTGTTCTTAAGGAGGGATGTTAGGATATTTAGACACTTAGGAGTTAGTTAAGATCAACTTGTGTAATATATCCGTTAGGAAAAGTGTGTTTCTTTAGTATGCATTAGTATGCATTTGTAAATACTCAATCCGATGGTCAGGATATGTTCCCGACATAGAGTGATCCAATGGGTCAACTTCTCTTAGATCATACCTACCCTTGATCCATGGCTTAACACCCAATTGGTCCATGATCTCTATTTAAAGAGCATGGAGGTTCATTGGAAAGTTGATCGATTATGAGAAGCTCATTTGTAACTTTCTTTCTTTGCATAATAAATTGTCCCGTAGAAGCTATTTGGCTGGGGCCGTGGAGTGTTTCCCTCACGAGGGTTTAAACCACGTCAAAAAATCGGTGTATCGATCTGTGATCTGTTTGTGTGAAGTGGTTGCTCTAGGTGTTCGGTCTTTTGGGAGTACCCTGTGTACCCAAACAATAATGAGGATATTATCACCAAAGTTCTTAACATACAGATTTGGATTAGATATACAACGCTTAAAACCATTGTTCAAGAAATATGCATCAATTTTATCATACCAAGCCCTAGGTGATTGTTTGAGACCATAAAAAGACTTGTGTAATTTGCATACTAAACTTGATGATTCAACAAAAATAAAACCAGGAGGTTGTTGCATATAAATGTTTTTATGAAGATCACCATTTAAAAAATCACTTGTAAAATCCATTTGGTGTATTTCCCATTTAAAAGATCCAGCAATTGATAAGATGGTTCTTATTGTATTCATTTTAGCAACAAGAGAAAAAGTTTCATTATAATAAATACCTTCAAGTTGATTAAAACATTTTGAAACTAATCCAGCTTTATATTTTTCAATCCATCCTTCTACAGTGAACTTAGTTTTATAAACCCATTTGCAACCAACTAAATTATTTCCTAGAGGAAGAGGAATAAGAGACCAAGTCTTGTTCTTCATAAGAGATTCATACTCAACATACATAGCTTGTTCCCAATGAGGTTTACCCTTATATTGAGCATAAGAAGTAGGATTGTTTGTGGCCAAAAATTTGGTCATAAGAGAAAAATTATATCTAGTTCTATGAGTATCAGAAGGATTACCAATCTCACTACCTACATATTCAATATTTTTTCGGGCCCAAACAAGAAGATTAGAAGGAACAAAAGTCACTTCAGGAGCTTCAGGACATTCAGGTGGAACACTTGAATAAGAGGGTGAACTAAGATCAACAACATGCACAGAACTGGAAGAAGGAGAAATAGATATAGGAGTAACATGAGGCAATGGAATATTCATGGTAACATGAGGTTCTACAGACTCAGGTGGTGGAGAGACTTCAGTAAATTGAACATCTCTTCTGATTATGTCATTCTGATTTGAAGCATCAAATAACCTGCAAGCCTTGGAATCATCAGCATAACCAATGAATATACACTTGTGAGACTTGGGTTCCAACGTTTTTCGTTTGTCATCATGAATATGAGCCCAACATTCACAACCAAACACCTTAAAGTTACTAATATCTGGTTTTCTTCCATTGCATTTTTCCTTAGGGTTAACCTTCTTAAAAAAATTTGTAGGAACGCTATTTAAAATAAAATTAGCGCAACTGATGGTTTTAGCCCAAAATTTGTTGTTTAATCCTTTAGAATAAAGCATACATCTAGCTATTTCAACTAAATTTATGTTTTTCCTTTCAACAACACCATTTTGTTGAGGTGTGTAAGGAACAGTCTTTTGATGTTGAGTTCCATGTTTAGACAAAAAAGATTCAAATTATTTCTTAACAAATTGGTCCCCATTATCAGATCTCAAAGTCTTAATCCTTTTACCCAAATCATTAGCAACCAAGGATTTAAATGCTTGAAACTTAGGAAATGTGTCACTTTTATTTTTCAAAAAATAGAACCATTATTTTCTACTAAAGTCATAAATAAAAGTAAGAAAATAGACTGCATGAGATATAGAGGGAACTTCAAGAGGACCACAAATGTCACTATGAATTAATTGCAAAGGTTCTTTATAATGTCAAGCTTTACCCTTATCAAACATTTCTCTATGATTTTTACCAAAGACACAACTTTCACAAACACCTTTAGTAGACGAAACATTAGGCAAGACATGTACCTTTTTAGTTAACATTTTCATTTTACCATAATTAAAATGACCCAATCTTTCATGCCACAATTTACTTAGTTCATCAGCATAAACAACATAGGAATAAAAGGTTTGTCTCTTAGTTGAATTAAAACCATCAAAATTAAATAAACCAGTGGTATGATCAATGGGACGAGAAGAAACTACTTGAAAATTATGGTTGATATAGTTAAGAACATATTTATCAGGTCAAGATTACAATTTATATCCTTTTTGACATGCACGATAAATAGAAAGCAAGTTGATGGGCATGTGTTCAACATGAAAAATGTTCCAATTGACCATTAGCAACATTAACATTACCATAACCAATTACAAAAAGTTGTTTACCATCACCTATAGATACTTTCTGAGATGTGTGTTTATTATTGTCATAAGATGTAAATAAAGAAGCATTACCAGTCATATGTTTAGAAGCACCAAAATACATTATCCATTCCACATTAGAAGAAGAACTACTAGATGAAACAATAGATGCGCATAAAGCTACTTGTGATTCATCAGAACCTTTCTTTTTAGCCTTAGACATTAATCGTTTTGCTTTAAATCAATTCTTTTCAGGATGGTTAGTTTTACCACAATGCTTACAAGGATAATACACTTTCTTCTTCTTACTAGTTTCATGATGTGCATTAGAAGCATGACTAGAAGTATGATTTGAAGTGTGTGAACAACAACCTTTAGCATTATTAAAAAATTTATTAAGATTTTTATTATGTGCCATAAGAGCTTTATTAGGTGAGACTTGTGCCGAAACAATCAACCTTTCTTGCTCATTTATCAACCCTTTACAAAAATCATCAAAAGTAGGTTTCGTGGTATTTTGAGACAATTGAAGAGACCTATTCCTAGTTTGGATGAACATGTCAAAACATGATGGCAATTTTTGTTCTACAAGAATTATAAGAGCAATGTCTGTCTTCTTGTAATATTTACCACAATTTTTTAATTTTTCATTTAAATTTTTCACTTCAGCAAGATATAATTCTACTCTTTCAAAGTTAGTAGGATCTAGCTCAAAAATCTTCTTTTCAAGGTAATAAGCAAATACATCATCAAATTTATCAAATAAAGAAGCAATAATTTTTCATACCTCAACCAGGCTGTCTTCTGCCTCAATACTTACTTGAAGAATATTTGAAACCATTTGACCAATGAGCCATCTTTCTTGATCACATTTTTCTTCCCATATAGCCACATCTTTAGCATCAACAGGTTTCTTGTGTTCACCATTAACAATCCTCCATATATTCTTACTCTTAAGAACATCAATCATTTCTCTTTTCCATGCAAGATAGTTAGGACCAACAAGTTCCGGAACATAAGCTACTCCTGAATTCATAATGATAGAAAATTTTGACAAGAAAATTAAACCCAAATGCTAGAAATGACAAGAGAAAAGGTGAATAACATAAAACTGATAAAATTTACCAACATGATTTGAAAAAAAATAAGAGAATGACAGAATCTTTACTTACAACCCTTTAAAATGTGCCAAATGAAGTCACGCGCGGGTCTGTCATAGGAAACTCATGTGTAGATAGGATACACATGGGTTCTGCACATGAAATTCGTGAGTTAAATGCAGGTTTACAGTAGAGCAAGCCGCGTTAATGCCAAATCATATGCATGTCTGTAAATGAAAAATATGCAGGTCTACAAAGTTATACGCTGATTCGCAGTAGGCAAGTTGCGTGTACATGCACTTTCTACAAAGAAAAGTCACGGGTGTCCCGTTTTAGGAAAAAACCAGTGTTGGATAATCCACTGAGGGAAACCTACAAAAATTCTACCAAACTTAGACGGAAATGACAGATATTACAACCGGAAGAAATATCTCCTCAAGGAGAATCCAAAACACATATAAATCTTTAAAAAAAAATCAAGAGGCCCCCACTGAGGGAAACCTACAAAAATTCTACCAAACTTAGACGGAAATGACAGATCTTACAACCGGAAGAAATATCTCCTCAAGGACAATCCAAAACACATATAAATCTAAAAAAAAAAAATCAAGAGGCCCTTGAAAAAATTCTTGCAAAAATATACACAAAAAAGTTAGGGTTATGAGAAAAAAAATCTCAAATATGCAGAATCATGCCCAGATATGAAGAGAAGCCTAACTAATACCATATAGAAATCAAATCTACAAAAATAAAGAGTTCCTAGATGAAGATAATTGTTATTAGTTGAAATATAAAGAAGGTGCTAGATCATAGAAACTAGATCTAATACCATGTCAGAGTTATAGATCTATATAAACTAACTTATCTATCTAAGCATCCAATAACATATCAACATAATTAAAAACAAAAGAGAAAAATGAAAAGAATACACCAAATATATGTGGTTCACCCAATTGGGTTGCGTCCACAAGAAGGTTGTCTTCTATTATCTCCAGAAATATCCTTCAATCTTACAAAGGGAGCAACTCCAAATAACCCCAATAAAATATAGCAGAGAGCTTGTGAGCACAATAGAATGTGTTGTGATAGTATGATGTTTACTATGATGATATTATATATGAGACTCCCTTGACCCTATTATATAACAAGAGATGTGGAGGAAATACTCTCACATATTGCATGTGGGATAATATAATTCTCCATAATAACACCTCTTTATATAACAATGGATATCAAGAGTATACTTTACCATATTAAATATGGGATATAATGTATTACTCTTTTACATAAGATTGTGGATAACTTTCGACATAATACAAAGACATTATTACCTTCCAAGGAATATAATATATTCCAACACATGGGCCTTCTTCTCTAAGCCTTTAATCCTTAACCCTTAAATCCTAGTTAACCCCAAACACTTAAACCCCCTAACCCACAAGCCCTAAATACCGAAACCCCTAAGCACCTAATCACTTGGGGATAAATAGGTATTTATTGGGAAATAAATGCGCTAAACGTTAGCCACTAAACAAAGCAATGTTATACACTAGCATGCACGCATTAGTAGCACGTGCCCGCCACTCGAGTGTGTGCGTCCCTGTTGAACATGAAAATTTCCAAATTCCCCAAGCTCTTCTCTCAATTCTGCGATATGTATTTGCAACACACACAACTTGACACTCTTTTTCATTTTGGATTGAATTCACACACCTCTTGGAGTTTATTTGCCATTTTGAATTTAATACACACACTTGTTGGAATCCATTTGGCTCTTTGGATTTAATTCTCATGCCGCTTGGACAAACTTGAACTCTACTTACATCTAGTGGACACATCAAAAGATCATTCTACATTGCAAGCAAGGAGCAATCCTTGAAGTATGGTGACATTTTTTCCTTATGAATTCTATTTTAGTCTTCATTCACTCTGTTTGAATTGTATGAATTGTAGTTTTTCCTCATGAATTGTATGATAAATGTATTTTAGTCTTCTTATTCTTCATCATAGACAATAAAAAACATCTTACCAAGAAAAAACAACAACATGCACCAAACAATGCTTTCAACCTTTCATAAAGATAACCAAGAAAAATAACTTGCATCATCACCAATAAACTTGCATAATCAGATAACTCCATCCATTACACCAACATTTGTTTAATTCCTCATGATTTCACTATAACAACTCACAAATGCCAAAAGGATCCAATCCTTAATCTTTAGGGGGGATTTTCCCTCATCCAAAACATGAAAATGAAGTGAGTACGAGCTTCTCCTTTTAAAGAAAAGGTGCTCCACTACCTTTATAATAAAATAATCATAAAGTCCACTAAAAATCCTAAATCTATGAGGATGGATATCCTCCAATGAAAAACCATATAAAAAACACTACATGTTCCACTCTAATACCTCAAGTACAAAGAAAGTCTCCCCTCCAGGTTGGGAACCTTGTCCAAATGCCATCAAAGATATGGATTCTAGGAAATCTCTTTGATACAATGACTTAACTTCATAATTATTCCAAGAATTGGCATATCATAAGTAGAGAGGTGCGGGAAGTGGTTGAGGATAACATAAAGGTGGGAGGTACCCACAAGCCCTCAATGCAACCTTTCTTGCCTTGAACAATACACAAATTTTGACAAGGTCTCCCTAGTAGAGAGAAAACATGGGCTTCAAATTCTTGGATCTTGATGTGCCTTCTCAAAATGCTTGGAGGCTTAGGTGTAAAAAACTCCATTCTATGGGTCTTTCTCTTGATGTGAAAACTTGGTTCCAAGATGGCTTAAAAAAAGAAGATAATATTTGGTATTGAATTTTTGGTGCAATAAGTATCCCTTAAATTCATCCATATGGGTAGTTTCACTCTCGAATCTCAGATCTAGTATAGTTCCTAGATATGCATATGAGTCCGACAGGGAATATATCAATAATACATCGACTGAGATCCATGAAAGATTCCACACATATGCCATACATGTGGTTCCTCCAAACCTCTAAATAATTCCTTAAAGTTGGCACTACCTCCAAGTGAGATGGAATATCAATAGTCACACCCCATGCCACCATCCAATACCATCTTACTAACCCAAAGAATTGTCTAAAAACCATGTTCCAAGTGCCAAGATACCAAAATGAGGTTAATTTTTTATTGTTTCAAGATGTTAAGAAAACATGAAATGAGGTCCTAGAGGATACCTTAGATTTTGGTTATGTTGTTGTTAATTCTATGACATTCCAAATATATTTTAAATATGGTCATATACCCCAAGTTGTGTGCCATTTTCATACCCGAAATCTAGTCGATATTTCTTCTATTAGCTGTCAAAACCCCAATACATTATATGAGATGATGTTTCCAAGTCTATCAACTAGATTCATATCTTATGCTTCAAATGTTGCTTGTATGATCCTTTAAGCCTGTGTGTATTGATGCTCCAACCATGATCATAGCTGCTTCATAAATTCACCTCAAGACTTCACAAGATTGTGGTTTAGTTGTGGGATGTTATTTGATTTGTTATATTTTCATTAAAGATAACATCTAGTGGTTTGTTTTCTTGAATTTATTTGGAAGTCATATTTTTTATTACCACTCAATGTCTAAATCTTGTGCCCCTTCTATCTTATTTTTGGTAAAATTTCAATAAATTAAAAAATTTCATGTCAAAGGGGTGATAATATTGTTTTGTTAAAGAACATATTGAAAATAAACAATAGACGTAATAATAAAATAAATTCTAGAAGGAAGGAGCTTCCCCCGGAAAAGGCCCATGAGATAAGAGAAAAGGTCATGTTGTCCATGGAAAAAAATAGACATCAAATTGTCAGTTCCTCATATACTAGCGCAAGGCATGACACAATGACCTTTAGTTCATCACGAGAAGTGAAGCGGATGTGGGAAATGGATCCCACTCAAAATCCAACATCAAGTGAACCTCTAATGAATAATCCATCAACAAGAAATGATGAAGTGGATCAAGTCAATCAAATATTGATTGATGTTGAGTATGCATGGATGGATTTTGAACGAGTTGTTAATTGGAAACCTCCCTAAGAAAGCCGCACACATGTCGAACGTACTCCCTTTCAGGACCAACCTGTGAATGAAGTTCCACAATAAACCGATGATGAGACTCATACTTCCTATTCAACTCTCTTTCCTTGACTATCAAGTGCACGGCAAATAAATCCTAGATGTATTCATGTGCATGCAAGTTCCTTAGCAGACCTTGAAGGTAAGTTTCCTAAATGCACTATTGATTTGCATTGTAGCAATATCATCAAAGAATTTTTTGAATCCAAAAGTGATACAACAAAAATGTCAATTGTTGTTGGCTTTGTTAAAATCACATTGTCTAGCTCATGTTAGGAGAATTTTAGGCATAAAGGTAGTTGGAAGTTCAGAGACCAATAGTCATGTTTTTAGAAATCTATAGTTTACATTTAATTTGATTGGAAAGACTTCTCATACAAAATATCCTAATTTATCTCATCGTGTACTATCAAAAACAATTATAGACAAATCCATAAGGCAAAGTCGCATGTTATCACACACATGTAAAATGTTTAAAGTAGATAGAAAGACTCTTCAAAAGTATTATTCTATTAGAGAAAAACTTGAGACCCTAGGCCAAAAATATTGTTGGGTATTTGTTGGTAGGTTACCTCGTTCATACATGAAGCTAATTGATGTTGTTAAAGAACTAGTACAAAATTTTTGGTATGATAACACTAGACCATAATCGAATCAAAGAGATGTGCTAAAGTTGATAAAAGGTGTTAAGGGATGTGTACCCCATGTCAATCACTTCCTTGACATAACACAAACATAATTCTATGAGATATTCAAGAATGAGCAAACACAATTGAACTTGGGCCAAAGGTCCTTTGGAAAATGCAAACCCTAGTATGTTAGAATTTGCAATAACCGCAACACATGTTTCTATAGATACCATGTAGAATTTGAGTATTATTATGATATATATAGACATATACTTTTTGATTTTCCTACTAACATTATGCAGTAGTGCCTATCGATACTACCATTGAATGCATCTAGAGAATTTATCCATCGCAACGTCTGTCCAAGACCTGAAGGACAAAAATATTATAAAAAGCATGTTTATATGGGACATGTTCCAGGTCAGTGGATTTGTATTATTGATCCATTGCATCCATGAAAGCAAGGATCATGAATTTTGGAGGATGACAGTAGAAATGAAGAACTTCAAGTATGTAACATATCAAGTAGACAGTGTGAAGGAAAGACAAAAAAAAGCATTGGTGAAGTCATAGGTAATTTAAGTTTCCATACTTTCATACTGTACATGTTAAATTTATACATATACATACATACATACATATACACACACACACACACACACACACACACACACACATATATATATAGAGAGAGAGAGAGAGACTTTAAATGTCATATTGTAATAATGCCCTTGGTTTTGTGGAACCAGGTACAAGTATGCGATTTCATGAAGGAATTATACAAAAATACCGAGCAGTATGTTCAACATGTTCTTGTAGCACGATGGCAGGATGAACAATACAAACAATACAGGGAAACCTTTCCTAATGGAACCATATTGTCAGTTGTGGATTTTGCTGGAAACTACACCATGCAGCCACAAAATGAGATTCAAAGTCAATATTACCATCTGTACCAAGTTAGCATAATGGTCCATATCACATACAGGCACGGGCCATAGAGTAGCAATGACAGGAGGATAATATTGAAAGAGACTAACTTATACATTAGTGATGACAGGTGCCACGACCTGCATTATGTGCAGCATTGCTTCAAAATTTTCTATGATCAACTGAAGGAGAGAGATATACAGATGGATCAACATTGGATATGGTAAAATGTTTGTCTAGGCTAGTTCAAAAATGCACGTGTATTCTGGTGGTTGATTATTTTTCATAAGGCTTATGATGTGTTGCATATACGGAACTATTTTGAGACTGAGCATGGGAAGGGAGAGCACGATGATGCTATAGCATGTCTCAAAACTACCCTACGAAGGAAGGAGATGAGGTGCATGACAAACCCTCATATCTGAGATGCATAATCCATAGTTCAACGATGCTTTGCAAAAATGTCAAATCGAACTAGAGAGCAATGGACATCACAAGTAGAGGACTTATTGTAAAAACATTTTGGAAAGTGGTTGACATAGATCGATAACATTCTTATAGTTGTAGTACTATACAAGGGACTCATGGATTTCATTCGGTTCGAATCTCAAACAACCCCTTATTTGAAATATGGACATAGAAACTTGCTTGCTTTTATGGGCCTTGTAGCAACTGTAAGTGGGATGAGTGTGAATCAATGGAATGGGTTGATGAATGGGATCATGTATCACTTACAGTAGACCCACGTGCAGTTGTTGAAACAATCCAGTTAGATGAAGGCTAGTCTTGTATTTCAAACGATTATGATCATATATCTTATCTTGTACATCCAAGTAAATATTTCTACAATCATATCTCGGTTCCCTTCTTGTTTTTTTATTTAACCATGTTATTAAACCCCTAAATGTTTGAATTTGACCATAAAATGCATTTTTGCAGGACACATCTATGCAGTTGTTGCCCTGACAGACAATGCATGAGGCATGAATTATTGGTTGGCATGATACATCTAGGGGGAGCAAACCCTCCTTGCATCATTAATTGATAGTGAAGGCATTAAATTTCCAACTGGATCGATGGTTGTTCAGGGTGAATATCTTACAGTAGATGCAAAGGCACCAAAGAATAGTGGCTATGTATACGTGGATTATAGATAGGGTTCAAGGATGTATCACTTTATGTACTTGATTGTTGGTACACACATACAACTACAAACAATTTCAAAAAAGAGCTCGAACAAGCTATGATACTTCCTACCTCATGTAGAGCACAAGAGATTGTTTGAGACAATCAGAAATAGAGAGGATCTAGAAGGCCTAATTGAGTAAGGTAAGTATTTCATGCTGTGTACATATTTTATTCATGTAATTATTTATTCATGCATGTCTAACGTTATTCATGTTAGATAGTTTATTTCATGTCATATAGATATTGTTATCTTGTATTGTTTATTTGATGTTTATGTTATGTCTAAGTTAATATTACCATACATTGATGTATTATTGACACCATTATATGTTTTACACCATTACATGTTTTAAACCACGCTCATTGTCCCATCACTGTCATGCTTCATAAAAAAATGCCCATTTCCACCATCAACGACACCACCATCCTCCTCATGCCCATGTTGTCATCTTTTCCATCCTCATCATCCCCATTTTCACCATCATGGCCATTGAAATCCATACCCATTCCCATTGTTTCCATCAATGTCACCACCATCCGCCTCATGCTCACGTTGTCACCATCACCATCCTCATCATCCCCATCGCCAACATCAAACACACTTGAAGGCTCATACTAGAAGGAAATGAGTTAGTTTCATGTTCTTGTTCTTGTTCTTGTTTGAATTAAGCCATAATTAATCCTTCCAAGACTAAATTTATCAAAACTAATCTCCCTTTCACTTAACAACCACCCATTTCACCAAAAACTGATTATTTTCTCCAAATTATGCACGAGCCACATAGAATTTTTTTTTTTTTAACCATTAGGGTTTAGTAATTCCTCCCAAGTAACCATTAAGGTTTAATCCCTCATCGAAACCATTATCCATGAGAGTATATTTTTTATTGTTAAACCTTGATGCCAATTTACCTAATGGTTAGATTGTACACAACTAGATTGTACATTATGTTGTACACAACTAGTAAATCTTACCTTTCCCTCGAAATCCTAATGTAGATATAGAACCCTAGAGACCTAATCTAGAATTCGTATCTATCCCTAGAGACCTAATCTAGCCCTAGAGACCTGATCTATTCATATAGAACCTAATCTAGCTTATAGACCCTAATCTAGCCCTAGAAACCAAACAAAACCAATATAGCACTGGAAAGCCTAATGTAGACCTAGAACCCTAGAGACCTGATATAGAATCCTTATCTATCCCTAGGGACCTAATATATCCCTAGATACCTAACCTAGTCATATAGAACCTGATCTAGCTTATAGACCCTAATCTATCCCTAGAAACCAAACCAAACCAATCTAGCCCTGGAAAGCCTAATGTAGAACTATAACCCTAGAGACCTGATCTAGAATCCTTATCTAGCCCTAGAGACCTAATCTATCCCTAGAGACCTGATATATTCATATAGAACCTAATCTAGCTTATAGACCCTAATATAGCCCTAGAAATAAGACAAAACCAATCTAGCCTTGTAAGGCCTAATGTAGATCTATAACCCTAGAGACCTGATCTAGAATCCTTATCTATCTCTAGAGACCTAATCTAGCCCGAGAAACCCAATCTAGTCATATAGAACCTAATCTAGCTTATAGACCCTAATCTAGCCCTAGAAACCAAACAAAACCAATCTAGCCCTGGAAATCCTAATGTAGACCTAGAACCCTAAAGACCTTATATAGAATACTAACCCAGCCCTAGCAACCTAATCTATCCCTAGAGACCTAATCTAGTCATATAGAACCTAATATAGCTTATAGACTCTAATCTAGCCCTATAAACTAGACAAAACCAATCTAGCTTTGGAAATCCAAATGTAGCCCTAGATACATAATGTATCCCTAGTCTAATCTACAAACATAATCTATCCCTGGATAAGTAATCTAGCCCTAGAGACCTAATCTAGTCATATAGAACCTAATCTAGTCATAAAGAACAAGCTTGCAACTTCTAATCATTCATGGTCCTTTTACAATCCATAAGCATGCACACCTTACTAAGCATGTATATTTCCAAATACAATTAGTCATGCCCTCTATTTGTCCTTGATAATTCCTCTCAAAGGTCCATGGAAATGATAATGAGATATTACTAACCTAGATGGTACATCATAAAGTACAATAGCTGATAGACCTAGCGACTTCTTCTTGCATATTGGGCATATATACGTATGTTTGAAAGCTAGCCACATTCTTCCCAACACCAAAATTTTCATTAACGTTGGGGGTGCTTCCACTTATTAAATTCTTGAACCAAGGCATCTGTTTCCTTATTATATGTAGGGTATTCCAATGCTTATCCATGGAGTAGCTCTAAATGATAGCAAATCAATCTCCCCTCCTTGCATTAACACTACTCAATGCACTAATCAAACAAAAAACATTAGTAACCATTCATGTACAAACCTTGCTTCATACTAAAGGTGTTCTCTCAAGTAGTCAATGCACATTCTTTATTTTTCATCCTTATTTGGTACTAAAATACCATGGTAACTAAATGGAAATGTACTTGGTCTTATAAAACATTGCTTCATCAACCCTTGTAAGTGCTTGTAGCCTAGAAATTAATGTATTCGGGAGTCAAATTTCATGGACCCTACCATGAAATCCTCGTGTTGGCATGAACGCCTTTGTCATGCCTATATACACATCCCCTCACTTATAGAACTTGATTTGAATGTCCAGGGAACAATTTTGGCATGTGTCCCTAAATTTTCTACACAAAACGAAACCTGAAACGGGGAGCGGAACTGGGTATTGTCATCTCCCACACATGCATATGTCCATTGTGGATTTCTTCACGCTGGCCATGGTCTCCCAGGAATGTTTCATTCAAAATTTACCCCCTTGTGAAAAAATGGCATGGCCTTCATTGAGAAAAACCTTAGTTCCATAGATGGTACAATAACACTATTTCTGGGAAATTGAGTCATGATAGGGGGAGTCCCCCAACTAAAACCCAACATATATAATCCATTGGAATCGAAAACTTTGTGATCAGATTCACAATTTTGTTTCTATGGCCATTTTTTCCTGGCACCTCGAGGCCATTCAGGGACACTTTGAGAATTTGCTATGAGGGAACAAAACCCAAACCAGGGAGCAAAACCTAGCTTCGTCAGCTCCCACACATGCATATAGCCATTGTGGATGTGTTCAAGCTGGCCATGGTCACTCGAGAGCATTGGGTTCAAAATTTGCCCCCTTGTGCAAAATTGACATGGCCTTCACTAAGAAAGATCATAGTTCCAATGATGGTACAATATCACAGTTTTTGGGAAACTGAGTCACGGTAGGGAGGGGAAGCTAAAACCAGACATCGTGAATCCACAAGAATTTATGGCTTCGTGACTGGAGTCAAGGTTTTGGTTCTATGGCCATTTTTTCCTAGAACCTTGCGGCCATTCAAGGACACTTTGAGAATTTTTTATGGTGGCATGAAACCCAAACCGAGGAGCAGAACTGGGTTCCATCAGCTCCCACACATGCATATGGCCATTGTTGATGTGTTCACACTGACCTTGGTCTGCCAGGAGCATTAGGTTCAAAATTGAACCCCTTGTGCAAAATTGGCAAGGCCTTCACTAAGCAAAACAATAGATATGGAGATGGTACAATAACACCATTTCCGGGTAATTGAGTCACGGTAAGGGGGGCCCCCCAGCTGAATCCCAACATCCTAAAACAATCAAAATCAATGGCTTCACGACTAGATTCATGGTTTGGTTTCTCTGGCCATTTTTTCCTAACACCCAATAGCCATTCAGGGACACTTTGAGAATTTGTAATGGGGGCACGAAAACCAAACCGGGGAGCAGAATCGGGTTTCGTTAGCTCCCACATGTGCATATGGCCATTGTTGATGTGTTCACACTGGCCATGGTCATCTGGGAACATTCGGTTCAAAATTGACCCCCTTGTGCAAAATTTGCATGGCCTTTACTAAGCAAAACCCTAGTTCGGGAGATGATACAATAGCACCTTTGTTGGGAAATTGAGTCACAATAGGGGAGGTCCCCCAACTGAAACCTGAAATCCAAATCCATTGGAATCAATGGCTTCATGACTAGAGTCACGGTTTTGGTTCTATGGCCATTTTTGTCTGGCACCCAAGGCCATTCAAGGACACTTTGAGAATTTGCTACCGGGACATGAAACCCAAACGGGGAGCGGAACCGGGTTCCATTAGCTCCCACCCATGCATATGTCCATTGTGGATGTATTCATGTTGGCCATAGTTTCCTAGGAGCGTTCGGTTCAAAATTGATCCCCTTGTGCGAAATTTGCATGACTTTCAATGAGAAAAACTCTAGTTCTGGAGATGGTACAATATCACCATTTCCGGGAAATTGAGTTACGGTAAGGGGGGTCCTCCAGCTGAAACCCGACATCCTGAAGCCATCGAAATCAAAAGCTTCATGACCGAACTCACAGTTTTGGTTCTATGGCCATTTTCTCCTAGGACCCTGGGGACATTCAAGGACACTTTGAGAATTTCCTACGGGGGCACAAAACCCAAATCAGGGAAATGAATCAGGCTCTATAAGCTCCACCAGTGCATATGGCCTTTGATTATGTGTTCGCACTAGTCATGGTCTCCCTGGAGCATTTGGTTCAAAATTGAACCCCTTGTGCCAAATTGACATGTCCTTCACTAAGCAAAACCCTAGTTCCAAAGATGGTACAATAACATTGTTTCCATGAAATTGAGTCACAGTGGGGGTGTCCCCTAGCTGAAACCTAGCATCCTGAATCCATTGGAATCAATAGCTTCACGAATGGAGTCATGGTGTCGGTTCTATGGCCATTTTTTCCTGGAACCCTAGGGTCATTCAGGGACACTAATAATTTGTTACAGGCGCACGAAATAAAATATGTTAAATATATATTTCATGTTGTTGGGCTTGTTTAGTGTGGTCCCAACTTAGGGTTTCTGGGGCTAGCTGCAACGTATTCTCAACTTCTTCATCCAAATAGATTAATGAAAAGAGGAGGAAGCATTGCAAATACCAAAAGACATTAACAAAATCTCACAATGGCATTCAGGTTTTCAACATCTGGTTTTAAGAATAATTGACCTCCTTCATTTAGACTTGGTGATCTAACTTCCAAGTACAAATTTAATATCAAGAAGAACTTGACATCTTACGAATAATACAATAGGTCAATAATGGGAATTGCAGAATTGATATGTGATCATTAAACTATTGCAATAGCATGGGTCATTGAATCTTTTGCATTTGAATGAATTATTCCATCAAAAATTTTCCATGCATATACATGTCTAGGATAGAAACATTTAGTGTAGGCATGGTAGGGTAGATAAGATAGTGATTCTTTGATAATGTTTGATAGTAGATATTGGTCAATGGTGACATTTCATTTGATATTTTAAAGCAATTGGTCAGCTTAGGTGTAACACCTTGATTTTGACCCCATTGCATTAAACATGTAAATGATACAATATAATTATAAAAATAATGGTTGGGAGCTCAAGGCCAAGGCCCTACCATTGATTTAGAATTTTTGCATCGGAAATTAAAAATAGATGCATGTGGATCGCATGCTAGTCGGGCAGGATGGAAATTATAAATATGATGTAAATGTATTTTAATAAAAATACCCACAACTAGCTATGCAAGGAAACAAGAGTATGGGAGCATGATGTTTACAAGGAATAGGTAGGGAAATATTCAAACCCTTGAAGCCAATAATGTCAAGCCAAGTGTCAATGAGAGAACCCATGAACCATTAACTACCCATGTTGACTTTTGCACCCAATCATTTAATTCTTCGAAGAGGTGGTTGAAGCAGTTATTGTTTTGGGAAATGGAGAGTACGGATGTCCAAATTCCATGTATGGGAAAGCCATCATTTTGGAAAAATGTGTTTTTCTTCCTGGGAAAGAAAAGACCCACGAATTTGCTTCCCAATCCATTATTCACCAATGAGTTTTTCTCTCTCCCGTCCCTATTGCTTGTTGGGCATTTTCCTCCTCGAATTTACAGTGGTTTCCTCCATTTTCTAACTGAAAGATGTGTGTTTTGGGTTGCAGAAAGACTTGTGGGAAGGGAATTTTGTGTTGGGGTTCATAGAGGCTGTTTTTTCCATTTGAATGCATGTATGCATGTTGGAAAAAACGTTTTGTTCCCCAATGGTCGACTTTCCCTCTCAAATTTCATTTTTATATGCCCAACAATTGTGCCTTGCTGTGTGTTTGAGATATATCTATTGTTTGGGTTATGTGCATCCCCTGTTTTGGCTTGAATTTGTGTATAATCAACCATGAGTATATAGGAAATTGTGATTGGATTGATAAACCTAGTGAAGGTTGTAACCTCATCAAATATGATAGGGATTTTGCCACTTTTCTATGCACACCCTGAAGAGAACTAGAAGGGAAGGTATGGCCTGATGGACTGTGGAGTATTGAAGGGGATATTTCCTTGTCTTGCGTGTGTAGGTATTGTGGGATCCAAGCTATCTAAATCTTGTAGAGGTACCAATAGCTCCGTGGTTGAGTTCACTAGCTTGGAAATTCCTTCATTTCTACTTCCTTGGAAGCTTGATAAACCCAGTTGTGGAATGGCTTGGCTCAGATGTGGTATATACTTGGCTATGTGTGAGTTTGTTGTTCCCTTTTCCTTGTGCAAATTATGCCCATCTCATGGTTGGCAGATATGTTGAGAGATTGATGAGAAAAATTGGCCTATGGTTGGGTGGAACGTTACGCTTTCAAATCCTGTTGCTCGAGACATCATTTCAAGATAAGTATTATATTTTATTTAATTATGCCATGTTTTTAATTTGATTACTGTGAGAATTAAGCTTGTGTATCAATGTTGTATGTGTATGTGGATGGAGCTTACTTCTGCTATGTATTTGTGTTATGCGTCTGCATACATGTTTTGTTTGTTATGAATTCGTAAAATAATGATCGGGCTAGTTTTGGAAGCCCAAATTTAGTTCACGTTCCCTCCCTTGTGTCAGATTGAAGGAAGGGGAAGTGACATTAGGGATTCGAACAACTAGGGCCTATCCTGCAATCTAAAGTTTATAGTACAAAGTAGGAGTTAGACTACAAGCTAGCGTTTAGATACAAGCTAGGGTTTGCATAAGCTAGGGTTTCTACAAGTTCAGTGATACAAGTTAGGGTTTAGATACAAGTTAGACTACAAATCAAGGTTTAGATACAAACTAGGGTTTAGATACAATATAAGCTTTTTGAAAGCTAGGGTTTAGATACAAGCTAAGCTTTTAATATCAAATGGTCACTTTTGAATAATAAAAAATAGATCATTCTTTGGACACAAAATATCAAAATATTAACATACTATGAGGTTTTAATACAAAATTTTGGTGCACCATTTCTTCATTCTTTATAAGCATTAATAAAATTTAAGACTATGTAAGAAGGATTAAATAAAATAGACCATAAATGAAATTATTAGAGTAAAAATTAAGTTTGAACAATTCCAAAAACATTCAAATTTATTGATCCATATGAAGTCTAGAAACAAAAAAGGTTAAAATAAGAAATACTAGGGGCACAATCCTAAGAAGAATAAATTATGAAGCACCTAGACCAACAATAGGAGTAGGTTGGTCATGGACATTCAAAGGTAGGCCTGAACCAAAACTAGAGTATACACATTGATAAGCTACATAAGTTTCCAACCATCACTAGGTGTTATGAACCTATGTCAACCCTTCTCCTTACTATGTTAGTATATTGTTGTTGGATGCATATGCTTTGTAAGTCGTCTCGTAGTATTTGTTGATCCGTAGTTTATATTAGCCCATAGTATTGACCCATAGTATTGGACACATATGCTTTGTAATTCATCCCGTAGTATTATATGTCCCATGGTTTTGACTCATAGTATTGGGCATAGACTTAGTATATAAGTGTGTGTTGAGGTCATTGAAGGCACTGTGAAGTTAATTGTATTGAGCTTGCTCAAAGGAGGTTGCCCCCTCGAAGTGGCCCGTGATCAATATAAAAGTGATTCTGTTCTATTATTTCTGATATCTTGTGTATTTGCATTAATTAATTATTGCAGGTTCATCACATCTGGTATCAGAGCACTTTCTTGGTCTCATTGGGTGGAGTTTTTGCCAAAAAAAATTTCGCATCTGTTGCAGCTTCGGATTTGGGAATAATCCCTATCCGCTTAACTGTGGGAAGTACTTGGGAATAAGCCCTAAAACTCATTGTGAGGAGTACCACAGGAACCCCAAAGTAGCTGGCCCATTGAGAGGACCTGCCAACGAAAAGGGCAACGACCCCTACCTGATTGACTAGTTCCCACCCATGAGGTAAACCAAGAGCTGTCGTTTGTGGCAAAGCGGTCATCCGTTTTACCTAGGCCATGGAGTGAGGGGTACTGCCCAAATACGCAAGCCGTCAGACAGCATTGGTGGTCGAGTGAAACACCTGAACTGTTAGGAATTCGTACATACCTGGGGTCCATATCTATTTTCAGTTGAACTGTTGCCGATCACTTCCGCTCCAGATCCATTCATTCTAGAAATGGATCGGCAACAGCAACGCAACGGCGTGGAAGGGATAAAAAACGGACGGCGACTGGATCTGGAACTTTCAAAAAAAAAAAAAGTTTTTCTCTATATCTCCCTTGTTTCCACTTTGTTTCCCTTGAAATTTTCGGGGAACCCCTGTCATCCCATTCTGCATCTTTCATTCCTGAGGACCCTATCCCCAATTCCCCTTCCCAAAGCCCGAAATCCCACATTTGTCTAAAAAAAAAAAAGAAGAAGAAGAAGAAGTTTTTCTCCATATCTCCCTTGTTTCCACTTTGTTTTCCTTGAAATTTTTGGGGAACCCCTGTCATCCCATTCTGCATCTTTCATTCCTGAGGACCCTATCCCCAATTCCTCTTCCCAAAGCCCGAAATCCCACATTTGTCTATTTTTAGGGTTTGCCATAACTTCCTCAGATTTCACCCATTCACCTTCAAATTTTACCACAGAGTTCCTCTCTGAATTCTGCTTCTTTGTCTCTCTCTGCCAAATTTTCTCATTCTATCACCCCACTTCTGAAATCCCCCTTTTTGCTTTCTTGTCCTTTCGACAGTGTCCAAAATCTAGTCAAACCCCAATTACCCATCAAATTGTTTCCTCAATCCAATATTTCCTTTACTAAACCAGCTTCTGTTTGTGTTTTTCTACCCATTCCACCCAAAAAAACAAAAAAAAAAACCTGGTTATGGTTGTCACCTGTGTAGGAGCACACACCATGGAGGAAGCACTTGCAGCCATCCAAACCAAACTCCAAGATCTGGATGAAAAATTTCTCAGCCTCCATCTTCATCATTCAGCCATGAACAATACTAGATAGCCAGAATCTTTTGCCTCCACCGGGTTCTCTTCTTCTAGCAATTTTCGTGGGCCGAAGCTTGATTTTCCTCGCTTCAATGGTACTGATCCGACGGGATGGATATACCGAGCAGAACAATATTTCAATCTGCATAATACTTTTGATGTTCAGAAAGTTCCACTTGCATCCTTTCATTTGGAATGGGAAGCCCTTCAATGGTACCGTTGGTACATCAAAGCTCATCTCGAGCCAAACTGGACAGATTTTTGCCAACTCATTTTGCCACGATTTGGTCCTAGTGCTTTTGACAACTTCACAGGAGCACTCACTAAACTTCACCAAATTGGCACAGTGAGAGAGTATCAGACAGAATTTGCGAAACTAGCCAATCACACAGAAGGATTGTTTGATGAATTCTACAGGAGTTGTTTTATCAGTTGTCTCAAGGATGAAATCCGCTCAGAGGTAAAAATGTTTTGTCCCAACACAATGATGGAAGTCCTAGGGTTGGCTAAGCTGACCGAGGACAAGATCGCAGCTCAACAACGCTCCAAACCCACCTTTGTTCCATTCAGAAATATGGGTTCCCAACGACCTCCCATCACACCTGCTCCTCAACCAACTCCTATCAAGCATTTGTCTGAAATAGAAATGCAGACACGCCGAGAAAAAGGGATTTTCTATAATTGTGATGAGAAATTCACTCGGGGACATAGATGTGTTCAACAAAAGATCTATCTCTTAGATATGGATTCTCCACCTGCCTTAGAACTTGGTGAAGAAGCTATAGATACAGTAGATGATCAGGTCGACATTCAACACCTTCCTATTGACACCCCATCTTAGGACGACCCACCCGAGATCTCTCTCCATGCTGTAACCGGCGTCACCACCCCACAAACAATGCGGGTCAGGGGATACTTCAAGAAGCTCCCTCTTACCACACTCATTGATTCTGGTAGCACTCATAACTTCATTGACCCTCGGATTGCCAAACAGGCTGATTGTTTTGTCCATCCTTACTCCAACTTTGAAGTCATTGTTGTCAATGGGGGCACCTTACCTTGCAAGGGAAAGTGTCACAATGTGCGTATCTCTATGGAAGATTATAACCTACGCTCTGACATGTTTGCCTTGTCCTTAGGCGGATGTGATGTGGTTTTGGGCGTTCAATGGTTACGCACACTTGGCCCCATCTTATGGGATTTTGCTGAACTTTGGATGCAGTTTAAAGTCAATGGGGCACAACACAAATTTATGGGCTTACAACCAGGGTCTCTCTGCATCATCATTTCACATTGCCTGGAAAAAATCCTTAAGAAGAATTCACATGGTGTCATCGCTCAGCTCAATTCCATTCAGATGCACCCATCAACAGTCTCCACTACTTCCTTGGATAGATATGCAGGTATCTTTGTTGAACCAATGCGCTTGCTTCCTTCAAGAGACCTTTCCGGTAAGAATGTAGCCACATCTACCTCTCAGCAGGAAATGATGGCTATTTTGCATGCAGGACAGAAGTGGTAGCCATACCTATTAGGGAATTATTTATGCATCAAGACTGATCTCTTGAGTCTGGAAATTTTTTTGGAACAATGGGTCTCCTCCCCAACACACCTGAAATGGGTTATCCAACTCATGGGTTATCCCTATGTGATCACATACAAGAAGGGTAAGGACAATATGGTGGAAGATGCTCCTTCTCGCACAATTGATGACCCAGTTTCTCTTACAGCTCTTTCTCTGCTTGTTCCAAATTGGTTGCAATATGTTCAACAGGGCTATCTCTTATATGAACTCCAGGCGTCTTCATCAATAGGGCACTCTGGGTTCTGCAAAATGTATGACCGGGAACAATGTAACTTCTTTTGGCCAGGACTAAAAATGACAAATCAACAGATGGTGGCTGACGATGATACTTTCCAAGTCAACAAGGGGGAAACGACACTCCTTTCGGGATTGCTCAAACCCTTGCCCATCCCTACACAACTTTGTCCAACTATTTCTATGGATTTCCTAGCAGCGCTCTGGTGGTACAATACCACATCTCAAAGGACACCATATGAAGCAGTCTATGGAAAAACACCGCCAGTTCTTCTTCCATACACCCTTAGCAGCTCCCCAGTTCAGGAAATTGACTTGGTTCTTCGAAACCGCGATTAGATTCTTCTCATTCTGCAGGACAATCTTCACATGGCCAGAATTCGCCTGAAACAACAAGCCGATCAGCACCGTTCTGAGCACATTTTCCATGCAGCTGACAGGGTTCTTCTTCATCTACTGCCTTCTAAGCAATCCTCCTTGACACTCCAAAGGCGTCAGTGGCCCGAAATGCAACCTGAGGATGCTACCGGGGAACCACTCCTTCAGATTCTGCAGCAATTTCTCCAACCAAATCTTTGAGGACAAAGCTTTTTCTAAGGGAGAGGGGATGTTAGGAACCTATGTCAACCCTTCTCTTTACTATGTTAGTATATTGTTGTTGGACGCATATGCTTTGTAAGTCGTCCCGTAGTATTTGTTGATCTGTAGTTTATATTAGCCCATAGTATTGACCCATAGTATTGGACGCATATGCTTTGTAAGTTGTCCTGTAGTATTATATGTCCCATGGTTTTGACTCATAGTATTGGGCATAGACTTAGTATATAAGTGTGTGTTGAGGTCATTTAAGGCACCGTGAAGTTAATTGTATTGAGCTTGCTCAAAGGAGGTTTCCCCCTCGAAGTGGCCCATGATCAATATAAAAGTGATTCTGTTCTATTATTTCTGATATCTTGTGTATTTGCATTAATTAATTATTGCAGGTTCATCACACTAGGCATATCTTGGGGATTGTGTTCCTATGATATGTCTAGGGACAATGATGGGCAGTGTTTTTCATTCAATTAAGAGGATATGGCTAGATAAATCCACTCACACTCACAATAGCCACACCTATTTCAAAATCCTATGGTGGGGCATGTAGTCTCCATTGCTTAAACCTCCAAAGGTCAGGTGTATCCCTAGTTATCATATCAAATCCCCCATACAATTTCACCAATAACTACTCAAGGTGTTGAATTTTACCATAAAACTTTCATCCTTTCATTGTTATGTATACAAAATAGTTGGATCCTATTAGAATGACAATTTACAATTAAAATAGATTTGATAATATAAAATAATTGAAATAATATTCATTATGTGTCTTCTAAATATAGAGTGGCACTTCAACCTAAAAAAACATCCATGCCAAGAAAAACACAATGACGGAAGTATGTTGGTCCCTTCACAAGGAAACATTCCAAGTGAAGGGGATGGGTGGGTATTTTTTATAGTTAGAATAAGCTCATGCCCAATAATACCTGAATAAAGAAAGGAAAATGATTATGAGGGTATCTGCATGACCACAATGATCCTAGCATAGGTTTTGCAAACCTAGTTATGATCGATAGGTCCTTATTTATTGGTATATCATCAAATATTAAACATTGGTGGAAATAATTATTTCTTCATTTATGGCATTGGTTCCATATGCTATGAAGATGGTCAAGTGAGTATGTTTTGTTAGAGTTCAAACATAATAGTTTTTTCAATCAACAATACAGTAATGGCTTTGAGAATAGTCACTTATATCCCATGGTTGACTCTTAGTGCATGTGACTCTCTTGCATCAATTAGATTTATCTATATGACCCAAGTTACTATATAATATCCTTAATATCAATGATTATATAAGGCCACTAGATATCAAATTTTATTTATTTCATCATAAACAAAGGCAAGCATATTAAAATCCATTCAAACTCAACCATTTGTACTAAAAGCATCAATGTTTTTTATTAGGAAACTAGAGACAACAAGATCCAAATAGAGACAACATGCATATAAATCACATAATTGAAAATCCATGTACATCCAATCTACAAAATGCGTCAAACATATAATTTTTTTCGCAAACAATGGAACATGGTTCCCAATGTACACATAATTGCAACTCGTGCCCAAAAATGCCACATTGTGGCTAATATGCATAACATGGTCTCTCAAGCATCATACCCAACCCCGACACTCCCAAGCGCATCTCCAAAATCGATCTTCCTCTTCTTGGATCTAGAGGAATCTCGAGCCTTCTTTCGTCACAGAGTAGTCCATATCTTCGGGATTTGAAACAAATGCAATAAGATATCATCATTTTCAATCATTTGTAATATTTAACACATTTATAAAATAAAAGTAGAATTCAAATATTAAATAGCTCATCGTTGATGGGAATGGAAGTCATGATGTGGGTATCCTCCTCGATCTAGTGATCCTATCAGCAATTCCACCCTACAACATTTACAATAATCAGTTCATTGAAAAAAAATAGCTACCAAAAATAATTTTCATTAATGCTTCATAATATTTTCATAAATTAATTTAATTCTCACTGTGAACACCTCAGGAAATGGAGATGATTGGGTTTTAGGGCTAGCGGGTGGAGCAGTTGGTTGGACAACCTTCTCTGATGCAATCATGGGGGGGGATTAGTTGTAACAACCATTGTACATGTATGAATGAAGGTTGCAAGACTAGTTGCCACAATAGTGGTGGGAATACAAGAAGGTCGGGTGGAAGAGGGCATGGTGGTATGGGGTGGACAAGGATGGTGTGGATGATGAAACCTTATCGACTGTAAGATAGAGGGGATCAACCTAGAAGGGATCAAGCATATGTCGGGGGATGGTGGATGGGAGGGTGTTCTTGAATAGAGGGAGAAGGAAGGATCCAAGGGGGGATGTGGATGAAGGGGGGAGACCAAATGGAAGAGGGGGCATGGATGAATGGGGGAAGTTTGATGGAATGGGGGGTGTGGAGGAATGGGGGAGGTTGGATGGAAGGGGAAGGATGGATGAAGGGGGGGGAGTATGGATAAAGGGGGGATGCTGGATGGAAGGGCGGGGGTGGATAGAGGGAGGGGTCTGGATGGAAGGGGGGAGGGTCATGGGAGAGGGTGGAAAAACGATACAAAAGTCTGGAGGTGGAATGGTGGCACCTACATACCCATTTGTAATATCATAGTTTAGTACACAAAAATCAAAATAAACCATAATAAGTCATAAAAATTCAAATTAAAAGCGTGCTTTTAACTACACATCATACATGTGTGTACAATGACCTATCGACCCCTAGCGGAGATGGTTGGTTATAATAGTATGTACATACCTGTGGAAACCAAAATGCGTGCACATTATGGACATATTAAACAAGTAATTATTTACGAAACCAAATCATTAAAAAATATTCATTAAAGAAAACTTTAAATGCATTGTAGGAGTTATCACTGTGTATGTCGTATACATTCTTAGAAGTGAAAGACTCGGTTTCACTCTTCTACAACTTCTCAATAAATATTGGCTACTATTGAAATTAGGGATGAGCCTAAAGATCACCATGATAAAAGATGATGTTATAGGAAATATGAAAATGAAGTTTTAATTTGGAAATATTTCTTACATTGGAGCCATCAATAAAAATCGATTTAATATCCCTTTGAAAATAAAGGCCATTGAAAAAATTCTAGGTGGGAGCAATTTAGAGCACTACCAACTTTGATCAGGAGATGTGGGTACACTTATGTATCTACACATTAGACCTAAACAAGAGAGAATTAGATGCATTATTGACACCTCCTCATGTTGTTGTTTGTAGATTTAACTACCTAAGGGAAAAGAGACCTTCCATGTACTAGTTGAAGCTAACCTTAAGTGTCATCTATGGATTCATTTTGTCCCTTCTTTGTCTTTTTATTGGAAATTATCAAGAGGTGATGTAGAAATGTTGATAGCCATGAATACAGAGCATTGTTTTGATGGTTTATATACAACTATCACCTTGTAAGTGGTATACATGCACAATTTTGTCATTTAGTGTATAATGCATAAGTATCTTAGCTTATCTTGGTTGAATGAAATCTAAAATATACAACGATCATGAACATGGTGTCATTAGAGAAAATTCGGAGTCTAAAATCGGCCTTATAAAAAAATGAGCCACCTCATAAGAAAACGAGTCATTGACTTCAAGAACCAATAGAATTTCAATAAAAGAGTCAACTATAATGGTTGAGTTGGCATATTTGACATTAAAAAACAACCTTTTTAATTCATATTTTCAACATATATCTCTATCATTTTACTCAAATTTTGAGCAGGAGCACTAGTTGGATGCATAATTAAATTGCATATCCAGCGACTACCCACACTGCATATTTTTGAGGGACCCCACCCCACAAAAAATGAGAAAAACATAAAAACAACACTAGTTGGATGCATAATTAAATTGCACATCCAACGAGTACCCACACTGCAAACTTTTGAGGGACCCCACCACACAAAAAATGAGAAAAACATAAAAACATGTGTTACTTTGAAGTAACACATGTTTTTTTAATGTTTTTCTCATTTTTCGTGGGGTAGGGTCCCTCAAACGTATGCACTGTGGGTACTCGTTGGATGTGAAATTTAATTCCACATCCAATGAGTTCTCCTGGTCAAAATTTGAATAAAATAATAGGGATATATGTTCAAAATACGAAGAAAAAAGTAGTTTTTTCTCTTTTCCTCCAAAATTCATAAATATTATTTTATTATTTGAATTCTTATTTTGGTATTTTCCTTAGGAGGCTCATTTTAGACCTCAAATTTTCTATAATAAGTTATGCCTATGGAGGTGTCCATATAAAAAAAAAGAGAAACCTCTAGATCTCAAAACACATAAGGAAAACCTAATAAATAGAATAATAGAAATGACATAAGCAAGTAATAAAAACGATGAAAATGTAAACTTAAAAATGACAGTAACAATATTGTGTGACGTATTGAAAATACCTTTGTGTGAGGTAACGCAATTTTAGCTGTAGCTTCCATTGCTGCGTCCAGGTTGGGAGATCCTATGTTTTCCCATGATGGCATCTCGGCTCTGAATAGATGTGCATTGAAATAACAATTAAAGTCAAACACAAATACTTTAAAATTACTTACAAATACTCAAGTGATGATTGAGAAAAAAACAAAAAAGTGTTAAGCTACTCCATATAGCAGTCTTCGATTGGGGTAGGTTAAGTGTTCAGGCAATGGGGACAAATATGTGGCACCGTTCCCATTGAACTGGAAGGCCCATCCTGGCTACCACTGATCACTATTCTCTCTTGAATATTTCATGAAGGCCCTGCACTTGAGTCTCTCTCGGGATCAAACTATCTCTCTATTGTAGTCATTGCTACAAACATGGTGTTTCTAAGGAGTCCACATGCAATGCTCCTCATCACCCCCTTGATCTGATCAAGTTTGTGGGGTAACTGAGGTGGTTGGGGAAGGGGTTAGGCTCATGCCTAGGAATTAGTGTCCCTCTTAGTGGGTTCCTCCTGGTAGCAGGCCGATCTTAGAAAGAGGCAAGCCCAACACCCTGGAACTCGGTAATGTCAAAATAGTTGACATGTAAAGTGAGCACAAATGCAACCTAGAGTTGTCAGAGGAAGTATTCTGGAACCTCCCTATTATTGCAAGGAGGTGTATAATAAACCATAAACCACCTCTGCATCCAGTTTTCCTTTCGTGGTTGGAAATGACATCAATCCATGCAGACATGTGGCTTTCTAATATCTGGTGGTTGCTGTGTTATTGGATTGGTGAACATACTATATAACTGGGCCTTGGTAATATTTAATGCTTTTATCTCCTCCTTATAAATGTTTTTGGAATAATACTCTCGCATCCTAGCTCTATACTTAATCATGTCTATCAAATGGAAATGTGCATGGTTAAGGGGGTCAATTGATCTCTCGATTAAGATGGCAAGGGACAACCAATATGGTTCCCACGTGTTTCTTAATTCTCGGGTGTACTCTCTCATTTCGTTTAGGTAATGGCTCAACTCATCTTGGTTTTGATTTTGTTGGGGGTTTTGATTGGGTCTAGGATTTATATTTTCCTGTGCTTCTTGGGTTCCACCAGATTTTTTTTATTATTTTCTTCATTCATTGTAGAGGTTTATAGTCTACAAATGAAAAAAATTCCATTTATTTACCAATTTGGAAACTATTAAAAATTTAATAAACAATAAAAAAGTAAATAAAAATAAAAATAAGAGCATTACCTTACCTATCCAGTGCATTGGATACTCCCTCGATGGATGCCTTGGTGAAATTGGTGGGTGAGTGAGCTCCCTTGGTCCATGCACGTGTCAGTCTTTGTGTTTTGTTTGCAAATGAAATGGTCATGGGATATTCTTTTTATTGTGCTTAGAAGGCGCACGTGCACACATTTGTGCATGCAGACGCTATAGGCTCGCTTGCACCTAGGATCGAGACCAAGCCTAGCTACACATGCACGCTATTGGAGGTGTGAGCGCATTCGTTAATTTTTGAGCTAGCGTGGCCTTGTTGAAACTGTTTTGGGGAGAATATTTATGTGACACCCCTTAACCAAACAAAAATATTAACTCTGATTCCCCATTATATAACTCATCTTATTTGTTAATCCCTTGAAATTGGGAACATCCTAACAACTTAAATCGAGAGGATGATTATAAATTAAGCCCATCATGGAATCCCATCATCCACCCCCCTTCCGTGTTTTAGCACCCCTCTTTTCCGATTCTTATGTTTCTTCTATATCTCAATGGGTTCATCTCTTATTCTTTAAGATTTCCAAAATCCTATCATTTCCCTCCCTTTTGATTAATTGCATTGAACTTTTATTTTCAGTATATTTTAATTCTGGTTGAAAAAATATCTAATCCTTTATGTTAATTTTATATTCATAAACCTTGTGTGCCTCTATGTTTTCCTAGTTATTCCAATTATTATAATTTCTTGTTTAATTAATGATTCGACCTTTATAATTTAAGTTTATCATAATTTTCCTCATAAAATAACCCTTTTTTTCATCACTATTCAATTCTTTATTATTATTGTGAACTTTAATTCTTAAACAAAACTTCTTTATTTCCCCTCTCCAAGTTTATCAATTTAATTTTAATCTTGTATTTATACTTAATATAACAAACGCTCTTTATTTCTCATTATAATATCTTTTAAGGAACCCCTTATTATATACTAGTACAACCACTTAACTTGTGGTTGGTGAACACATATAAGTCATAAGCTAAGTGCCACAAATAAGTTTCTTGGTCTTCATGCTAGTAACACGAACTACATGTTAACAACTCCCGCTATGTTAAAGTAGTGTTATCCATGCATCAGATTCCACTTATCCATCATAGTTATCAATTATTTTTTATATTCGTTTTTTTTTATAATTGTTTATTTACATGCATCAGTTACCAGTTATCCATCATAGCTATCAGTTATATTTTATATTCTTTTTTTTATAATTGTTTGTTTAAAATTTGGAATGACTACAATAAAATCAATTTGAACAGTACACTTGTCTCATCCTCATGCAATCTAGGAAAAGCATAAGCTCTAGTCCACCCCAAATTCAAAAATAATAACACCTATCGCTTAATTAACTGTTTTTTAAATTTTGTATACCTAATATAACAAATGTCGTCCTTAATTTCTCATTATAATATATTTTAAGGATCCCTTTATTATATATTAACGGAATCTAATAATAATTATATCCAAGTTTATTAATTTAATTTTTAATCTTTTCTTTATAATTAATATAACAAAAGCTCTTCTTAATTTCTCATTATAATATCTTTTAAGGATTCTCTTATTATATATTAATGGAATCTAATAATTATGTGTTCCACACTTGACATCTTAATTAATTAATAATTTTATTTTATTTTTAAAATATTTAATTATTTTAAATTTATTTATTTTTATCACGTCATTTTAAATTCTTTTCTCAAAATTTATAATTTACATTTTTTATGTCGATGACATATTGGAACCATTTTCCACATATTACTTTGAAAGTATAGGTCTCAAATTTTTATTATGCAATTTTTTCCAAAGTTTATATTACCTCGAACTTTGGCGCGGGCAAATCACTCGCCATGTGTCCCTGCGGTCAATTTATGAAAGCTGTCAACAGGATGTGTGGTACGAGTGTAAAATTAGTCACAGCAGATCTAATGAACAAGTAAATCAATCACAACAGATGAACATAGAAAATATGGTGCAAAACTGTGCAAAACATGCAGCGGTGCTCTCTATCCCAGAAAGGGTGAATGAATTACAATACAAACTGTCACAATGAACAGAGCAATTCGAATTGCCTAAGGAGGTCATTCGAATCACTGAATGGAGTAGCTTGACTCTATCTAGGAGTCCTCATCAATCATCAGTGTTGCTCATCAATCACAACAACCAGTCATCCAGGTGTCAAGCTGAGTCTAACTGATCATAATAAATGTAACTGAAGTGTGTAGCACTGATATAGGATCTGGAGGCTCAGTGGGGGCGCATGGGAGGCTAACTGGAGTCAGAACAAGTCACCTAATCGAACTGGAGGTCAATCGGAGGTGAAACAGTCAGTCAGGAGTGAAATCAATCAGAATCAGAGTGAAATCAATCAGAATCGGAGCTAACTGAATGTAACTGGAGTGAATCTGCAGTGGTAGGTGAACAAGTGCGCCCTTCTCTGTCAGTAGGTGAGAAGAGGGCGCCTTTCAGCTTGGGAGGGCTAAAACTCTGTGGTAAGTGGCTCCCGGGTGCTAGAAGAAGGTGGATAAGGTGCTGGAGGCATCAAACTGGTGACTGGACTGCATATCCTGAAATAGATCATGCAATATCCTGAAGTAGATATGTATCCTGAAATAGATGATCCTGAAATAGATATGTATCCCGAAATAGATGATGGATATCCGAACACCCCCCCTCAAGCTAGACTGTGATGTGCCAACTAAAATAATGTGGGGCCCTGGTAACTAAGACCAAAGGTCACCCCAATACAATAATCCAAAAAATGCTGAAAATAAACTAAGTGAGGAAAGAGGGAAAACCCAGTGGGAAGAAAGCCCCCCCTCAAGTCTAAAGCATAATAATGAATCAATCTGTCTCCACCATGATGGAACTCACCCCCAACAGTGAACGGAGGTAAGAGAACTTCTTCTCAGTGAAGCTCTTGGTGAAGATGTCTGCAATTTGCTCATCGGTAGGGCAATATTGCAGAATGATGGTGCGGTCATGCACCAACTGTCGAATGTAATGCATATGAATCTTAATGTGCTTGGTCCTCTGCCGCTGAACTGGATCTGTGGAGATCTTGATAGCACTTTGATTGTCACAAAATAGGACAGTCGAAGTAGTGCCACCAAAACCAAACTCGGAAAGAATACCCTGCAACCAAACTGCCTGAATGCAGGCATTGACTGCCCCTCGATAGTCTGCCTCTGCTGAAGAAAGTGCAATGGCTGCTTACTTTTTGCTGGACCAGCAAATAGCACCATGACCAATCATGAAAACATAACCGGAAGTGGACTTCCGATCAATGCTATCACCTGCCCAATCTGAATCAGTAAAACCAATGAAATCTAGCTCAGAATCTGCAGCATAATGTATGCCAAACTGTCTCGTACCTTGCACATACTGCAAGATCCGCTTGGCTGCTCGCCAATGAAGCTCATGTGGCTGCTGCATATATCTTGACACGGCACTCACGGCATATGAGATATCAGGCCGTGAATGTGTCAAATAAAGTAGTGAACCAATCAACTGTCGATACATACTGCAATCTGCAAGCGGTGTGGAATCTCCCTCCTCAAGACTGATTCCTGAGAGGAATGGGAACGGGGATGCCTTACATTCAGCCATATTAAACTTCAATAACAGGTCGGAAGCATATTTTTGCTGAGATATAGTGATCCCATCGAAATTTTGAGCTATCTCCAAGCCCAAAAAGTGACTCAGCAAGCCCAAATCGCTCATGTCAAAAGCTAGATTTAAGGCAGTTTTTAGCTTGTTTATTGAAGTAAGTGTGCTACCAGTAATAAGCAGATCATCAACATAAAGTACAATAACCAACAAATTACCTTTAACTCACTGAAGATAGACATTCGGATCAGATTTGCATCTTTGGAAATTCTGAGAAAGAAGGAAGGAGTCCATCTTTGCGTACCAAGCTCTTGGGGCCTGTTTTAACCCGTACAAAGACTTCTTCAATCTACAAACCAATGATGGATCTGATGTATAACCCTCTGGCTGCTGCATATAGACCTCTTCAGCAAGGTCTCCATGTAAAAATGCACTCTTCACATCCATGTGATGCACCTCCCAGTGCTTGGATGCGGCAATAGCTAAAACAAGGCGGATGGAATCCATCTTTGCAACTGGTGCAAAGGTCTCTGTGTAGTCCACTCCTTGGACTTGGGAAAAACCTTTTGCCACCAACCTTGCTTTATATTTGCTGATAGTGCTATCAGAAGCAACTTTAGTACGGTAGACCCATTTACACTTCACTAATTTTCTTCCAGGTGGAAGAGAAACTAGCTCCCATGTATTGTTCTTTTGAAGAGAACTGTACTCTTCATCCATGGCATCTTTCCATCTCGGATCTCGATGGGCTGAATAGTATGATTGGGGATCTGAACCAGCCATCAAATAAAAAATCTCAGGAAGAAATGGATCAGCAATAGAAAGAGCCATACCTGCCCTTTGAAAGTCTCCTCTTGTTCGTCTCGGATCAGCAGGATTTCCAAGACTAGAACCAGCAGATTGTAGAGTATTTTGGGCCCACTTTGGTAACTGAGGGAGATCTGAATGGTCGGATTCCGAAACTGATATGTCATGATCATCATATGCTGCTGAAATATCAGAAATATCAGAACTCATACCTTCATTATCGCTGCACGGATCTTCTTCTGGTGAAGGCGGTGAATCGGCAGTCTCTTCCTCGACTAGTTGCAATTCTTGAAGCGGTTCTTCAAACTGCACACTGCGCTCTATGAATATCTTTTTAGATCTGATATCCATGAGTTTATATGCTTTTGATTCTTCCCCATATCCTATCAATATGCACTCGATACTTTGTGGATCCAAAGCTCGTCTCTTCTCAGAAGGAATTCTAGCCCATGCAGTAGAGCCAAAAACTCTCAAATTTGACACATCCGGTTTGTGACCAAAGAATGCTTCGAAAGGAGTCATACCTTTCACGGATGAATGTGGAACTCGCTTCTGTATATATGTAGCAACATTGATTGCTTCAGCCCAAAGATTTGCAGCCAAACCTTTTGATTCAATCATGCATGTAGCCATCTCTTTCAGTGACCGGTTTTTCCTTTCCACTACACCGTTCTGCTGGGGTGTGTAGGGCACTGTATGTTGGATCTTGATTCCGCTTTGGGCACAAAGTTGCAGCAACTCGGACTTGATATATTCCCCACCATTATCAGATCTAAGAGCTTTGATCTTGCTCTCAGTGGTGGTCTCAACAGAAGCCTTAAAATCGTTGAATTTTCCAAGCACTTCTGACTTGTTTTTGAGAAAGAATACCCATGTAAAGCGAGAATAATCATCAATAAATGTCAAAACATACCTTGAACCATTTAATGACATATGGGGCAGCGGACTGCTGATATCAGAATGGATCAATCCCAAAATAGTAGAGGCTCTGCTAGCCTTGCCGCGGTCGAATCTGTGCTCGGGGTGCTTCCCAATAATGCAACCGGTGCATATTCCCTTCGAGGAACGGAGTTGTGGAAGCCCATCAACCATGGATTTATTTGATAGCAGCAGCAAATACTTATAATTTAGATGTCCAAATCTTTCATGCCAAATCCTACTAACCTCATTACCATGTGTGCGAAGAGCAGTGGGCTTTGCAAGCGGAATAAAGTGCGAAAACTCATAACATTTTGCAGTGTGGTTTGCCTTTCCAACCGCAACTAGTCTTCCACTTTTGATATCAGAAATTTCAACTGTATTAGGGCTGAATGTGACTTTCTTTGGATCACCAGTATGTGTCATTTGATACACAGAAAGGAGATTTGAAGCTAAGGAAGGCACATAGAGAACATTCTGAAAGCATCCATGATCTACATGAATCGTACCTTTGCCCTTTGAAGAAATTTTTGAGTCATCTCCCAAATGGATGGGGATGGAGCTGTTTGGATCGAATGAGGAAAAAGAATCAATATTTGCAGCCATATGATTTGATGCACCCGAATCTATCAAGAGAGTTGAGGGCTTCGAAACCGTTGCCATGAGTGCTTGTCCTCTTTCATGATCATCATTCCGATCTTTCTTCCTTGCACCGTCAGGAAGGGTTATGTTGTTCTTTTCCAAAAGGAGGGCCATTTGATCTATAGTCTTCTTCATACATGAACTTTCGGGATGAAAGCCACGGTTACAATAAGTACATTTAGATTTTTGGTTACCTTCTTTGCCCTTTTGCTTGGATTTTGAACTGGATGGTGCATCCGTTTGCTTGCCTTTGTCTTTTTGCTTGTGAGGCTCGAATTTGGGCTTCTCCTTCTTTAGCTTTCCTTTACCATTCGAGATCTTGGGTCCTTGAACAAATAGGGCTGAATCTTTGGAGCTTATGGACCCCATTTGAATCAACTTGTCATGCTCTTTCGTAACGGACTCAATGAAGGCATTCAAGGTAGGCATCTTCCAATTCGGGGTAGTTAGCCGACCAGAATTGAAAGTGGAGACAAATACCGAATAATCTTTCCCAAGCTTGCTTAGAATGGAGAGGATCAACTGTTTATCCTCTTTGATAACACCACTGTTCTTCAATTGCAAGTTCAAGTTCTTGAATTTTGTGAAGAATTCATTGATGCTCTCGAAATTCTCAGGATTAAGGCCAATCAATTCATTCTCTAATTGAAAAGCCCTAAGCTCATCCTGCTTGCCGAATAGTGTCTCAAGTTGCTCCCATATGGCTTTTGGAGTCTTCAATCCGCTGAGATGGAAGTGAAGATCCTTGGAGATGGAGAGACAAAGAAGACCGTAAGCTTCATCAAGCTTATAATTTGTAGTGTTTGGTTCTTTCTGCCACATTGTTTGGCTCCAATTCAAGACCAAGAGTGACTCAGTTGTATCCTTTTGAACGTAATATGATCTCCATATCATCTTTCCAATCAAAATAATTGAATGGGGTGAGGATAGGCTTTGAAGAAGAGTATTCCATTGCTAGGAGCGAGTCAAATGATGAAGAAGAAGCTTGCATGCAGACTATAGCGAATGGAAAGGCTGTAGGGAAGCTTGCATGCAGAATGTAGCGAGTGCACTTGGAGGAGATAATTAACCTGCAAATCACATAAGAACAATCACAATAAGGTCGAACAATCCACCCTTTTAGAGTTGCATCACACCTGGGATTGGATTTCAAGCAATGTTGAATAGGTCCAATGTATCAGATCTAGGAATTATGTGGTAACTCAAGCTTCTGGAGTGGTATTGGAGTATTTTTCAAGCTTTGCATGCACAGGAGCGAATGCCCTTGAGATATCTCATGCCAAACTTTTTGCAATTTTTAGCAATTCAGTCAAATCTTCTTGTATAAACACCTGTAGAAAAGAGATCTTGTCCCTGCAATGGCTCTGATACCATGTAAAATTAGTCACAGCAGATCTAATGAACAAGTAAATCAATCACAACAGATGAACATAGAAAATATGGTGCAAAACTGTGCAAAACATGCAGCAGTGCTCTCTATCCTAGAAAGGGTGAATGAATTACAATACAAACTGTCACAATGAACAGAGCAATTCGAATTGCCTAAGGAGGTCATTCGAATCACTGAATGGAGTAGCTTGACTCTATCTAGGAGTCTTCATCAATCATCGGTGTTGCTCATCAATCACAACAACCAGTCATCCAGGTGTCAAGCTGAGTCTAACTGATCATAATAAATGTAACTGAAGTGTGTAGCACTGATATAGGATCTGGAGGCTCAGTGGGGGCGCATGGGAGGCTAACTGGAGTCAGAACAAGTCACCTAATCGAACTGGAGGTCAATCGGAGGTGAAACAGTCAGTCAGGAGTGAAATCAATCAGAATCGGAGTGAAATCAATCAGAATCGGAGCTAACTGAATGTAACTGGAGTGAATCTGCAGTGGTAGGTGAACAAGTGCGCCCTTCTCTGTCAGTAGGTGAGAAGAGGGCGCCTTTCAGCTTGGGAGGGCTAAAACTCTGTGGTAAGTGGCTCCCGGGTGCTAGAAGAAGGTGGATAAGGTGCTGGAGGCATCAAACTGGTGACTGGACTGCATATCCTGAAATAGATCATGCAATATCCTGAAGTAGATATGTATCCTGAAATAGATGATCCTGAAATAGATATGTATCCCGAAATAGATGATGGATATCCGAACAACGAGGAAAGGCCATTTCCATGTTGCATCAAACGCCTAATAGACACTGCCCACATTATCCCTACAAAGGGATCACCTCTTCCCCAGGGCAATCGCCATGTCGGATCTATTTGAGGGAAATTCTCAGTGAAAGACTCGTCACTCGAGTAGGATAAAAGACAACCAAAAAGCTCCGCTTTTTCGGTAATTTTGGGATAAAAATTGGTTAAACTTCTTGTTGTAAATTGCTATTTTCGCAATTTTGTAATTTTAGCAATTGGGATTTCCTGTTCTAGATTAATTGCCCAATTTTAAAACTACTAAGATTGTCAAAATTTCGATCTGAACACTCTAAATTGTGATTTTGGAAAGAATTGCTCTTTCCAGCGACTCTGGGGAATTTTAGTTAACCCTTATATAGCTTTGTCGACCTGGTTTGATGTCCTTTTGGGTTCTTTGACGAAAGGAGGTTGTGTCCCAAAGCCATTGTGGAATGATTCCACCACTATGCCAATTCTGTCACCACTCCAAATATTTTGTGTATTCTATGAAACAATCTATGTTCCTATCTTCATAATTTTTTGGTGTATTGCAAAGTTTTATTGTAATTAATTGTGGGATTAAATACTGCTTTGTAAGTAAACCTTCATATGTTTACTATCCCATTTAATTCTCAGAAGTAGGAATATACAACTATTTTCCATTGCAATTTCGGAGTTCTAAATATATATATAGAGAGAGAGATTTTCTCTTCAGTTTTCCATGTTATCTCTATCTATGAAGTTTGAACTGATTGAACTGTATTCTTATAGAAAATGTTGATTCTAAAGTGCATGCTTTTTGTATAATATGGTAGATGGCTAGAGTCTCTACTGATCTTATTCTTTTCCTCCTCTCCCTCAATTCAAACCTAACAGTCTGCTTTTGCAATTCATAAATAACATTAACGTTATCAATACTCACTCTACACACCAAAAAGAAATTTTGATTTCATTGAGGATCAGGTGTTACCATCACTTCACTCGTATTGACTGCAATATTGGTATTGCTCTTACCACTACTAGTAAACATATAATATCAAACAAACATACATTCTTTGCTCCCTCCAGGCTTAACAATAACATTTCTAGCTTTCAGTTTACGATTTTTCTGTGTTGCCTTGTAGTAGTTGTTTCTATTTAATAGGCTATAGGTCACACCAAGATGCTTCATCATGTGATTTATTCCAAACTACCATCAATCTCTCTATTTAAACAAACTTCATACCACGGCATGAGGAGAACATTTTTGGCCCCACTGTCTCGCCTATAAATCGATGACAATTTCATTCACATATTTGTACTATGTTATCATGTTTTCCCTTGAAATCGTGAAGCGATCAAGATGGCAACTAAAAGTGGTAGTAGAATGAATTTAAGGCTTCTGGTCAACACAAAAAGAGGGAAGATATTGTATGCTGAGGTAGGCAAGGATTTTGTAGATCTTCTCTTTAGCTTTCTCACATTTCCAACTGCTTATGTTATCTAATTGCTTTCAACATTGAAAAGCACAAAGAGAATAGGCCACCTCATGAACCTTTACAGCAGCGTAGACAGGCTCGTGGTTATGTTTATGAATGCCAAAAAATCCCATTTACTTAACCCAAAGGTTATGTATGCCCATCCTAATGACATTCTTAGTATAGAGTGTCATCCCTCTGTCTACTACCTTTGTGGATCTCAGCATAAATACAGTGGCGATTCTCAAAATATGGCCACTCAATTTAGTGGATTTTGTGCATGTGTCCATCAGATGAGCTATGCGGTGCAATTGTAGAAAACGTCCAACGCAAATAATTCCATTAATGTCATAGCTAGCAGCGGGGCAGGTCATGTGAAGGAGACAGTAACCTTCATAGTCACATGACTTGGAAATATCTCCCTCCTCAACCATCACATCCCTGGACCTGTTGAATAAGATCCATGTCAAAGATATAACAAATTAGGCAGAGCGAAATGCAAGTGTGGGTCCCAATGAGGTAAGGAAATACTATACTCGTTTATAGTTTTTCTATGTTCATAATGTTGTTGATCGGAATGAGATAATAATTTTATGTTTATTAGTCACTCGAGCTTCTTTGGGCATCTCGGGTTTCCACGACGCCTTTGAACGACGTTTTTGGTGTTACTATTTCCATACGTAAACGGAATTACGGAATTGAATTTGACACAAGGTCATCAAGATCCACGTGCACAACAACTGCCCTTCCAACTATTGAATTTGGCCCCTTCAGAGGAATCTGCAACCATGCATATGTATTGACCAAATTCTCATTCTAATGAGTATCAAACATAGCATTTCTAACCTATTCAATTGTAGATCATAGTAGCATAATTTGAGTACGAATACGATTCGATACAAAAAAAAAAATACTTAACCAAAAAATCCAATATTGATAAAATACGGAAGTAGACTTCTTATATATAATACTTTTAATCAAATATATAAACCAATATAGCATAAATGCACATTAAAAACCATTGGTTTATTTTTAGACATTATTTACAAACAACCAAAGTTACTATTAAGAAACAAAAATATAAAATGTCAATGAACTGGAATAAGGTCGGGTCAACCTGAGAGATAAAAGTTAGTTATTAATAGTTACTTTTTGTAAGAAAGTAATAAATTGAATGTTATTTATATTTTATAGTTATTAAATAATTAAAATTTTGTTCTTAAAATTTATTTTTTATTAGTAAGAACCTATATTCGTATCATATCTATCTCGAATATTTGACGAATTTGAATTGCTCCAAATTTGGGTACAGGAAATGCCAATACAGCCGAATTGTGCTACTATGTTGTAGATTTTCCATAATAAAAATGAAACTTAAACCCAGCGTCAAAATATTACCTTCCCGTTAAGGTCTTTTATGGACAACTTAGCACACCTGCAATGACAAACAAAAAAGGTTCAATATCCTGCCATAAAATAATAATGTCACCCACAATCAGATATTATCAATGTGGAAGCACGACATGTATGGCTTGGAATTGCAAGTTGTATCTGATCGGTGTCAAAACCAACCAAAATCTCGGCAACTTCGCAAAAAACAAAAAAGGGTTAAATTTTGTGTATTATTTTATCTGTTTTCCCCAGTCCAAGTGGCACTTTTACGCTTTAGCCTCCCTAAGCCAAGTGTGGCTACTTTGATTGTATAATGTTGGAAATATTGTATTTATGAGCTAATAGCATATATGATATGTGTCGGTTCTGTCAGACTCTTAGTCATTCCTTTTGTCAGTCTACAATGTCAGACAATCAGTCATTTTGCAGCCAATTCAGCTCACGGCAAGTTAGTATTTATGTAGCCGTGTTTTATTTCGCAGACCCAAAAATTCTTTGGTAGAAATTTATTATATTATTTAATGAAACCCTGTAGCTTCCAGGAGAAGCCAAACCAAGTTTGTGTATAAATGAAAATCACTCATAGAATATTAGATAGAGATAGAGATGTATGTGAGGGAAGAAGAGTAAAAGGAGGAGAATCTCATCCCGTGACATGTATGAAGTCCCCAAGCTCTGTAAAATTGTAAAAGATTGAAGTAAAACTCATCTCTCTGTAAGTGTGGCAAAGTTGCCCTGTTTTACTGTGGTAATATATAAGTCTTTAGTTTTATGAATTCATTCTCAAGAATTTTGATTTATGCATGTCACACATCTTCTTCATATTTACCTGTGTAAATATTGTTTGCATTTACGGTCTATAAATCAAATCAAGATTTCCAAGTATTTCACAATGGTAAATGACATAGTTTAATGTGCAGTAACTTCGACATATGTTTCGGTTCTTATGTTTTAGCATGAAATACATTTATACAAAGTTTGTTTAAGATTGAGTTATGCGTACCTAAATAGGTATGTGAAGTTAACTTGTGCGCAATTAACCTTCGTAAAGTTAAAAGAAGTTTGCAAAAGTAAATTTGTGTGAAGTGCGAAGTTCATACAAAGTCAAGTTCTGCAAGGCTAGAAAACTGCGCAGCAAAGTTCACCTGCGCAGTAGAAAGTCGAAATGTGCAATTAATCTCTTTGTAGTAAAAAGTGGAATCATGCAGGTAATTTCCGTGTAGTTAATTTGTGAAGAAAAGGGTTCGCAAAAATAATTAGAGCAAAGTATTTTCTAAGTGAAGTGCAGCTCTAAAGCAATGAAAAAGATATTATTTATTTACTGTGCAGTTCAATCTTTTGACTGAGCGGGGTGTTCCTTTTCCCTTGATCTAGTATCATAGCTTGGTTTACGGTGAAAGGAAATTCTATTTACAAAAAGGGAAAAGTGATTAAGAATGCCTTCCACTTCGGGTAATTTGCAAACTCCAATATTTTCTCGTAAACATTATGAATATTGGTCTCTAACTATGAATGCTTTGTTTAGAGGTCAAGATGTATGAGAAATAGTCTAGAATGGTTATGCACAACCAACAAATCTAGCAGCATATAACAATCTCACACAAGATGAGAAGGATGTCTTGAGTGAATAGAGGAAGAAATATGGAAAGGCATTGTTCCACATACATCAAACAACACATGAATCCATACCCCCAAGAGTAGCAGCAACGCAGTCAACAAAGGAAGCATGAGACACACTAGAAACTTCCTATCAAGGCTTGAACAAGGTAAAGACTGCCAAACTTCAAACTCTTAGAAGAGATTTTGAATCTCTGTCAATGAAAAATATAGAGTCAGTAGAATCATTCTACACTTGTGTTATTGCTTTGGTTAATCAAATAAAGTCTCATGGAGAAAATCTAGGTGACCAAAGAGTTGTTGAAAAATTTCTTAGAGTTCTTCAAAAAAAAATTGAATCATTAGTTGTGACTCTGGAGGAAAAAAAAGATTTGTCCCAATTTACTATTGATGAGTTGAAAGCCTCATTACTCAATCATGAACATAGAACCAGTGGTTCAGATACATCACTGGAAGGTGCATTCGCAGCACAGTCATCCATAAGTCGTGAAAGAGTCCGAGGAAGATCAAACTCTAGAGGTAGAGGAAGAAGTTCTTTCAGAGGAGGTCGCAATAGCAACTCTGCACATGTCGTTGGTAAAGGCTAGAATCGGACCCCCAATCAGGCAAGTTGACAAAGGTATGATAAATAAAACATTCAATGTCATTATTGTAAGAAGTTTGGACACTTCACATATGAATATAGGAAGAAGCAGTATGACCAAGGAAAGTAAGGCCTAATGAAGTCAAGCAACATCAGCACTCCGAACAACTCACTATTCTTAGCATGTGCATCTTGACTTGAATGCAATGTTGTCCAAGAAAGTCCAAATGAAATATGTTATTTAGACTCAGGCTGTAGCAATCATATGACTGGTAATTTAAATCTATTTTCTAATCTAGATAAATCAGTTCAAACTGATGTCACACTTGGAAATAATATTCAAGTTACTATTCTGGGTAAGGGTACTGTTGACATTCTAACCAAACAGGGGGAGTAGAAATATATGCCTGATGTTTATTATGTTCAACGTTTGAAGCATAATTTGATGAGCATTGGACAAATGATGGAAAAATGTTACAGAGTTCATATGATAGGAAAGCATTGTCTGATTAAAGACATATATCCAAGCAATCAATTAATAGTCGAAGTGCAGATGACAAGCGATCGCTTGTTTCCTTTTAGGATAAGACCAATCATAAAAGGAAAAACAACTCAAGTTGTTCATGGAAGTTAGAATGAAAATTATGAAGCTGCATTCAAAGCAGAAAGCAAAGGAGAAGTTAGTCACTGCAACAAGGAAGAAAAGGACCATGAAATGCAAGCTGCGTTTCAAACAGAAATAAAGGATGAATCCTGGTTATGGCATTTCAGATTTGGACATCTGAATTTTGGTGGGCTGAAGCTACTGCATATGAAGTGTGAAAATCCTCACAGCAGATCTAAGAGATGATGTATACCTCACAAGAGTAATTATGATTAAGCAGGAAGATAGAAGAAGAGTGGTCAATGCAGTGTAATGAGAAACAGAATAATAATACAATAGAACTCGGATAGAAGCAAAAATACTTCACACACACTAATTAATTAATCACAATATGGACAAATAAATAGTACAATGCATGAGGATTCGAATGCCTAAGGTGGCAATTCGAATTAGCCTTCATGGAGTGATCAAAAGATCATTGGAGTGTCATCGGAGCACAACTAATAGTCTATCTCATCATCAGTGGAGTCATCAATGCTCAAGTAAATGTCAACCATCAGTCAAACTGAGTCTAACTGAGTGTGATAGGTGTAACTAAGTGTAACTGGAACTATCTGAATGAAGGAGGCTCAGTGGAGGGTGCATGAGGAGCTAACTAAAGTCAGAATGGGAATTCAAGTCTCACTGGAGGTCCATCGAAGTGATACAGTCAGTTGACAGTCAGTCTAGCCTTAAATCAAGGAGAGAACTAAAGATAACTGAATGGTAGGTAAGGAAAGGCACCTTTCGCATGCAGTAGGTGAAAGGAGGGCGCACTAAGCTCTAGGAGGGTTGAAACTGAGTGAAAAGAAGCTCCGGGGGCTAGCTAACTAAGGGCTAGGTGTTGGGACTAATGACTGGGATGCATGCAAACCATAAATAATGCATGCAAACCCTAAAAGTGCATGCATGACTGAAAATGCAAATAATGAAAACGTTGCTAGGACTAGGATGGAGTATAGGAATATCCTAACACCCCCCCTTAATACATCCTAGGCCTTGGTAACTAAGACCAAAGGTCACCCAATACAATGAATAACAATAGTCAATAAACTAAGGAAATGGGGAAAACCCCATGGGACAAATACCCCCCCTCAAAATAGACTGTAAGGCACACACAAAAATAAATGCTCCAAACTCAAGCAGGTGTGATGCTTGGTCATATGTCTGGAGGTATCTTCTTCTTGGGAAGAAGTGGATCATGCTCAGAAAGCATGTGCTTGTAGTTGCTCTTCAGATCGAATGTGATGAGAACAAATCCAAAATTATGCGGATGATCCTTGAACCTGTGATTCGAATCAGCTAAGGTAGGATCAAATCTATGAATGTGCAGATAGTCTTTCGTCTTCTCCTTCGAACCATCATAGGTGATATTATGCCAAAAAGAACCATCAAATATCAATAATTGCTTGGAATCCAAATCAGATCCAAGACTTGAATCATGGTTTCTTAAGATCTCCTTTGAACCATTTGAGGTGAGATCTAAACCAGTAAGTGCATGAGAAATTTTTCCAAGTGAATGGCAATGGCCATTATCTTCAATAAAATTATGAGAGCATGAAAGAATGATCTTACAGTAGTAAATGAGAGGTGATTGCTTGGAATCCAAATTGGATCCAAGGCTTGAATCATGGTTTCTTGAGATCTCCTTTGAACCATTAGAGGTGAGATCAAAACCAGTAGATGCATGAGAAATTATCCCAAGCATATGGCAATGACCATATTCTTCAATAAACTTTTGAAAGCATGGAATAATCATATAATAGTAAATAAGAGGTGATTGCTTGAGGAGAGCGAATGCATTACCTCCAATAACTGATTTGACCTCCGAAACAATCAATAGATCATGATGCAAACCAACAGACTCTGGTGCAAGAGAGTATTTAGGACCTTCTGCAATATCTAGAGTGTGAGTTGGCACAGAAAGAGAAGAAATTTGGAGCATGAGTGTAGAATCTGCAAGTTATTCTTCTTTGTGAACAACTTCAATATGAGATGTGTTCGATACTAGTTCATGATCAATGAGATCATCAAGGAGGGCAAATGCATCACTTTGCTTGCTCTTGAAAGGGTTTGGACCAAATCCTTCATTCTGTTTGCCGAATATTTCATCCAGATGGGCCTATAGCTCTTTTGGAGTTTCAACAATATCAATGATTTGGTACATCATGTAACGAGGCATAGCAAGCATCATTCTTCCAAAGGTTTGGTCACCTTTATTCAACCAGTCATCCTTCTCTTCAGAGGATTTGAACTCTCTTTCAAAATAACAATCAAAGAGATCATGGCTCTTCAAATATGCTATCATTTTTTGTTTCCATTCATCATAGTTGAATGGAGAAAGAGGAGGGATTTCTTCTGAATTCTTGAAGCTGTAGAAGACCTGTAAAACCAATAGAGAATATCTGCAACTACTACTACTGCATAAATGCAGAAACTGCTGCAACTGTTGCACTTGAAATCTTGATAATAAACTGCAAAAAATCTCAACATGCTCTAATACCATGTGAAAATCCTCACAGCAGATCTAAGAGATGATGTATACCTCACAAGAGCAATTATGATTAAGCAAGAAGATAGAAGAAGAGTGGTCAATGCAGTGTAATGAGCAACAGAATAATAATACAGTAGAACTTGGATAGAAGCAAAAATACTTCACACACACTAATTAAATAATCACAATATGGACAAATAAATAGTACAATGCATGAGGATTCGAATGCCTAAGGTGGCAATTTGAATTAGCCTTCATGGGGTGATCAAAAGATCACTAGAGTGTCATCGGAGCACAACTAGTAGTCTATCTCATCATCAGTGGAGTCATCAATGCTCAAGTAATTGTCAACCATCAGTCAAACTGAGTCTAATTGAGTGTAGTAGGTGTAACTAAGTGTAACTGGAACTAACTGAATGAAGGAGGCTCAGTGGAGGGTGCATGAGGAGCTAACTGAAGTCAGAATGGGCAGTCAAGTCTCATTGGAGGTCCATCGGAGTGATACAGTTAGTTGAGAGTCAATCTAGCCTTAAATCAAGGAGAGAACTGAAGATAATTGAAGATAATTGAATGGTAGGTAAGGGACTAAGCTCTAAGAGGGCGCACTAAGCTCTAGGAGGGCTGAAACTTAGTGGAAAGAAGCTCTAGGGGCAAGCTAACTGAGGGCTAGGTGCTGGGACTGATGACTGGGATGCATGCAAACCCTAAAAGTGCATGCATGACTGAAAATGCAAATAATGAAAATGATACTAGGACTAGGATGGAGTATAGGAATATCCTAACATGAAAGACATGGTGAAAGGATTGCCATTGATTGAAAAGCCAGAGATAATTTGTGAAGGCTGTATTTTTGGAAAATAGCACAGAGAGAATTTTCCAGTCGAAAAGTCATACAGAGCTCGCACACCACTTGAAATTGTGCACTCTGATATTTGTGGACCGATGCAAACATCGTCCATGGGAGGATGCATTTATCTTCTCACATTTATTGATGATTTCATAAGAAAAACATGGTTCTATTTTCTAAAACATAAATCTGATGCATTTGGTTGTTTTCGGCAGTTCAAGGCACTTGTGGAGAATCAAAGTGGTTACAGCATCAAGATATTAAGAACAGATAGAGGGGGTGAGTATGTTTTGAATGATTTCTTAATTTTTTGCAAAATCATGGCATACAGAAGCAATTCACTGCGCGGTATACACCGCAGCAGAATGGTATCGCAAAGAGGAAGAATAGAACCATTATGGATATGGCATACAATATGTTGGCAGCCATGCATCTGTCAAATGAATACTGGGTTGAAGCAGTGGCAACTGCTATATACATCATGAATTGATCTCCGACGAAGAGCGTGAAGAACAAAGTTCCACAGGAAGCATGGACATGTATGAAACATAGTGTTTCACATTTAAATTTTTTTGGTTGTGTAGCATACGCACATGTTCCAGATCAACTGAGAAGGAAATTAGACAATAAAGGACAGAAATGCATTTTTATTGGGTATTCTGAAGACACAAAAGCATACAAGTTGTATGATCCTATTGCAAGAAAAGTTATTATCATTGGAGATGTTCAGTTTGTAGAAAATGAAGCATGGGATGGAACTGTAGAGAAGAAGGTGAAAATCATGTCATGTGTTGAACATGATGACATCGCAGAAGATGTAATTGAGACTTCGCATGTGAATGAGAACTGCGCAGCTCCGTCTACTCCCAGAACTGTGCAACATGTTTCAGGACAAGGAACTCCTACCCAAGTCACAGTTCAAGTTACTCCGGCAAGCACACCAAGTGCACAGCAAACTCCATCAAGCAGTTCGTGCAGTTCAAGACCAAAAACTCCAACAAAGACAAGAACTCCGCGTGAGATATATGAGACTGGTACACCTAATTCATTCTTTGTTTTTGCATTATTTTCTCAAGTTAATGATCCTCTAACATTTGAAGAAGTTGTTGAAGATAAAGTGTGGGTACAAGCCATGGATGAAGAAATAGAATGCATTGAGAAGAATCAAACATGGGAATTAGTTGATGTTCCTAAGGACAAAGATGTTATAAGCGTGAAATGGATTTATAAAACCAAGAAATATGCCAATGGGAATGTGTAGAAGCACAAGGAAAGATTGGTAGCAAGAGGATTCACACAACATCCTGGCATAGACTTCAATGAAACTTTTGCACCTGTAGCTCGAATGGACACTGTCAGAACAGTCTTGTCCATCGCAGCTCATAAGACATGGCCTGTTTATCAAATGGATGTTAAGTCTGCATTTTTAAATGGTTATTTGGAAGATAAAGTATATGTGGAGAATCCACAAGGCTATGAAGTTCCAGGACAAGGACACAGAGTATACAGACTGAAAAAGGCACTCTATGGTTTGAATCAAGATCCTAGAGCTTGGTACAATCGCATTGAATCTTACCTCATTCAGAATGGATTTCACAGAAGTGAATGTGAGCCAACGTTGTACACAAAAATCAACAAGCAAGTTAATAAGCTAATTTTCATCCTATATGTAGATAATTTAATATTTACTAGTGATTTTGGCATAGAAGAATTTAGATCAGTCATGGAAAGTGAATTTGAAATGACTAATTTGGGGATTATGAATTATTTTATGGGCATAGAAGTCCAATAGACTGAAAATGGGATATTTATATCTCAGTCAAAGTATGCAAGTGATGTATTGAACAGATTTAAGATGTTAAACTGTAAGACAGCCCCAACACCAGTGATAACAGGTTTGAAATTAAGAAAGGATGATGATGGATCCAATGTAGATCCTACACTGTTTAAAAGGCTAGTTGGCAGCCTTATGTATCTTATAGCAACAAGGCCAGAAATCATGTATGGAGTTAGCTTAATCTCAAGATTCATGGAATCACCAAAATAATCTCATTGGCAAGTAGGTAAAAGAATTCTGAGGTATGTAAGTGGAAAAAAAGACTTTGGTATTTTGTAGTCAATCTCAAAAAATTTCAAACTCATTGGATACATTGAAAGCGATAATGGAGGTAGCGTGGATGACAAAAAAAGCACATATGGGAATACATTTCATGTAGGAACAGGCGTTGTATCACGGGCTTCAAAGAAACAACCCATAGTAACTCTTTCTTCAGTAGAAGCAGAGTATCTCGCAGCTACAAGCGCTGCATGTCAATCCGTTTAGATGCGAAGGATGTTAAGTTATCTGTCGCAGATCTAACAAGAACCCACAGTCATTTACTGCGACAATAATTCAACTATCGCACAGTCAAAGAATCATGTGTACCACAAGAGAACCAAGCACATCGAAACAAGGTATCATTTTATCAGAGAATTAATAAACAACAAAGAAATCTGTGTAGAATTTTGCAGGTCTGAAGATCAAGTAGTAGACATATTTACAAAACCATGTCATATTTACAAAGTTGTTTGGGAGTCACAAGTTCTGCGCAGTGAACTATGTCATAAACAGAGCATGTTTCAGCTCTGAAATATTTTGTAATATTTTATTTTTGTTTAATATTACCCATCCACTCATAATTAACGGGGAGTGTTGGAAATATTGTATTTATGAGTTGATAGCGTATCTGATATGCTCCAGCTCTGTCAGACTCTCAGTCAGTCCTTTTGTCAGTCTGTAATGTCAGATAGTCAGTCAGTTTGCAGCCAATCCAGCTCACAGCAAGTTAGTATTTATGTAGTCGTGTTTGTATTTCACAGGCCCAAAAATTCTTACGTCGAAATTTATTACATTCTTTAATGAAACCCTGTAGCTTCCAAGAGAATCCAAACCAAATTTGTGTATAAATGAAAATCACTCACAGAAGATTAGATAGAGATAGAGATGTATGTGAGGGACGAAGAGTGAAAGGAGGAGAAGCTCATCCCGTGAAATGTATGAAGAGCCCAAGCTCTGTAAAATTGTAAAAGATTGAATTAAAACTCATCTCTCTGTAAGTGTGGCAAAGTTGCCCTGTTTTACTGTGGTAATATATAAGTCTTTAGTTTTATGAATTCATTCTCAAGAATGCTGGTTTATGCATGCCGCACATCTTCTTCATATTTACATGTGTAAATGATGTTTACATTTACGGTCTCTAAATCAAATCAAGATTTTCAAGTATTTCATGGTGGTAAATGACCTAGTTTAACGCACAGTAACTTCAACATATGTTTCGGTTCTTATGTTTTAGCATGAAATACATTTATATAAAGTTTGTTTAAGATTGGGTTATGCGTAGCTAAATAGGTATGCAAAGTTAACTTATGCGCAGTTAACCTTTGTAAAGTTAAAAGAAGTTTGCAAAAGTAAATTTGTGTGAAGTGCGAAGCTCATACAAATTCAAGTTCCACGAGGTTAGAAAATGCGCAGCAAAGTTCACCTATGCAGTAGAAAATCGAAATGCGCAGTTAATCTCTGTGCAGTAAAAAGTGGAATCGTGCAGGTAATTTTCCTGCGGTTAATTTGTGAAGAAAACTGTTCACAAAAATAATTAGAGCAAAGTATTTGCTAAGTGAAGCGCAACTCTAAAGCAAAGAAAAATATATTATTTATTTACTGCGCAGTTCAATCTTTTGACTGAGCGGGGTGTTCCTTTTCCCTTGATATAAGAAAATTACTGGTAAACAAACATGGGTTTTACCAAGCTTTGACGAGTTTTACAATAAAATGAAACTGAGCATGTGGACTATTAGGTTAATAGAGTGGAAAAATGTTATGCATGCCCATGTCTTTTGAAAATTGAAAAATTGAAATTACAGGAAAAAAAATTAATATACAGGAACCTAAAAACAACTCTCTTCTTTAAATTGGAACTGTGTTGTTAATATTTTCACGGTGTTCTAGTTGGATGGGGTGACTCCATGAAGATAAAAGTTTGTTTGTAATGTATGAAAGGTATGAAAAAACAATAATTAAAATGAGGATTTTATTTCATTCTCCATTATGTAACTTGCCTTATCCATGAAGCCTTTGAGAAACATTGTAACAACTTAAATTGAGAGGATGATTATAAATTAAGCCAATCGTGAAAGCTGATCATCCACCTCCCTTATGTTTGTTAGCACCCCTATTTTTCACTTCTTATGTTTCTTCTATATCTCCATGCATTCATCTCTTATTTTTTAAGATTTCCAAAATTCTATGCTTTCCCTCCTCTTTTAAACTTTTCTTTTATTATGTTTTAATTATGGTAAATCCCCAATTTTTATGTTAATTTTATATTTACAAACCTTGTTTACCTCTATGTTTGGCTAATTATTCTAATTATTATTATTTTATTTAATTAATAACTCGATCTTTATAATTTAAATTTATCTTAATTTTCCTCGTAAAATAATCATTTTTTTCATCACTCAACTATATCCAATTCTTTATTATTATTGTTAACTCTAATTCTTAAAAAAAACTTCTTAATCAATTAATTTATTTTTAACCTTTTCTTTATACTTAATATAAGAAATGCCCTCTTTAATTTCTCATTATAATATCTTTTGAGGATACCTGGTGCTGGTATGGTATGAATGTACTGAATGTGAACTCAAATCATTTTTATTATCTCTAAATGGATTTGGCAGAGGAACGAATACAAAGATGGAATTGGCAGAGGAACGAATACAAAGGCTAAAATGATAGCCTTTATTTTTAACCTTTTTCTTTATACTTAACATAAAAAATGCCCTCTTTAATTTCTCATTATAATATCTTTTGAGGATACCCGGTGCTCGTATGGTATGAATGTACTGAATGTGAACTCAAATAATTTTTATTATCTCTAGATGGAGTTGGCGGAGGAATGAATACAAAGATGGAATTGGTAGAGGAACGAATACAAAGGCTAAAATGATAGCCTTTATTTTAAACCTTTTCTTTATACTTAATATAACAAATGCCTCTTTAATTTCTCATTATAATATCTTTTCAGGATACTCGGTGCTGGTATTGTATGAATGTACTGAATGTGAACTCAAATTATTTTTATTATCTATAGGTGGAGTTGGCAAAGGAACGAATACAAAGATGGAGTTGGTAGAGGAACGAGGCTGAAATGATAGCCTTATGGGAATTATTATGGTTTGATATCCAAAAAAGGATTTGATGATTTACACATGATTGGGATTAGTGTGATCATAAATGGGGTTGCTGGCAAGTCACATCTCGAAGTTCTTCAACTTGATCATTGGACATCTCGAAGTTCTTCAACTTGATCATTGGAGAAACAAAGTGTTAGAATTGAAAAAATATTTTTCTACTCTTACTTTCAAGCATACCTACAGGGAGTTTAATCAAGAGGCGAATGACCTCTCTAAAAAGGTTGTTGGAAACATGCATGGTTTTATTTACTATGGCAACTTTTCTATGCATATACATGTATAGGATAGAAATGTTTAGTGTAGGCATGGTAGGGTAGATAAGATAGTGATTCTTTGATAATGTTTGATAGTAGATATTGGTCAATGGTGACATTTCATTTGACATTTTAAAGTGATTGGTCAGCTTAGGTGTAACACCTTGATTTTGACCCCATTTTATTACACGTGTAAATGATGCAATATCATTATAAAAATCATGGTTGGGAGCTCAAGGCCAAGGCCCTGCCATTGATTTAGAATTTTTGTATCGGAAATTAAAAATAGATGCATGTGGATCGCATGTTAGTCAGGAAGGATGGAAATTATAAATATGATGTAAATGAATTTTAATAAAAATACCCATAACTAGCTATGCAAGGAAACAAAAGTATGGGAGCATGATGTTTACAAGGAATAGGGAGGGAAATATTCAAACCCTTGAAGCCAATAATGTCAAGCCAAGTGTCAATGAGAGAACCCATGAACCATTAACTACCCATGTTGACTTTTGAACCCAATCATTTAATTCTTTGAAGAGGTGGTTGAGGCAGTTATTGTTTTGGGAAATGGAGAGTATGGATGTCCAAATTCTATGTATGGGAAAGCCATCATTTTGGAAAAACGTTTTTTTCTTCCTAGGAAATAAAAGACCCACGAATTTGCTTCCCGGTCCATTATTCACCAATGATTTTTTGTCTCTCCCGTCCCTATTGCTTGCTGGGCATTTTCCTCCACGAATTTACAGTGGTTTCCTCCATTTTCTAGATGAAAGATGTGTGTTTTGGGTTGTAGAATGACTGGGGGGGAGAGAATTTCGAGTTGGGGTTCATAGAGGCTAATTTTTCCATTTGAGTGCGTGTATGCATGTTGGAAAAAACGTTTTGTTCCCAGTGGTCGACTTCTCCTCTCAAAATTCATTGTTCTATGCCCAACAATTGTGCCTTGTTGTGTGTTTGAGATATATCTATTGTTTGGGTTATGTGCATCCCTTGTTTTGGCTTGAAGTTGTGTATAAGCAACCATGAGTATATAGGAAGTTGTAATTGGCTTGATAAACCTAGTGAAGGTTGTAACCTCATCAAATATGATAGGGATTTGGCTACTTTTCTATCCACACCCTGAAGAGAACTAGAAGGGAAGGTATGGCCTGACGGACTGTGGAGTATTGAAGGGGATACTTCCTTGTCTTGCGTGTGTAGGTATTGTGGGATCCAAGCTATATAAATCTTGTATAGGTACCAATAGCTTCGTGGTTGAACTCACTATCTTAGAAATTCCTTCAGTTCTACTTCCTTGGAAGCCTGATAAACCCAGTTGTGGAATGGCTTGGCTGAGATGTGGTATATACTTGGCTATGTGTGAGTTTTTTGTTCCCTTTTCCTTGTGGAAATCATGCCCATCTCATGGGTGGCAGATATGTTGAGAGATTGATGAGCAAAAATGGCCTATGGTTGGGTGGAATGTTACGCTTTCATATCCAGTTGCTAAAGACAACATCATTTCAAGATAAGTATTCTCTTTTATTTAATTATGCCATGTTTTTAATTTGATTCCTGTGAGAATTAAGCTTGTGTATCAATGTTGTATGTGTGTGTGGATGGAGCTTACTTCTGTTATTTATTTGCATTATGCATCTGCATACATGTTGTGTTTGTTATGAATTCGTAAAATAATGATGGGGCTAGTTTTGGAAGCCCAAATTTAGTTCACGTTCCCTCCCTTATGTCAGATTGAAGGAAGGGGATGTGACATTAGGGATTCTAACAACCAGGGCCTATCCTACAATCTAAATTTTATAGTGCAATGTAGGAGTTAGACTACAAGCCAGCATTTAGATACAAGCTAGGGTTTGCAGAAGCTAGGGATGCTACAAATTCAGTGATACAAGTTAGGGTTTAGATACAAGTTAGACTACAAGTCAGGGTTTAGATACAAGCTAGGGTTTGTGCAAACTAGGGTTTAGATACAATATAAGGTTTGTGCAAGCTAGGGTTTAGATACAAGCTTAAGGTTTTAATATCAAATGGTCACTTTTGAATAATAAAAAATAGATGATTCTTTGGACACAAAATATCAAAATATTAACATTGTATGAGGTTTTAATACAAAATTTATGTGCACCATTTATTCATTCTTTATAAGAATTAATAAAATTTAATACTATGTAAGAAGGATTAAAGAAAATAACCCATAAACTAAATTATTAGAGTAAAAATTAAGGTTTAACAATTCCAAAAACATTCAAATTTATTCATCCATATGAAGTCTAGAAACAAAAAAGGTTAAAATAAGAAATACTAGGGGCACATTCCTAAGAAGAATAAATTATGAATCACCTAGACCAACAATAGGAGTAGGTTGGTCATGGACATTCAAAGGTAGGCCTGAACCAAAACTAGAGTATACACATTGATAGGCTACATAATTTTCCAACCATCACTAGCCATATCTTGGGGCTTATGTTCCTATGATATGTCTAGGGACAATGATGGACATTGTTTTTCATTCAATTAAGAGGATATGGCTAGATAACTCCACTCACACTCACAATAGCCACACCTATTTCCCAATCCTATAGTGGGGCATGTAGTCTCCATTGCTTAAACCTCCAAAGGTCAGGCATATCCCTAGTTATCATATCAAGGCCCCCATACAATTTTTCCAATAACTAATCAAGGTGTTGAATTTTACCATGAAACTTTCATCCTTACATTGGTATGTATACAAAATAGTTGGATCTTATTAGAAGGACAATTTACAATCTAAATAGATTTGATAATATAAAATAATTGAAATATATGTGTCTTCTAAATATAGAGTGACACATCCATGCCAAGAAAAACACAAGGACGGAGGGATGTTGTTCCCTTCACAAGGAAACATTCCAAGTGAAGGGGATGGGGGGGTATTTTTTATAGTTAGAATAAGCTCATGCCCAATAATACTTGAATAAAGGAAGGAAAATGGTTATTGAGGGTATCTGCATGACCACAATGATCCAAGCATAGGTTTTGCACACCTAGTTATGATCGATAGGTCCTTATTTATTGGTATATCATCAAATATTAAACATTGGTGGAAACAATTATTTTTTCATTTCTGATATTGGTTCCATATGCTAGGAAGATGGTCAAGTGAGTATGTTTTGTTAGAGTTCAAACATAATATTTTTTTCAATCAACCATACAATAATGACTTTGATAATAGTCACTTATATCCCATGGTTGACTCTTAGTGCATGTGACTCTCTTGCATCAATTAGCTTTATCTATATGACCCAAGTTACTATATAATATCCTTTATATCAGTGATTATATGAGGCCACTAGATATCAAAATTTATTTATTTCATCATAAATAAAGGCAACCATATTAAAATCCATTCAAACTCAACCATTTGTACTAAAAGCATCAATGTTTTTTATTAGGAAACTAGAGACAACAAGATGCAAATAGAGACAACATGCATATAAATCACATAACTAAAAATCCATGTACATCTAATCTACAAAACACGTCAAACATATAAATTTTTTGGCAAAAAATGGAACATGGTTCCCAATGTACACATGATTGCAACTCGTGCTAAAAAATTCCACATTTTGGCTAATATGCATAGCATGGTATCTCAAGCATCATGCCCAACCCCGACACTCCCAGACGCATCTCTGAAATTGATCTTCTGCTTCTTGGAGCTAGTTGAGGAATCTTGAGCCTTCTTTCGTCTAGGAGTATTCCATATCTCCAGGATTTGAAACAAATGCAATAAGATATCATCATTTTCAAGAATTTGTAATATTTAACACATTTATAAAATAAAAGTAAAATTCAAATATTAAATAACTCATCGTTGATGGGAATGGAAGTCATGAGGTGGGTATCCTCCTCAATCTAGTGATCTTATCAGCAATGCCACCCTACAACATTTACGATAATCAATTCATTGAAAAAAAATAGCTACCTAAAATAATTTTCGTTAATGCTTCACAATATTTTATTAAATTAATTTAATTCTCACTGTGAACACCTCAAGAAATGGAGATGATTGGGTTTCGGGGCTAGTTGGTGGAGGAGTTGGTTGGACAACTTGCTCTGATGCAGTCATGGGGGGGGAGTAGTTGTAACAACCACTGTAGATGTATGAATGAAGGCTGCAAGACTAGTTGCCACAATAGTGGTGGGAATTGAAGAAGGTGGGTTGGAAGAGGGCATGGTGGTATGGGGTGGACGAGGATGGTGTGGATGATGAACACTTATCGGCTGTAAGATATAGGGGATCGACCTAGAAGGGATAAATCATATGTCGGGGGAGGGTGGTCCTGAATTGAGGGAGAAGCATGGATCCAAGGGGGGAGGCTGGATGGAAGGGTCAACATGGATGAATCGGGGATGTTTGATGGAAGGAGGGGTGTGGAGGAATGGGGGAGGTTGGATGGAAGGGGAAGGATGGATGAAAGGTGGGGAGTATGGATTAAGGGGGGATGTTGGATGGAAGGGAAGGGGTGGACAGAGGGAGGGGTCTGAATGGAAGGGGGGAGGCTCATGGGAGAGGGTGGAAAAACGATACAAAAGTGGGGAGGTGGAATGGTGGCACCTGCAACTGATGGTGGCACCTACATACCCATTTGTAATATCATAGTTTAGTACACAAAAATCAAAATAAACCATAGTAAGTCATAAAAATTCAAATTAAAAGCGTGCTTTTAACTACACATCAAACATGTGTGTACAATGACATATTGACCCTTGGCGGAGATGGTTGGTCATAATAGTCTGTACATACCTGTGGAAACCAAAATGCATGCACATCATGGACATATTGAACAAGCAATTATTTACGAAACCAAAGCATTAGAAAATATTCATTAAAGACAACTTTAAATGCATTGTAGGAACTATCGCCGTGTATGTGGTATACATTCTTACAAGTGAAAGACTCGATTGCACTCTTCTACAACTTCTCAATAAATATTGGCTACTATTGAAATTAGGGATGAGCCTAAAGATCACCATGATAAAAGAGGGTTTTATAGGAAATATGAAAATGAAGTTTTAATTTGGAAATATTTCTTACATTAGAGCCATCAATAATAACAGATTTAATATCCCTTTGAAAATAAAGGCCATTGAAAAAATTCTAAGTGGGAGCAATTTAGAGCACTACCAACTTTGATCGGGAGATGTGGGCACACTTATGTATCTATACATTAGACCTAAACATGAGAGAATTGGATGCATTATTGACACCTCCTCATGTTGTTGTTTGTAGATTTAACTACCTAAGGGAAAAGAGACCTTCCATGTGCTAGTTGAAGCTAACCTTAAGTGCCATCTATGGATTCATTTTGTCCCTTCTTTGTCTTTTTATTGGAAACTATCAAGAGGTGATGTAGAAATGTTGATAGCCATGAATACAAAGCATTGTTTTGATGGTTTATATACAACTATCACCTTGTAAGTGGTATACATGCACAATTTTGACATTTAATGTATAATGCATAAGTATCCTAGCTTATCTTGGTTGAATGAAATCTGAAATATACAATGATCATGAACATTTGGTCATTAGAGAAAATTTGGAGTCTAAAATTGGCGTTATAAAAAAATGAGCCACCTCGTAAGAAAACGAGCCATTGAATTCAAGAACCAATAGAATTTCAATACCCTAATGGTTGAGTTGGCATATTTGACATTAAAAAACTACATTTTCAATTCATATTTTCAACATATCTCTCTATCATTTTACTCAAATTTCAAGCAGGAGCACTAGTTGGATGCATAATTAAATTGAACATCCAACGAGTACCCGCACTGCATATTTTTGAGGGACCCCACCCCAAGAAAAATTAGAAAAACATAAAAACAACACTAGTTGGAGGCATAATCAAATTGCACATCCAATGAGTACCCACACTGCATACTTTTGAGGGACCCCACCCCAGGAAAAATGAGAAAAACATAAAAACACGTGTTACTTTGAAGTAACATGTGTTTTTTAATGTTTTTCTCATTTTTCGTGGGGTAGGGTCCCTCAAATGTATGCACTATGGGTACTGGTTGGACGCGAAATTTAATTCTGCATCCAATGAGTTCTCCCGCTCGAAATTTGAATAAAATGATAGGGATATATGTTCAAAATACGAAGAAAAAAGTAGTTTTTTTTCTCTTTTCCTCCAAAATTCATAAATATTATTTTATTATTTGAATTCTTATTTTAGTATTTTCCTTAGGAGGCTCATTTTAGACCTCAAATTTTCTCTAATAAGTTATGCCTATGGAGGTGTCCATATAAAAAAACAAGAGAAACCTCTAGATCTCAAAACACATAAGGAAAACCTAATAAATATAAATTATAGAAATGACATAAGCAAGTAAACGATGAAAATGTAAACTTAAAAATGACAGTAACAAGATTGTGTGACATATTGAAAATACCTTTGTGTGAGGTAATGCAATTTTAGTTGTAGCTTCCATTGCTACATCCAGGTTGGGAGATCCTATGTTCTCCCATGATGGCATCTCATCTCTAAATAGATGTGCATTGAAATAACAATTAAAGTCAAACACATCAAATACTTTAAAATTACCTAAATACTTTAAAATTAATTATAAATACTCAAGTGATGATTGAAAAAAAATTAAAAAAAGTGCTAACCTGCTCCATATAGCAGTCTTCGATTGGGAAAGGGTAAGTGTCCCCGCAATGGGGACAAATATGCGGCACTGTTCCCATTGAACTAGAAGGCCCAGCCGGGCTACCACCGATCACTAGTCTCTCTTGAATCTTTCATGAAGGCCCTGCACCTGAGTCTCTCCCAAGGTCAACCTATCTCTCTATTGTAGTCATTGTTAGAAACGTGGTGTGTCTAAGGAGTCCACGTGCAATTCTCCTCATCACCCCCCTCGATCTGATCAATTTTGTGGGCTAACTCAGGTGGTTGGGGAAGGGGGTTAGGCTCATGCCTAGGAACTGGTGTCCCTCTTAGTGGGTTCCTCCTGGTAGCAGGATGATATTAGGCAGAGCCAAGCCCAACACCCTGGAACTCAGTAATGTCAAAATAGTTGACATGTAAAGTGATCACAAACAAAACCCAGAGTTGTCAGAGGAAGTATTTTGGAACCTCCCTATTATTGCAAGGAGGTGTATAATAAACCCATAAACCACCTATGCATCCATTTTTCCTTCCATGGTTGGAAATGACATCAATCCATGCAAACATGTGGCTTTCTAATATCCAGTGCTTGTTGTGTTATTGGATTGGTTAACATACTATATAACTGGGCCTTGGTAATATTTAATGCTTTTATCTCTTCCTTAGAAATGTTTTTAGAATAATACTCTCGCATCCTAGCTCTATACTTAATCATGTCTATCAAATGGTGATGTGCATGGTTAAGGGGGTCAATTGAGCTCTCGATTCAAATGGAAAGGGACAACCAATATGGTTCCCCTGTGTTTCTTAATTCGTGGGTGTACTCTCTCATTTCGTTTAGGTAATGGCTCAACTCATCTTGGTTTTGATTTTGTTGGGGGTTTTGATTGGGTCTAGGATTTATATTTTCCTGTGCTTCTTGGATTCCATTGGATTCTTGTTATTGTTTTTTTCATTCATTGTAGAGGTTTATAGTCTGCAAATGAAAAAAATTCCATTTATTTACACATTTAGAAACTATTAAAAAATTAATAATCAATAAAAAATTCAATACAAATACAAATAAGAGCATTACCTTACCTATCCAGTGCATTGGATACTCCCTCGATGGATGCCTCGGTGAAATTGGTGGGTGAGTGAGCTCCCTTGGTCCGTGCACATGTCAGTCTTTCTATTTTGTTTGCAAATGAAATGGTCATGGGATATTCTTTTTATTGTGCTTACTAGGCGCATGTACGCACATTTGTGCTTGCACACGCTATAGCCTTGCACGCACCTAGTGTTGAGATATTGTAACTTCAAAGAATATTATATTTGTACTTTATTATTCCGGAGATGTTTCATTCCTCCGTGAAGATCTTATTGTATATCCGGAGATGTTTATTCCTCCGTAAGAATGTGGTAACTCGGGTTATTAGACTTCCCTAGTGGGGGTCGGCCCTGTATGTGTCATGTGGGTCAAAGGGTTATTAGACCACCCTAGAGGGGTCGGCCCAGTTAGTTGTAGTGGGGTATTTAACCCATTGGTTAAATACGAGCCTACGTGTACCTGTGTAAAATACATGTCAGTGTAGTGTATAAATAGAGGAGGTGTGTTCCTCATTTGACACACTCACACACTTGAGGATAGCGCACTTGTGGAGGAGAGGTCTGCTATTGTGGAGGAGGAGATCATGTCTCAGGGTTTCATCTTTGTATATTGCTGGTCATCTATATTGAGGAAGCTTTGCTGGGTTTTCTACCCCATGAGGGTTTCCCAGGATAAATCTCTGTCTCTTGTGTTTATGCTGTGCTTGTTGTTTCTTCAGTGATCCTGTATATGCTATTATTGTGAAATGGAATTTAATGCTGCTATTTTATGTCTTAGCATATTAAATCTTAACATGGTATCAGAGCTAACCTGAAGGAAGACAAGGTATGGCACTTACGACACTTGCTTTACTTACGACAATTTGAAGGTTAGGGTTTTACATAGCAAAAACCAGTCATCGTGGAACTTTCGCTATAAATCCATTTCTACGAAGGTTCAGGGTCTGAAAAGTTTACAGGTCAAAGATCACATCCCCAGGTACCTTGTGTCCAAAGGGTACCCTCAGATTCATTGTACTTTATGAGTTATGATCAGTACAAGTTAGGGTTTCTGCCTCTTCCAGAACTCAGTCAAAATCAGGTGACCTTGGCAAAAAGTTCATAACTTGGGCTAGGAAGCTCCAAATGAAATTTCGTAAAAAATGACAGGTAGTACACAGACTGTACTATTTCAGAAAATGTTTTCAGAGGCCGAAGGTGAACCAGTGACACGTGGAACACCGTACAAGTTTGCTCTCCTGTTTTATCCCATAAACAGGTCACGTTGCGACACTTGGAATAACTCTCTCTCAGAGAGTCCAATTGAGGTCAGACCTGTCAGGATGGAAATATGACAGGTCGAGCTATCTCAAAAAAAGTTTTCAGAGGCCGAAGTTCAAACAGTGACACGTGGCATGCCGTACAAGTTCGCTCTCCTGTTTTATCCCATAAACAGGTCATGTTGCGACACTTGGCATAACTCTCTCTCAGAAAACCCAATTGAGGTCAGACCTGTCAGGATGGAAAGATGACAGGTTAGGATACTGCATAAAAAGGGTTTCAGACCCTGTGGAGCAAAAATTTCAGATTTATAGCAGAAACAATCAGGTGCATATTTCTGTCAAAACAGAATTATTTTTGGAGCACCTTTATTCATGGCTTCCGGAATTTAGGGTTTCGGAGAAAGTTAGAACTTTTGGAATCGGAGTCCACGGCTCAATGCTAATCAGGAAAATCGAAATTTAGAGACCAAGATCGAATTTTTTGGTTGGGTGGAAGACCGGGCTTGATCAAACCCCAGTTCGGGATTTTGATCGGAAAGATGGAAAATTAGGGCTTCAGCAAAAGTTGGAATTTTTGAAGTCTGTAACCACGGCTAGAAGCTCCTCAGAAAAATAAAAGTTTAGAGCCTTGGATCGAACCTTTTGATTGGACAGAAGGGTGGGCTTCATCATACCCTAGTTCGGGTTCCTGTCCAGAAGATCCAGAAGTTTCGAAGGCAATTTTGAGGGGTCAAATTTTGGAGATTCCAAAATTGAAGTATGACAGTTTGATCAGCTCAGCAAGACATATTCTTTCATCCATTCAGAAGTGTGAAAGTCAAAGATTGAAGCCTTAGGGCTTCTCTAGCAAACCCTAATCAAGCTCCAGATCAAGTTTCAGGGGGAGTTGAGGCTAAGGCCCTACATAAGAAGACTACAAGAAGTCTCGACAGGTATGACTTAAGAAGGTTCAGGTATGTCTTGAAATCTGATTCTTGATTAAGTTCATAATGTGTTTGTCTTCATATTATTTGTTAGTACAATCTTGATTAATGTTAGACTTATCTTATCACCCTAGTAACAGTATGAATGCATGTGAATGATTGAAGACATTCATTGATTAGGGTTATATGATTGTACTAATGCATTATGGTGTTGTGTGAGGTTGATGTTGTCTGCTAACAAGATTCAGGTACATCACGAAAGACAAATCAAGTTCCACATGAAGACAAAGACTCATCCATAATATTTGCTCTACTTACGAGGTATGTATGACTTTGTTATATTATGCTTAACCTATACATGCAGGTTTTAGCTCAGGATCTCTAAATCATTGAAGAGATTGTTTAGGTATGTTGTACATAACTAAGCAGGTATACTAATCCAGGTATGTTTTCCTATGTCATCTTAGAATCTTACCTTGTGTTAGGATCCCTTATATAAGTATACTTGGTATGATTGGTTATGCTTATTCATAAAGTTAGTAATCAAGGGTTTATGCATATTATGTCTCTTATCTTGGTTGATGATTTAACTAACTAGATCAAACAAGAATATGCATGAGTAAAAGAAGACTTCCTTGAAACTATGAATACTAATAATCATGACTATACATTTTCAAGATTATTTAGTACTATAATGTTTTGATAGCATTTAGAATATACTAATGAGTGTATGTTTGTGTATGAGATCATGAGGATGACTCTTGAGCATGCACAGTGGTACAAAATGAATAGAAGTTCAAAAGACATACAAAAGATCAAGTGGGAGGAAACCACACAAACATAAAAGATAAGTATTTGAGTTGTTATTTGAAATAGTAATGATATTGCCTGTAATAGGTTGTATGCATATTTGTATTCCTAGAATATATAATGCTGAGTGTAAACATTCATAGAGCATTGAACAGTATACAACTAATGTGCATATGATTGGTAAGTTGGACAAACATTCCATTGTTGCTTGTCTAGAATGAAACCTCTTTGCTGACATGCCGAGAGCTGTGCACACTCTCGATAGTATGTTCTGGTAGAGATGGAAGGCATCTAGATAGCCACTGTATGCATACAGGATATGGGAAAGTGTTGTGCCAAAGTATTGGTCAAAATAGTTGCATAACTATGTAAATGATATCTGTATGCATAATAGGTTATCATGTCAATATGATTTGATGATTATGAAGTATTACTAATCATGTACCTAATTTTGATTTGTAGGAAAAATCATGATGAATGATGAACACTGAACAAGCAATGGATGTTCAACAAGAAGATTTACAAATCAAACAAAATATAGAAGGCTCATGGCTAGAAGATTCTCTTAGAAAGAGGAAGAGAATCATGATGAGATGTTTGCTCCAAGTGGCTAAGATAAGACCATTCTCTTAATGGTGTAATTAAAGAAGAAGTGTGAATCAGGTTTTATATGGGTTCCCAAGATCGAGAATCAATTGATGAGCTTAATGATCACCATGGGTGATGTGGATCTCAACCTTTGCTACAAGGTTGAATATGGATTCTATACACATATGACATGGATGCAAGAAGGAACTCACCACAGAGTTGGAATGATGTTGAGGCTCATATCAGTAGACCCATCTGATGAGAGATGGCACAGATAGAAGACTGTAGAAAAGAAAAATGAAAGATCTTAGATTAATGTATTACTTCCTAGGTCTGGAAGTATGGAAAGGCTCAGTAGGAATCGTTCTCAACCAGAGAAAGTATGCTGAGAAATCTTGAGAAGACTTGATATGATGGAATGGCCACTCTTATGGATTCCAACTTGAAACTGTTAGGAGATGACTCATCAGAGTTAGTGGATATAACTCTGTACAGTCAAATTATTGGGTCATTGATGTATCTAACATATATTAGGTTAGATATATGCTTTGTTGTGAACACCTTGAGTCAGTATCTAGTGGAAACTAGATGTGTTCACCCGAAAGTTGCAAAGCATGTGATGAGGCACATAAAGGATACGATAGACTTTGATCTATGTTATCTTGGACATCATGACTTCAGATGGCTACTCAGATGTTGATTGGGAAGAAAGTGTATCAGACAGGAAGAACACATCGAGAGGATGTTATTGTCTGGGATTAGCCATGATCTCGTGGTTTAGCTGGAAGCAGTCTAGTGTGGCTCTCAGCACAAGCGGAATATGTGGCTGCTTGCTCTACTAGTTGTGAAGAAGTTTGACTTCAGGATTGTTTGACTTAGAGATAGAACCAACTGTGATCCTATGTGATAAATAGAGTTGTATCAAGATGACATAGAATCTAGTGTTCCATGATAAGTCAAAGATCATAGGGAACTAACAAGATATGACGCGGAAAGGAACTATAAAGTTTGAATTTGTAACAGGTTACCTTTGTACTAACCAAACCTCTACCTCAAGTGAAGAAGTTACCAACCAAACCTCTGTCTCGAGTGAAATTTGAATACTTCCAAGACAAGCTTGGTGTAGTTCAAAAGGACCCTCCTCGAAAGGGGGAGTAGTATAGTCACTGATGATGAGGTTGTCTCATCGAACAACAAGGTCGATGATGAGGTAACCTGTTCTCTACACCTAGACACTTAGAAATATTTAGATTTAGGACTCTTATACTTAGAATACTTAGTTTTACTTATACATGCTTTTGATGTTAGATGTATTAGTAAGAATACATGCTTTTGATGATAGATGTATTGGTGAGAATACATGCTTTTGATGATAGATGTATTGGTGAGAATACATGCTTTTGATGATAAGATGTATTGGTAAGAATACATACTTTTGATGATACATGTATTGATTAATGTACTAGTATGGTTGAGGATACTTGTACTTGTATTGATCAGAATACATGTGGGGATTGTATCATCCTTGAACACTTGTTCTAAAGAGATCCGTAGACGTATGGTCTCCGAAAATGAAGTCCTTAGTGGACAGGTGGGGATTGGATCATCCCTGGACTTTCATTCCTAAAGAGAGCCGTAGACGTGAGGTCTCCAAGAATGAAGTCCTTAGTGGACAGTTGAGGGGATTGGATCATCCCTGGACTTTCAGTCCTAAAGAGAGCCGTAGACGTGAGGTCTCCGAGAATGAAGTCCTTAGTGGACAGTTGAGGGGATTGGATCATCCCTGGACTTTCAGTCCTAAAGAGAGCCGTAGACGTGAGGTCTCCGAGAATGAAGTCCTTAGTGGACAGTTGAGGGGATTGGATCATCCCTGGACTTTCAGTCCTAAAGAGAGTCGTAGACGTGAGGTCTCCGAGAATGAAGTCCTTAGTGGACAGTTGAGGGGATTGGATCATCCCTAGACTTTCAGTCCTAAAGAGAGCCATAGACGTGAGGTCTCCGAGAATGAAGTCCTTAGTGGACAGTTGAGGGGATTGGATCATCCCTGGACTTTCAGTCCTAAAGAGAGCCGTAGACGTAAGGTCTCCGAGAATGAAGTCCTGAATGAACAGGCAGGGGATTGCATCATCCCCAGACTGAGGTCCCAGAATAGAGCCGTAGACTGGGTCTCCGATAATGAAGTCCTGAATGAATAGGCAGGGGATTGTATCATCCCCGGACTGCGGTCCCTGAATTGATCCATAGACGTGAGGTCTCCGAGAAGTGGGGATTGTATCATCCCCGGACTTCGGTCCCTGAATTGATCCGTAGACATGTGGTCTCCGAGAAGTGGGGATTGTATCATCCCCGGACTTCGGTCCCTGAATTGATCCGTAGACGTGTGGTCTCCAAGAAGTGGGGATTGTATCATCCCCAGACTTCGGTCCCTGAATTGATCCGTAGACGTGTGGTCTCCGAGAAGTGGGGATTGTATCATCCCCGGACTTCGGTCCCTGAATTGATCCATAGACGTGTGGTCTCCGAGAAGTGGGGATTGTATCATCCCCGGACTTCGGTCCCTGAATTGATCCGTAGACGTGTGGTCTCCAAGAAGTGGGGATTGTATCATCCCTGGATTTTGGTCCCTGAATTGATCCGTAGACGAATGGTCTCCGAGAAAGTGATTTTTTATTGATGATGTAGTTACTTGTATCGGTAGGATACTTGTATTGATGATGTGGTTACTTGTATCGGTAGGATACTTGTATTGATGATGTGGTTACTTGTATCGGTAGGATACTTGTATTGATGATGTGGTTACTTGTATCGGTAGGATACTTGTATTGATGACGTGGTTACTTGTATCGGTAGGATACTTGTATTGATGATGTGGTTACTTGTATCGGTAGGATACTTGTATTGATGATGTGGTTACTTGTATCAATAGGATACATGTATTGATGACATGGTTACTTGTATCAGTATGGATACTTGTATTGATGATATGTATACTTGTATTGGCATGAATACTTGTGCTAATGATGTGGATACTTGTATTGTTATGGATACTTGTATTGATGACGATGCTGATGATCGTGTGATGACGATGCTGATAATCGTATGATGACGATGCTGATGATCGTGAGATGACGATGCTGATGATCGTGTGACGACGATGGTGATGATCATGATATGATGATGCTGATGATCGTGTGATGACGATGCTGATAATCGTGTGATGACGATGCTGATGATCGTGTGATGACGATGCTAATGATCGTGTGATGACGATGCTGATGATCGTGTGATGACGATGCTGATGATCGTGAGATGACGATGCTGATGATCGTGTGATGACGATGCTAATGATCATGAGATGACGATGCTGATGATCGTGTGATGACGATAATCGTGAGGATCCAGATGATGATATTGTTGTAGCTGTTCAAGTTCTACAGAAGATAAAGACTCAATACTGAAGATGTCGATGTTCCAGTATTGAAGATGTTCCAGTAACTGCTTGAGTTACTGATGATGTTGAGAAAGCTTCCAATGATTTATAGATGTATCATGTATGATGTTGATGACTCCTTGCTCGTGCAGATGCTGTTATAATATCCTTCTTGTTAAGGGGGAGTGTTGAGATATTGTAACTTCAAAGAATATTATATTTGTACTTTATTATTCCGGAGATGTTTCATTCCTCCGTGAAGATCTTATTGTATATACGGAGATGTTTATTCCTCCGTAAGAATGTGGTAACTCGGGTTATTAGACTTCCCTAGTGGGGGTAGGCCCTGTATGTGTCATGTGGGTCAAAGGGTTATTAGACCACCCTAGAGGGGTCGGCCCAGTTAGTTGTAGTGGGGTATTTAACCCATTGGTTAAATACGAGCCTACGTGTACCTGTGTAAAATACATGTCAGTGTAGTGTATAAATAGAGGAGGTGTGTTCCTCATTTGACACACTCACACACTTGAGGATAGCGCACTTGTGGAGGACAGGTCTGCTATTGTGGAGGAGGAGATCATGTCTCAGGGTTTCATCTTGTATATTGCTGGTCATCTATATTGAGGAAGCTTTGCTGGGTTTTCTACCCCATGAGGGTTTCCCAGGATAAATCTCTGTCTCTTGTGTTTATGCTGTGCTTGTTGTTTCTTCAGTGATCCTGTATATGCTATTATTGTGAAATGGAATTTAATGCTGCTATTTTCTGTCTTAGCATATTAAATCTTAACACCTAGGATCGAGACTAAGCCTAGCTGCGCATGTGCGTTGCTAGAGGTGCGAGCGCATTCATTAATTTTTTTGCTAGCGTGGCCTTGTTGCAATTGTTTTGGGGAGAATATTTATGCAACACCCCTTAACCAAACCAAAATATTAAATCTGATTCCCCATTATATAACTCATCTTATTTGTTAATCCCTTGAAATTGGCAAACACCCTAACAACTTAAATCAAGAGGATGATTATAAATTAAGCCGATCGTGGAAGCCCATCATCCACCCCCCTTCCATGTTTTAGCACCCCTCTTTTTCAATTCTTATGTTTCTTCTATATCTCCATGGGTTCATCTCTTATTCTTTAAGATTTCCAAAATCCTATCATTTCCCCCTTTTGATTAATTTCATTCAACTTTTCTTTTCTTATATTTTAATTCTGGTTGAAAAAATCTCTAATCCTTTATGTTAATTTTATATTTATAAGCCTTGTGTGCCTATATGTTTGCCTAATTATTACAATTATTATAATTTCTTGTTTAATTAATGATTCGACCTTTATAGTTTAAGTTTATGAAAATTTTCCTCATAAAATAACCCTTTTTTCATCACTATCCAATTCTTTATTATTATTGTGAACTTTAATTCTTAAAAAAAACTTATTTATTTTCCCTGTCCAAATTTATCAATTTAATTTTTAATCTTGTACTTATACTTAATATAACAAATGCTCTTTATTTCTCATTATAATATCTTTTAAGGATCCCCTTATTATATACTAGTACAACCACTTAACTTGTGGTTGGTGAACACATATAAGTCATAAGCTAAGTGCCACAAATAAATTTCTTGGTCTTCATGCTAGTTACGCGAACTACATGTTAACAACTCCCCCTATGTTAAAGTAGTGTTATCCATGCATCAATTACCATTTATCCATCATAGCTATCAATTATTTTTTATATTCTTTTTTTTATAATTGTTTATTTACATGCATCAGTTACCAGTTATCCATCATAGCTATCAGTTATTTTTTATATTCTTTTTTTTATAATTGTTTGTTTCAAATTTGGAATGACTACCATAAAATTAATCTGAACAGTACACTCGTCTCATCCTCACGCAATCTAGGAAAAGCATAAGCTCTAATCCACCCCAAATTCAAAAATAAAAACACATATCGCTTAATTAAGTGTTTTTAATTTTTGTATACCTAATATAACAAATGTAGTCCTTAATTTCTCATTATAATATATTTTAAGGATCCCTTTATTATATATTAAGGGAATCTAATAAGAATTGTATCCAAATTTATTAATTTAATTTTTAATCTTTTCTTTATAATTAATATAACAAAAGCTATTCTTAATTTCTCATTATAATATCTTTTAAGAGTTCTCTTATTATATATTAATGGAATCTAATAATTATGTGTTTCACACTTGACATCTTAATTAATTCATTATTTTATTTTATTTTTAAAATATTTAATTATTTTAAATTTATTTATTTTTAATCACGTCATTTTAAATTATTTTCTCAAAATTTATAATTTACATTTTTTATGTCGATGAAATATTGGAACCATTTTCAACATATTACTTTGAAAGTACAAGTCTCAAGTTTTTATTATGCAAAATTTTCTAAAGTTTATATTACCTTGAACTTTGGAGCGGGGAAATCGCTCGCCCCGTGTCCTTGAGGTCATGATGATGATGTATGAAAGTTGTCAACAGGATGTGTGGTATGAGGAAAGGCCATTTCCATGTTGCATCAGAGGCCTAATAGACACTGGCCACATGGATTCCTGCCAAGGGATCACCTCTTCCCCATGGAAATTGGCATGTCAGATCTATTTAGGGAAATTCTCAGTGAAAGACTCGTTTCCCGAGTAGGATAAAAGACAACCAGAAATCCCCACTTTTTCGGTAATTTTGGGATAAAAATTGGTTAAAAATCTTGTTGGAAATTGTTATTTTCACAATTTTGTAATTTTAGCAATTGGGCTTTCCTGTTCTAGATTAATTGCCCAATTTTAAAACTACCAAGATCACCGAAACTGCGATCTAAACACTCCAAATTGTGATTTTGGAAAGAAATGCTCTTTCCAGCGACTCTGGTGCGTTTTAGTTAACCCTTATACAGCTTTGTTGACCCGATTTGATGTCCTTTTGGGTTCTCTGTCGAAAGGAGGTTGGTGTCCAAAAGCCACTATGGAATGATTCCACCACTATGCCAATTCTGTCACCACTCCAAATTGTCTGCAATAGAATAAACGTATTATGTGTATTCTATGAAACAGTCTATGTTCCTATAGATTCATAATTTTTTGGTGCATTGCAAAGTTTTATTCTAATTAATGGTGGGATTAAATACTGCTTTGTAAGTAAACCTTCATATGTTTACTATCCCATTTAATTCTCAGAAGTAGGAACATACAACTATTTTCCATTGCAATTCTCTCTCTCTCTCTCTCTCTCTCTCTCTCTCTCTATAGAGAGAGAGAGAGAGAGAGACAGAGAGAGAGAGAGAGATTTCTCTTCAGTTTTCCATGTTATCTCTATCTATGAAGTTTGAACCGATTGAACTGTATTCTTACAGAAAATTTTGATTCTAAAGTGCATGCTTTTTTTGTATAATTTGGTAGATGGCTATAGTCTCTACTCTTATTCTTTTGCTCCTCTCCCTTAATTAAAACCTAACAGTCTGTGTTTGCAATTCATAAATAGAATTAACGTTATCAATACTCACTCTACACGCCAAGAAGAAATTTTGACTTCGTTGAGGATCAAGTGTTACCATCACTTCACTCATATTGACTGCAATAATTGTATTGCTCTTTTCACTGCCATTGAACATATAATATTAAAGAAACAGACCTTCTTTGCTTCCTGTAGGCTTAACAATAACATTTCTAGCTTCCAGTTTACGATTTTTCTGTGTTGCCTTGTAGCAGTTGTTTCTATCTAATAGGCTATAGGTCACACCAAGATGTTTCATCATGTGATTTATTCCAAACTACCATCAATCTCTCTATTTAAACAAACTTCATACCACGACATACGGAGAACATTTTTGGCCCCATTGTCTCACCTATAAATCGATGACAATTTTATTCACATTATTTGTACTATGTTATCATGTTTTCCCTTGAAATTGTGAAGCGATCAAGATGACAACTAAAAGTGGTAGTAGAATGAATTTAAGGCTTCTAGTCAACACGAAAAGAGGGAAGATATTGTATGCAGAGGCAGACAAGGATTTTGTAGATCTTCTCTTTCGCTTTCTCATGTTTCCAACTGCTTATGTTATCTAATTTCTTTCAACGTTGAAAAGCGCAAAGAGAATAGGCCACCTCATGAACCTTTAAAACAACGTAGACAGGCTCGTGGTTATGTTTATGAATACCGAAAATCCCATTTACTTAACCCAAAGGTTATGTATGCCCTCAAGGGAAAAGCACACCGCACAGTGAATTTAAAAATTAATTGTGCAGTAGATGAATATTATCTTTTTCTTTGCTTTAGAACTATGCTTCTCCTAGCATATACTTTCTCCAATTTATTTTTCCGAACACTCCACTTCACAATTTAACTGCGCACTACGCAATTCAACTTTTTACTGCGCATAGATTAACTGCTAGAATCCACTTTCTACTGCGGAGAGATTAACTGCACAAAAATGCGTAGTTCTCTAACTTCACAGAATACTTTACTTTATATGAACTTCGCACTTCATACAAATCACTTTTGCACACTTCTTTAACTTTTACAAAGATTTACTGCGTGGTTAACTTTGCATACCTATCTAACTGTGCATAACCCAAACTTAAATAAACTTGTTCTTAACACATTTCTTCTTAAAACATGAGAACCGAAACATCTAAGTGAAACTTATTGCGCAGTTACTCCTTGTTAAAATAGAACTTTCACCACAGTGAAATACTTAGAATCTTGATTTGATTTACAGACCGTAAATGTAAACAACATTTACATAGGTCAATATAAAATAGATGCGCAGCATGCATAAACCAACATTCTTGAGAATGAATACATAAAACTTAAGAACTTGTATATTGCTGCAGTAAAACAGAGTAACTTTGCCGCACTTACAGAGAGACGAGATTTACTTCAAACTTTCACTTCTTACACAGATATTGGGCTCTTGAAACACTTCACGGATCTTTACTTCTTCTCTTCAAACATCTCTTATCTCTATCTCTACATATCTATCTCTATCTCTATCTAATCTTTTGTGAGAGGTTTTCATTTATACACAAACTTAGGTTTAGCTTCACCTGGAAGTTACAAGGTTACAATAATCACTGCAATTAATTTCTACCTAAGAAAATCTGATCTTGTGGAATACAAATGCAGCTACTTAAATACTAACTTGCCGTGAGCCGGATTGGCTACAAACAGATTGACTGTCTGACATTGTAGACTGACAAAAAATGACCGACTAGAGTCTGACAGAGACAACGGATATCAAATACGCTATTAGCTCATTAATTATGATATTTCCAACAATCCCCCTTAATTATGAGCGGATGGGGATCATTAAACAAAAATAAAATATTACAAAATATTTCAGATTTGAAACATGCTCTATTCATGACAAAGTTCACTGTGCAGAACTTGTCACTCCCAAACAACTTTGCACAAATTGGAATGGGTCCTTTGCCAATGGTTTTGTAAATATGTTTGCTACCTAATCTTCAGACCTGCAAAATTCTAAACAGATTTCCTTGTTGTTTATCAATTCTCCGATAAAATGATACCTTGTGTCGATGTGCTTGGTTCTCTTGTGGAACACATGATTCTTTGACAGTGTGATAGCTGAATTGTTGTCACAGTAAATGACTGTGGGTTCTTGTTGGTTCTGCGACATATCACTTAATATCCTATGCATCCAAACAACTTGACATGCAGTGCTTGTAGCTGCGACATACTCTGCTTCTGCTGAAGAGAGAGTTACTATGGGATGTTTCTTTGAAGCCCATGATACAACACCTATTCCTACATTAAATGTATTCCCAAATGTGCTTTTTCTGTCATTTATGTTGCCTCCATTGTCACTGTCAGTGTATCCAGTGAGTTTGAAATTTTATGAGGTTGAATACAAAATATCAAAGTCTTCTGCTCCACTTACATAACTCAGAATTCTTTTACCTGCTTGCCAATGAGATTCTTTTGCTGACTCCATAAATCTTGAGATTAAACTGACTCCATACATGATATCCATCCTTGTTGCAGTAAGATACATAAGGCTGCCAACGAGACTTTTAAACAGTGTAGGATCTACAGTGGATCCATCATCATCCTTGCTCAATTTCAAACATGTTATCACTGGTGTTGGAGCTGTCTTGCAAGTTAACATCTTAAATTTGTTCAAGACATCACTTGCATATTTCTACTGAGATATAAAAATACCCTTTTCAGTCTGTTGGACTTCAATGCCCATAAAATACTTCATAAGCCCCAAATTAGTCATTTCAAATTCACTTTCCATGATTGTTCTGAATTCTTCTATGCCAAAATCACCATTAAATATTAAATCATATACATACAGGAAGACAATTAACTTATTACCTTGCTAGTTGATTTTTGTGTACAGTGTTGGTTCACATTCACTTCTGTGAAATCCATTCTAAATGAGGTATGAGTCAATGTGACTGTACCAAGCTCTAGGAGCTTGCTTCAAACCATACAGTCCTTTTTTCAGCTTGTAAACTCTGTGTCCTTGTCCTGTAACTTTATAGCCTTTTGGTTGCTCAACATATACTTCTTCCTCCAAATAACCATTTAAAAATGCAGACTTAACATCCATTTGGTAAATAGGCCATTTCTTATGAGCTGCGATGGTCAAAACTATTTTGATAGTGTCCATTCGTGCTACAGGTGCAAATATTTCGTTGAAGTCTATACCAGGTTGTTGAGTGAATCCCCTTGCTACCAATCTTGCCTTTTGCTTCTACACATTTCCATCATCATCTTGCTTGGTCTTGTAAATCCATTTCACACTTATAACATCCTTGTCCTTAGGAATGTCAACTAGTTCCCATGTTTGATTCTTCTCAATACATTCTATTTCTTCATCCATGGCTTGTGCCCAAACTTTATCTTCAACTGCTTCTTCAAATGTTAGAAGATCATTAACTTGAGAAAATAATGCAAAATAGGAGAATGAATTTGGTGTACCAGTCTCATATATATCGCGTAGAGTTCTTTTCTTTGTCGTTGTTGCTGGTGTCGAACCGCGTGAATTGCTTGATGGAGTTTGCTGCACACTTGTTGTGCTTGTTGGAGTAGCTTGAGTTGTGCCTTGTGTCAGAGTTTCTTGTGCTATAACATGCTTCACAATCCTAGGAGTAGATGGAGCTGCGCAGTTCTGATTTATATGCGGAGTCTCATCCACATCTTCTGCGCTGTCATCATGTTCAACATGTGACATGATTTTCACATTCTTCTCTACAGTTCCATCCCATGCTTCATTTTCTACAAACTGAACATCTCGACTGATAATAACTTTTCTTGCAACAGGATCATACAATTTGTATGCTTTTGTGTCTTTAGAATACCCAATAAAAATGCATTTATGTCATTTATTGTCTAATTTCCTTCTTAGCTGATCTGGAACATGTGCGTATGCTACACAACCAAAACCTTTTAAATGTGAAACACTATGTTTCATACATGTCCATGATTCCTGCGGAACTTTGTTCTTCACGCTCTTTGTCGGACATCGATTCATGATGTACACAGCAGTTTCCATTGCTTCAGCCCAGTATTCATTTGATAGATGTATTACTGCCAACATACTGTGTGCCATTTCCATATTGGTTATGTTTTTCCTCTCTACGATACCATTCTGTTGCGGTGTATACCGCACAGTGAATTGCTTCTGTATGCCATGACTTTTGCAAAAGTTTAAGAAATGATTTGAAACATACTCACCACCTCTATTTGTTCTTAATATCTTGATGTTGTAACCACTCTGCTTCTCCACAAGTGCCTTGAACTGCTGAAAACAACTAAACGCATCAGATTTATGTTTTAGAAAATAAAACCAAGTTTTTCTTGTGAAATCATCAATAAATGTGAGAAGATAAGTGCATCCTCCCATGGACGGTGTTTGCATCGGTCCACAAATATCAGAGTGCATGATTTCAAGTGGTGTGCGAGCTCTGTATGACTTTCCAACTGAAAAACTCTCTTTGTGTTGTTTTCCAAAAATACAGCCTTCACAAATTCTCTCTGGATTTTCAATCAATGGTAATCGTTTCACCATGTCCTTCATGTGCAATAGCTTCAACCCACCAAAATTCAGATGTCCAAATATGAAGTGCATAACTAAGATTCATCTTTTATTTCTGTTTGAAGTGCATCTTGCATTGCGCTGCCCTTTTCTTTCTCTGTGCAATGAATTTCTGCTTCTTTGCTTTCTGCTTTGAACGCAGTTCCAAAATTTTCATTCTGACTTTCATGAACAACTTGAGTTGTTTTTCCTCTTATTATGGGTCTTATCCTCAAAGGAAACAAGTGATTGCTTGTCATCTTCAACTCTGCTATTAATTGATTGCTTGGATATCTGTCCTTGATCACACGGCGCTTTCCTATCATATGGATTTTGTAACCTTTTTCCATTAGTTGGCCAGTGCTCATCAAATTATGCTTCAAACCTTGAACATAATAAACATCAGACATATATTTCTGCTCCTCTTGTTTTGTTAGAATATCAACAGTACCCTTACCCAAAATAGTGACTTGAAAATTGTTTCCAAGTGTTACATCAGTTTGAACTGATTTATCTAGACTAGAAAATAGATTTAAATTACCAATCATGTGATTGTTATAGCCTGATTCTAAATACCATATGTCATTTGGACTTTCTTGGACAGCATTGCATTCCAGTGGAGATGTGCACGCTAAGAACAGCGAGCTGTTCGGAGTGCTGTTGTTGCTTGAATGAAATTCACCTTGCTTTCCTTGGTCATATTGCTTCTTCCTGCATTCATATGCGAAGTGGCCATACTTCTTACAGTAATGACATTGAATTTTTTATCTATCATACCTTTGTCCACTTTCCTGATTGGGGGTTTGATTCTGGCCTCTACCAGTGACATGTGCAGGATTGTTGCTGCGTCCTCCTCTGAAAGAACTTCATCCTCTACCTCTAGAGTTTGATCTTCCTCTGCCTCTTCCATGACTTATGGATGACTGTGCTGCGAATGCACCTTCTATCGATGTATCTGAACCGTTGATTCTATGTTCATGATTGAGTAACGAGGCTTGCAACTCATCAATATTAAATGTGGACAGGTCTTTTTTTTCCTCTAGGGTCACAACTAAAGATTCAAATTTCTTTGGAAGGACTCTAAGAACTTTTTCAACAACTCTCTGGTCACCTAGAGTTTCTCCATGAGACTTTATTTGATTAACCAGACCAATAATATGAGTATAGATGATTCTACTGACTCTATGTTTTTCATTGACAGAGATTCAAAATCTCTTCTAAGAATCTAAATTTTAGCAGTCTTTACCTTGTTCAAACCTTGATAGGAAGTTTCCAGTGTGTCCCACGCGTCCTTAGCCGACTACATTGTTGCTACTCTTGGGAGTATTGATTCATGTGTTGCTTGATGTATGTAAAATAATGTCTTTCCATCTTTCTTCCTCTGTTCTTTTAGAACATCCTTCTCAGTTTGTGTGAGATTGTTGTATGTTGCTAGATCTGTTGGTTCTACATAGCCATTCTGGACTATTTCCCATACATCTTGACCTCTAAACAAAGCCTTCATAGTTAGAGACCAATATTCATAATTTTTACCAGAAAATATTGGGGTTTGCAAATTACCCGAAGTGGAAGCCATTCTTAATAATTTTTCCCTTTTGTAAATACAATTTCTACTTTCCATAAACTAGGCTCTAATACCAGATCAAGGGAAAAGCACACCGCGCAGTGAATTTAAAAATTAACTGCGCAGTAGATGAATATTATCTTTTTCTTTTCTTTAGAAATATGCTTCTCCTAGAATATACTTTCTCCAATTTAGTTTGCCCAACACTCCACTTCACAATTTAACTGTGCAGTGGGCAATTCACCTTTTTACTGCGCACAGATTTACTACGCGAATCCACTTTCTACTCCACAGAGATTTACTGCCCAAAAATGCCTAGTTCTCTAACTTCACGGAATACTTTACTTTGTATGAACTTCGCACTTCATACAAATTACTTTTTGCACACTTCTTTAACTTTTACAAAGATTAATTGCTTGGTTAACTTTGCATACCTATCTAACTGGGCATAACCCAAACTTAAATAAAAAATTTCTTAAAACATGAGAATCAAAACATCTAAGTGAAACTTACTGCCCATTTACTCCTTGTTAAAATAGAACTTTCACCACAGTGAAATACTTAGAATCTTTATACTGTAAATGTAAACAACATTTACACAGGTCAATATGAAATAGATATGCAGCATGCATAAACCAACATTCTTGAGAATGAATACATGAAACTTAAGAACTTATATATTGCTGCAGTAAAACAGAGTAACTTTGACGAGAGATGAGATTTACTTCAAACTTTCACTTCTTACAACTCTTGAAACACTTCACGGATCTTTACTTCTTCTCTTCACACATCTCTTATCTCTCTCTCTACATATCTATCTCTATCTCTATCTAATCTTCTATGAGAGGTTTTCATTTATACACAAACTTAGGCTTAGCTTCACTTGGAAGTTACTAGGTTGCAATAATCACTCCAATTAATTTCTACCTAAGAAAATATGATGTTGTGGAATACAAATGCGGCTACTTAAATACGAACTTGCTGTGAGCCGGATTAGTTGCAAACAGACTCACTGTCTGACATTGCAGACTGACAAAAAATGACCGACTGCAGTCTGACAGAGCCCCTGCATATCAGATACACTATCAGCTCATTAATTATGATATTTCCAACATGCCCATCCTAAAGACATTCTTAGTATAGAGTGTGTTCCCTCGGTCTATTACCTCTGTGGATCTCAGCGTAAATACGATGGCGATTCTCACAATATGGCCACTCAATTTAGTGGATTTTGTGCATGTGGCCATCAAATGAGGTATGCGGTGCAATTGTAGAAAACGTCCAATGCAAATAATTCCATTAATGTCGGAGCGAGCAGTGGGGCAGGTTATGTGAAGGAGACAGTAACCTTCATAATCACAGATGACTTGGAAATCTCTCCCTCCTCAACCATCACATCCCTGGACCTATTGAATAAGATCCATGTCAAAGCTATAACGGATTAGGCAGAGCGAAATGCAAGTGTGGGTCTCAATGAGGTAAGGAAATACTATACTCGTTTATAGTTTGTCTATGTTCATAATGTTGTTGACCGGAATGAGATAATAATTTTATGGTTATTAGTCACTCGAGCTTCTTTGGGCATCCTGGATTTCCACGGCGCCTTTGAACGAAGTTTTCGGTGTTACTGTCACTATACGTAAACGAAATTAAGGAATTGAATTTGACACAAGGTCATCAAAATCTATTGAATTTGGCCCCTTCAAAGGAATCTGCAACCATGCATATGTATTGACCAAATTCTCATTCTAATGAGTATCAAACATTGCATTTCTAACCTATTCAATTGTAGATAATAGTAGCATAATTCGAGTAGATTCGATAAAAAAATCAAATACTGATAAAATGGAAGTAGACTTCTTATATATAATACTTTTAATCAAATATATAAACCAATAGAGCATAAATGTACATTAAAAACCATTGGTTTATTTGTAGACATATTATTTACAAACAACCAAAGTTACTATTAAGAAACAAAAATATAAAATGTCAATGAACTGGAATAAGGTAGCGTCAGCTAGTTATTAATAGTTACTTTTTGTAAGAAAGTAATAAATTGAATGTTATTTATATTTTATAGTTATTAAATAATTAAAATTTTGAATTGCTCCAGAATTTGGGTACAGGAAATGCCAATACGACCGAATTATGCTACTATATTGTAGATTTGCCATAATAAAATATGAAACTTAAACCCAATCTCAAAATATCACCTTCCAATCTTTGATGAACAACTCAGCCACACCTGCAATGACAAACTAATAAGGTTCAATATCCTGCCATAAAATAATAATGGCACCCACAATCAGATATTATAAATGTTTAAGTAAGACATGTATGGCTTGGAATAGCAAGTTGTATCTCATTGGTGTCAAAACCAGCCAAAATCTCATCAACTTCGCAAAAAACAAAAAAAGTTAAATTTCGTGTATTCTGTTATCTGTTTTCCCGGTCCAAGTGACATGGGTTTTACCAAGCTTTGACGAGTTTTAGAACAAACTGAAACTGAGCCTGTGGACTATTAGGTTAATAGAGTGGGAAAATGGTATGCATGCCCATGTCTTTTGAAAATTGAAAAATTGAAATCACATGAAAAAAAATTAGTATACAGGAACATAAAAAAAAGTCTATTCTTTAAACAAATTGGAACTGTGTTGTTAATATTTTCATGGCTTTGTTCTAGTTACATGGAGTGACTCCATGAAGATAAAAGTTTGGTTTGTAATGTATGAAAGGTACGAAAAAACAATAATTAAATGAAGATTTTATTTTATTCCTTATCATTATGTAACTTGTCTTATCCATGAAACCATTGAGAAACAGTGTAACAACCTAAATAAAGAGAATGATTATAAATTAAGCCAATCGTGAAAGCTCATCATCCACCTCCCTTCTCTGTGTTAGCACCCTAGTTTTCCCTCTTTTGAACTTATCTTTTATTATATTTTAATTATGGTAAATCCCCAATTTTTTATGTTAATTTTATATTTATAAACCTTGTTTACCTTTATGTTTGGCTAATTATTCCAATTATTATTTTCTTATTTAATTAATAACTCAATTTTTATAATTTAAATTTTTCATAATTTTCCTCATAAAATAACATTTTTTATCACTCAACTATATCCAATTCTTTATTATTATTGTTAATTCTAATTCTTAAAAAAACTTCTTAATCAATTAATTTATTTTTAACCTTTTCTTTATACTTAATATAAAGAATACCTTCTTTAATTTCTCATTATAATATCTTTTGAGGATACCTGGTGCTGGTATGATATGAATGTACTGAATGTGAACTCAAATCATTTTTATTATCTCTAAATGGAGTTGGCAGAGGAACGAATACAAAGGCTAAAATGATAGCTTTTATTTTTAACCTTTTCTTTATACTTAATATAAAAAATGCCCTCTTTAATTTCTCATTATAATATCTTTTGAGGATACGCGGTGCTGGTATGGTATGAATGTACTGAATGTGAACTCAAATTATTTTTATTATCTTTATATGGAGTTGGCAGAGGAACGAATACAAAGATGGAGTTGGTAGAGGAACGAATACAAAGGCTGAAATTATAGCCTTATGGGATTATTATGGTTTGATATGCAAAAAGGATTTGATGAGTTACACGTGATTGGGGATTAGTGTGATCATAAATGAGGCTGCTGACAAGTCACATCTTCAAGTTCTTCAACTTGATTATTAAAGCAACAAAGTGTTAGAATTGAAAAAATATTTTTCTGTTCTTATTTTTAATCATATCCATAGGGAGTTTAATCAAGAGGCGAATAGCCTTTGTAAAAATGTTGTTGGCAACATGCATGGTTTTATTTACTATGAAGAAACAGTGAATTGTTTGGTTGTTGATAGTGGATCAGACCTATTTTCTAGTTACTTTTGAATTTTAGTTTATGATGAAATTTTGGACTGTAGGATGAAAATAGTTTTGTATTATCTATGAGAAGTGGTGTTATTAGTCTTTGTTTTTAATAGTAAGAATAAAATATTAGTATGGTGGCTTGGGAATTTTAGAAAGCATCTCATAATATCTAGACTTTGATTGTCAATTTACATAAATAACAAGTTTACAATATTTTTTTCTTTCTGTGAAAATTATTAGTGAAATCTAATAATTGTATGTTTCACATTTGATATTTTAACTAATTTATTTTATATGGTTGTGAAGCTTGGGGATGACTTAAAGATGTCACCGCTTGGTTAAATTATTAGATGATTAATGAAACTACCACTCTTCAAAATATTGAAAACACTAATTACATGATTACTTCTACCTTCAAAGAGAAAATGTGGTCCAAAGAAGAAATAGAGATAAAAAGAAAGCTTACTTATTACAAAGAGATCATTAACCCTAATCTTAAGGATTAAAACTCTTTCTATCCTAACAAGCTCAAAGAAAAAAATTAATATTACTAAGATTAGAACCTATTGTCAAAAAATATTTAATTATTTTAAATTTATTTATTCTTAAACATATCATTTAAAAAAATATTCCTCTAAACTTACTATCAAAATTTATAATTTACAATTTTTTTTAAATACCTTCATTAAACCCTAACTAACTTTTACTTTCTCTAACTAACTTTTACTTTCTTCACTCAAATCTCTAATATTCAATTTTCATTTTACAATTTTTTTAAATAACTTCATTATACCCGAACAAACTTTTACTTTCTCTAACAAACTTTTACTTTCTTCACTCAAATCTCTAATATTCAAATTTCATTTTACTATTTTCAGGAATCCAAACACCGTCATGCCCATTACAAAGATTACACCCTACCTCTCAAAACACCTCATTCTCATTAAACCCTAACTAACTTTTACTTTCTTCACTCAAATCTCTAACATTCAATTTCCATTTTACTATTTTGAAGAATCCCCGGATATAATTTTAGTAGACACCGTCATGCCCATGACAAAGATTCTTGAAGCTGTGTGTTAGACTTGTCTTTGTTTATGTCTTGTCTTATCCTTTCAGATGCTCTGCTCTTCACGTCTATTGATTTTTATTTCGAAATAATTACAGGTACAAATCTTTAGCGAGTTTGGGAAATATGGCCGCACGTTCATCATCCTCAGATTCAGACTATGCTTCTAATGCTACAGCAGATGGAAAGTTGGTTGCTTCGGATTCTTCATACGATGGACCTTCCGAAGTCATGACAGTAGGACCAGTAAAGAAAATGGCAAGAGAACCAGACAGATCTTCTTTCATGGAACAACATAATGATTCGCAAAAGGACAAGGGCAAGGTGATAATTAGTGGAACAGGTGGCTTTGATGAAATAACTGGTGGAAAAGTTGTGACAACAAAAAATTTAGCAGCAGAAAACTCTCATATGGTAGTAATCATGAGTAATGTCCAAAACAAAAGTCTGAGTGAGACACAAAGAATTGAAATGGATACAAAAGGGGAATGTCGTTGTTGTTTTTGGGATTATCGATTAGAAAATATGATAGAGTGCCCAAATCGGCATCAATTTTGTTTTTACTGTCTAAGGAGGCAAGTAGAAGAAATAATATATGGAGGTTCCAAAGCACATGCCTCACTAAGTTGTATGGAAATGGATGGCTGCGACGAGTCAATTCCTTTCTCAGAGATTCAGAGAGCTCTTCCCCATGATGTTATCGAGAGATATGAAGCTCGCCAGGCCGATAATGCTGTAGTAGAAGCCAAAATTGAAGGCTTGGTTTACTGCCCATTTTGTAATACTCCATATGAAGTAGACAAGTGTCTTCAAGTTTTGGACTGTCCAAACCTAAAATGTTTAAAGGTTTCTTGTATCCAATGCAAGAAGCTGAGTCATTTACTGTTACGCTGTGAAGAGGGTGAGGAAAAATCTGAGACTAGTCTTCGTAGGGAAGTTGAAGAGAGGATGACAAAAGCTGTGATAAGAGAATGTAACAAATGTAAGGCGGAGTTGATCAAGATGGATGGGTGCAATAAGGTTAGATGTAGGTGTGGAAACACAATGTGTTACGTTTGCAGACAGACAATTTCTTGTTTGGACTTTATGCATTTTTGTGTCTGTGGTCGATATAATGCAGAGCCAGGGAAACCCTGTCAAATATGCAACAGGTGTAGTGTGAGTGAGAAAGAGGCAGAAAATAATGAGGCTCTGGCTGCTAAGGAGGCAGCATTGAACGAATTTGTTGACAGGGAACCTAAGTTGCTTGATCAAGAAATTGGACCTCCCTTGGAAAGGCTCAAACGACAACAATCCACAGAGCAGCAGCGGGGTCACCAGGGTCATCATATGCAACGTTTAAGGCTCAAACGACAACAATCCACACAGCAGCAGCAGGGTCACCAGGGTCATCGTATGCAACGCTTTCCACCAAACTGGATTGTACCTCCCCAAGAATTCTTCAGACCTGGGATTGATCAGCTTCAAATGGTGGCTATACCTCCACGGCTACCAGCTCCACCGCATTTATTCAGATTTCATGATGGTCATCGGCTTGAAAACACGGTTGTCCCAGCTCGACGGCGAGCAGCTCCACGGCATTTCTTGAGATTTGATTATGGTCATCAGATTGAAAACATGGCAGCTAGACCTCCGCCACCAGGCTTCTTCAGATTTGGTGATCAGCTTCCAAACTCGGCTGTACCTCCACCGGTACTGACACGCTCAACAAGATTATCGCCGTCACATACAAGATCAACAACAAGATCACCACCGCCGTCAGACAAATAAGGATGTGTTAAATTATTCTTTTCGCGGTTTTGTATCTAAAATTTTGCGTCTATATAATATTATTTTCGCGTTTTGGGACATCAGATTTGAAGGAGTTACATGTTTTCGCCTTTTTCACTGGAATTTGGTGTTTTTTTTCTTATAATCTAGATTTTGTGTCGTATAAATATCTTCAAGAACCAATCTTCCGCAGTGGCCTCTATACCTGGTAGACTGGACGATGTTACAGCGTCCCGCTTGCTTCCTTCGTATCTAAATAACTGCAAATCACAAGCTTGCTACTTTTTTTCAATCACTCCTTAATTTGTGGAACATGTGCAGCCTCATTCCGATTCTAAAAATTTAAACCTTATTATTCAAAATATCAATAAATGATGTCCAAAAAGAACAAAATCAATTTATGTGGATATTTGGTTTAAATATTGTATCTAATTTATTTTTGCATCCAGTGAGGTGCTTTACAGTCGAGTATGGGAGAGATCCTCTAACATGACTCTAACATGACATTATAACTTTAGTAACAAAATAATTAAAAAAAATTATGTCTACTCATAAAATAAAAAATTATGGAAAATATTTTTAAAAAAAATCCATGTTGATTCATAAAATAAAATATTATGAAAAATAATTAAAAAATAGATGTTCCTTTATAAAATAAGAACTTAAAACTTAAACCCGGATCTATCAATCAAGAAAGATCAAATTTCTTAAATTTAAATTTAAAAAAAGAAATACACCTCAAGAAATTGCAGGATCTCTCTCGGCAAATAGATATGAGTTTAAGATAGATCTATACTAGTTTATTATTATTAAAGGTCAAATCTATAACTTAAGTGAATTATAAATATAAGTTCCTTTAGTTTACGAAATCAATTTATGTGGTTTGGTTTAAATATTGTATCACTTAATGGCAATTTATTTATTATTATTATTGAGGGTAAAATCAATAGCTCAAGTGAATTATAAATATAGGTTCCTTTAGTTTACCGTTAAATGAATGAACATAATACTAAGTTATTGTTAAATGAATAAATTTATATTTATATTTAAATATTAAGCTATTGTTAAATGAATAAATTTATATTTATATTTAAATATTAAGCTGCTCACTATGTTGAAGATAGATTTCTATCTATTTTTTATGATTGCATGAGGATGAAACACATGTTTTATGATTGTGGTTCCAAATTCTAAATAAACAATTATAAACAAAGAATATTAAAAATAATTTGTAGTTGATGCATGGATAACTGGCAGTTTGTGGCAGACAACCTCTTTAACTAGAAGAAAATTGAAGAAAACTAATGATAACAACTAGCCACTACAACTATACATGGAGAACAAATAACACTTAATTTGTTTGTGGCACTTAACTTGTGGCCTATTGATGTTCACCAGCCACAAGTTAAATAATTTTGTTAATTATTATATGTTAATTATATATATTTGATAAAGAATTTTCAAAGAATCAAATAGCAATCTCAATGTATCATGTCTCTGGTAATGAGTTCAAATTAATCTTGACATTAACTTATTAAGGTTAATTATTAGTGTTAATAATTAAAGAACCAAGGTTGGTAGGTGTGAGGGGGGGGTATTCTTGACCCCGGGGGAAACAAGAAGAGAGGTTACTCCTGGAGCATTGGGGAAAAAACCAACAACAAAGCCGAATGGCTCGCCCTAATCAGAGAATTGAAAATTGAGGATATGGCTAGGATCGGAAACTCATCAATCGTCATAAGAGAAGCTAGAACCTTGGTCATAAATTATAAGAAGCCCACTAACAAAATGCAGCATCTTCTTCTTTGTCTAGCTAAGGAATTCAAGAAAATCAAGTTTTTTCATGTCCTAAGAGCCTAGAACCAGCAGGTGGATGAATTGGCAAACAAAGGTGTTGGCCTAAGCTATGGAACCTTGGAATGTGACAATATGTTTAGAGAGGATAGATGGATTCATTAATTTTTTTGTTTAAATGATGCTTGAATTACTCAAAAATCTATTCTATTCCAAATGCATTAGGATTGTGGCTCCTAACTCCCACTTAAGATTTTCAAATCTGCGTCGTATTTTATGTCACCTCAGCATTTATGGGCCTCAATTCACGCCATGCCAGATGGGAAGCATGCATGAATCCAAGGGGAGGCTTTGGCATCATGCCTTCCTCAAATACTCGTGCAGTTGTGAAGTCCTTTGCATTTTCGCAGATGCTCATCGGTATGTACTGGTAAGGAGAGTTCGAAGTTTACAATGGAGCATATTGTGATGGTTTCCGGATCGTCCTATTCTCTCTGTCATCAGCATGGTAGGAGCTCCAAACGGGCCCGCACTTGGGGTCATCCGATTTTTTAAGATGTCCAGGTTACCTGCGAACAACACTTAGGTCACGCCGAACCCAGAGAGGATGAACAGCCAGAGGTCCTATTGGAGGATGGGGTTCATGATTCAGGGCAGAGAAGAGGCTCCAGTTTGAACAGGGACCTTCAAATTCGTGTCACGGAGTTAGAACACCGGGTTAGACTAGCGAGAAACGAAAATCTGGAAATGAAGAGAGCCCTATCCCGGCTTTATACTCTTGCAGAAGCCACCCACACCGATGTTAAGACTCACAACATAAATCTTGAGGACAGGGTTAATGCTCTCAGCACTGCAATTATTGCAGACCCCCACCTGAATATTCATATGGAAGCCACGAACAACACCAACAGGAATCTTGGCAAGAAGCTGGAGAAGTTTGGAAATGCAATGGTAAACTCATGTCTGCATTTCAGAATCAGCGCTGCTAAGGAGAGAAGCATGGAGAATTATGAGGAACTTGGCCCCTAAGTTGGTTGGTCTTGGTCTAAGCCTCTTTTTTTTATTGTTAGTTATGTTGTTTGTCAATTTTTTGGGAACATGTTTATGTTGGAATGATGGAGATTGGCATAGCATTCAATGCCTGACAAATTGTTGTTGCATCTCCATAGCGGCATTAGAATAGCTCCCTGTAATGTTTTTCTTCTCTGTTTTCTTGCTCGGACAATATGTAAGAAGCTATAGCATCCATAGAATAGCTTCCCGTGACTTGCTTAGTAGTGTTTTTCTTCTCTATTTTCTTGCTCGGACAATATGTAAGAAGCTATAGCATCCATAGAATAGCTTCCCGTGACTTGCTTAGTAGCACGAATGCCTTAGCAAGCGCCCGCTGGCCCAAATCTCGACGGGGAGCTTCGACTATCTTTAAAGTGGCTATGATAAATCTTTGTTTTAGAAATAAAACCAAAACCATCACATAGTATATCATCGCAAAATCTTAATCCAACCAACAAAAGCAAGCAAAACTACATAGCAACAAGTCCCTACCCTTAGATATTGTTCTACGTTTGTATCTTTATTGATATTTGAGAAATAGTTACAACAATTATTTGTGAATTGATAACTGATGACATGATGACTTACCATAAGGACAATACACATGCTCACTAAACATAGGATCTAAAAGACTAATCCTTTGAAAATGCTCATAACATGAAAAAGACCATGGCCTATTTGTAAACATGGGATATAAAAGGAAGCAGAGCATGAGCATAAGTTAGAATCATTGGTTACATGCAATTCTGAGATTTGTTCTCACTTTGCTCTTTTCCATCAATTTCATTTCCCATTTTTAGTTTTCGTGCATTGTCAAAATTAAACTAGTTATTTTACTCTTGTACTATGATCCATTCGATAAGTAATCAAGATTTGCAATGGTAGTGTCTAGTATCTGCACTCAAGCATTCTTTTTTTTATCCAGTTATTTGAGTGCGAGTAGACACTGTATGAGAAGCCAGATAAATTGGGAAATCCCGTAGTTCTTAAAAGTTGAAATGACTCCCTATGATCCCAATTATGAAAATATGGTGTTTTTTAAGCGAAAACAATTTTGCTGCAACTAGCTTACTGCCTTCCCCACAAAGTATAATTAACTTTTCCAGAAATCAGAGTGATCTAGATTCTTGGGATACTGAAGTTATAAGATTTTGATCTAGATTCTTGGGATACTGAAGTTATAAGATATTTTCTTACTGTGTGATATATAAGCAGTGATATATAACCATGCTGAGTGCTCATAGTGAAGTCGTAATGGCTGAAAGGAAGAATTTGTTGTTAACCAAAAACTTAAATCAAATTATCTTAAATCTAAACGAGTCAAGCAACAAATTGATTCTGAATAAAAATGAAATAGGTACCAAAGTGAAAAAGTGAAAATTTAATAAGCCCAGTACTTCATAAATTGATTCCGAATAAAAATGAAATAGGAACCAAAGTGAAAAAGTGAAAATTTAATAAGCCTAGTACTTCATTGGATCCATCGTCATTTTTGCATCCATCTGAATGCCTCCCATTGGCCATACGAAAAAAATAAGTAATGAAAAATTCCAATACAAATAAAATACCGGAGTAGACTTCTTATATATAATACTATTAATTAAATATATACAAGAATATACCATGAATGTACATCTCACACAACAAAAATTACTATTTAAATTTCAAAAATATTGTTAAAGACTACATTGCATTATTAATAACTATTTTAAAAATTACTATTTAAAAATATTGTGAAAGACGATATTTAGTTATTAATAATTATTTCAATACAAAAGTAAAAACTCATTTATTGGAGAAGGATTAATGATTAGAAAGTATAAAATTGAATGTTATTTATATTTTATAGTTTAAATAATTGAGATTTAATTTTTTAAAATTGATTTTCAATATTTAATTGTTGGCTACTAGGAACTTGCATTAGTATTATATCTATATCTCGACCAATTCGAATTGTTTAGAATTTCCATACATAAAAATCCAATACTGCCAAATTATACTACTATGGTTCACATAAGTCATGAGATGGTAGTTCTAAAGTCTTTGTACTTCTGATGTTTGCTTGTTTGTTTAGCAGATGTTTGTTGTTCACCGGTCGATGATAGTTTGGTCGTGGTTTTTTAGCAGCATATTTCTGTTGGGGTTGGATCCCCCTGGGGGTGTTTCTATTCTATGGGTCAGTGTAGAGTTAAGACTGCTGGGGCTTCAGAGCTTGCTGAAGTGAGTGACCCTTATTGTTTATTTGTAAATAATTTCAAATGTATGCATTGCAATTCACACACAAGCCACAACCTGCATTGCAAGAAGTTTTGGTCGGATTTTCAGTGGTGTAGTAAAGTAACAATTACACTATATAAGGTGGCACTCCGACCCCACCCAGACCAGCGAGCTATAGACAGGAATGGTAAATTTGTTGTGCCTGGTTGCAGGCGCTATAAAGTACTAGTTTGGCCCCAAGCGATGGAGGAAATTACAATATATAAGGATTGCAATTGACAGTTAATCAACTGTGGCTGAAAGTGACGATATATTAAAGATAATGTTTGAGGACTGTGGCAAAGAGGGGCACATATTTCAACCACCAATCTCACATATATGCTTTAAAGCAAGTGACAGACCTGCTCAGAAATTATGCTCTCTAAAAATCAATCTGTATCCAAACAATCATTCTTTTTGCTATGCATGATAATCAATCTGTTAACGTTTTTCCCTGAGGTTCTGAGAATTCATTATAGTTTCACAATACACAATAGGAAAACTATGTATGAAATACACGACTTGCTCCAATTTACTTGTGTGAAAAAAAAACCAAAAAATTTTGTTCACAGGAAAGAGCAGCTATACAAGAGATTTACAGAAACAACAAACAAAAATTCAGGATGGTATCCCTTGTCTTTGGCAATGATAGAAATACAAGACATCCAATGGCCCAGGAAACACCATCTACAGCTTTCTTTGATTCGAATGGATCAACTTTGGAATAGGTGCTACATATTTGCGACAGCTGCTACACCTTCATGAACGGTTGCTAGAAGTTCAAGGATAGATACAGTACAGGAGTTAATTGCCAATCTAAACCCTACCAGGTTAGAGCTATTGACTTGTCATTTCTTTTTATCTGTTCCATTAATTAACGCATAGTACTGAATTTTGAATCTTGCTTATATCTAGTCCAATCTGTGATAGGCTTCTGGATATGAAATAATGGGCATCTACCCACAGAAATAATGGGAAGCTACCTACATAAATAATGGGCAAGAGCTACGTATAGAAATAATGGGCATCTACCTACAGAAAAGATAAGTGAAAGGTGAACGAGTACCACTAGAAGTAGCAAGCATAAGCATGATCGAGGTCGGACTTGGTCCATGCAAAAGGAAAAAGGCGGTGCATCAAGCGGGCTGAGATGTATCAATTATCGCTGCTAGTTGGAGAAACTGCTACCAAGATGAGGTGTGTCAATTATCGCTGCCAGTTGGAGCAAAAGCAGCCCTACCATGAAAATATATGAATAACAAAGATTTAACATTTAACATGTAATGTCTGTGAACTAATTCTAATTTGAACGTAGCATTACTTTATCAATACGCTCTGGTCTAATACTTCAACAAAATTTGTTTAAAATTACCTCTAACTGGCCTTCAAAATACGGTGCTAGCCTGGTTCTCTTTGAAAAGAAGGCTTCAAAATATTTGATTAATAAGTTAAAAAAATCAAATCTTTTGATTAGCTAATAAAAAAGATCTTAATAAAAACTTTAGTTATAAAACTTAAGGCATGTCTTTTAATAAAAACTTTAGTTATAAAACTTAAGGCATGTCTTTTAAACCTAGGTTAATTTTCATTTTCATGAGCGACTCTTATTTTTAGGCATGTCTTTTAAACCTAGGTTAATTCCATTTTATATCAAGGAGGAACATGTGGTGCAATCCTTTGGGCACTACGCAAAGTATGTTGACATTTTTTTCTATGGTTTCAATCTTTATATACATATATAAACTCCTTTTAATTCTTAACTTAAAATAAAATCCTTTTTTTATCAATAAATGTTGCTATATTTAATAGATAGTCAAAAATATGGGAAACTTTGTGTTAAATAACTCCATTGTGTTAAATGTTGAGGAAATCTAGTCATTGCACAGAGAGTAGTGAGTTTATGGGAAATCTAGTCATTGTCACCTAACATAGTATTTTTATTTTTTTTTATTAGGGGAATTGACAATTGGGATGGGGCTAGTACTCCTGTGACATGGGGTCAAGGGGTCCAATCTCATATGCTCCCACTATAACCACCGATCCTGCCACAATGGTGCACGGGTTACCTCTTACAAGGCTTGCACGAGCTTTTTCGGTTGATCACACCCCGGCAGGCGTCAGGTAATGCTCATAAAATAAAAAATTAAAACCAAATAAAAAGTAATTAAAAAATCAATGTTGGATGGTAAAATAAAAATTTAAAACCAAATAATTTTTTTTAAATCCATGTTGGCTCATAAAAATAAAAAATAAATACACCTCAAGAAATTAGATTCTCTCGATGCTTGATAGAACTTTCAAGTATAGTATTTTCCCATGATCAATTAACATTCAACCTTTTTAGTTATCTAAAAAAATATCTAAAAATTTAACATAGGTGGGATTTGAAAGATTTCTTGATGTTTTCAATTTGTACCAAAATTCCAAGATCGATCTTAGATCTTAGAGTGTTGATGGGAATCTTTGAACTTGTATAAATTTAAAGTTTCATCGTGTTTCTTTGAAGGAAATTCACATTGTTTCTTTCAAGGAAATTTAGGTGTTGAACAATCAGGTTTTCTCCCGTTGCTTCTCTACATCCTCCTAGTAGAAGGTACTATTTAGTAACCTGGAGGTAGAATGATAGTAAGGCACCCTTTAAGTCATATGTATTATTAAAAGATCGGTATAGATCAACCACGCAAATTTGGTCAATGACATTTTAGTCATGGGGGCATTTGTCATCTTTTACTATAGATTCAATAACATTATCAACTCCTTCCTAAAGGCATTGGGAAATCTTGTTAGCATTGAAAATGAATACTAAGTTTTATTAATGGAATAATCCCACAATAAGTTTAGGATGTATCTCCCAAATATTGGAATTATCTTTAGAGTGTAGAGGAAAACAATGACATAACAAATGGCTCTTGTTGCAATATTTAACATGAAATCAAAATATTGGATATTGGTCATGATTCGTAACTAAAAGAAAATCCAAAATGACAAGTTGGGGTACCCAATGATTGAATCAATCACTGAGGCTAGTTATCATTAAAGCATTTATTGCCTCCTTCCATATCTATCTAGGTTTGATAGTGTTGGCGCTTATGGGTGTAGTGTATTCTATAACAAAAGAAATCAAAAGTTTATTAGGATAAGGAGGAAAACCCATCAAAAGTAAATATGATCTATTTAATAAGAATATGATAACATCCACATATGATTAAGATCTAGGCTAGTTATTTGATCCAAATCTTGTGGGAGGGGATCTAGAAGGATTGAATGTCAAGAGAAGAGGATAGAAAATATGAAAATATGCTATTAAATTTATAGAAGGAACATTGAAAAAGATAGATAAATGAAATACACCATGAAAATACAAGAGAGACTCTGGAGAAGAAGGATTTTATTCATATGAACTATTACATGCAAGAGGCCAATTTTAGGAACTCGTATTTTGAATCTTAACTCTCTCCCTACTACCTTTTTATGACGTGTCTTCTTGACCATGTTATCTTTGATTACTTACTCCACAAATTATATGTCCATCATGTTCCCCTTTTACACTTAATTAAAAATATGGATTTATGACTTTTACATTTGAACTTAGACTATATTCCCCCTTAAGATTTGGATAAATCTTACCCCTTTACAAAATTATGGTCCCCTTCTCCAGGAAAAAACAAGACCCCATTATATATCATATCAAAATGTTTACATTTGTCAATTGCCAATGAAAATAAAGGTTTTGTGTGATTTACTTGTAACATTGGGTTTGTGGATAACCCATAAACGAGTTGCCAATGGAAAGATTATTCTTGGTCCCAGATTACAACATTGGGGAATCTAGATGGCTAATAAATTACATCGGTAAAAATAAATTTATAATGGGATTTAATAAAATCTGAAAATTAAAAACTCATGAAAATTTTGTAACTTTTGGTATAGTTGGTGTCTAGCTACAAATTCATTCATAACTTTTCATGGGAAATGAAATCAAATTCTGTCGAAACTGTCGAAAACCCATTTGAGCTATCACATGGATATTTCCATCGGTATATTGAACTTCTTCTCTATTATCCCAAATAGGGAGAAAATGTGTACTAAAACTTGAGTATTGTGTGGCCTTCTTTGGTCAAATACCTATAGAGCTTCAATTAACCATATGCCTCAAATCAGGAAGCAAAATGAAATTACACGAAATACCCATTTGAGTTGACAAAAAAAAATTATATGTGGAATGGTAGACACTCTAAAACTCCCTATATAGGTCTTAGCATCTATTTAAATTTAGCAGAGGAGGGTCAACCTCTAATTTGTCCATCATTGTGCTTATGTGGCAACCATACAACTATGGGTATGATGAGAAAGTGTTGGAATGAGGTTAGCTAAGCTTCAATATGCATCAATATTTATTTTTAAGTTGTTCGATGATCATATAAGGATGAAATAATGCTCGATATGAGATTTTTGAGTGAAGAGGCATGCAAAGGGTTTGTAGCGCAAAATGGGTTGTTGTAGAGATCATGGAACCTCCATCTAAATCATAAAAACCCTACAAAATTTCTGAAAATGTTGTAGACCAATGGATATAGTGAAATACATGTATGATGCTCCTAAAATGGTCAACGAAGATCTGAGAGTAGAAAACCTGAAACGATATAAACTTCTTAAACCCACAAATAATTCTATAACTCCCACGAATTCTTGAAAAGCTACATATTTGATAATTGATGAATAATAGATGATGATTTACATTTACAATAGTCGGACTTATATAAGTCCCTTCGTGACTTTTCAATGTAAAGTCATGACTCTTTGATAATTATTAATATCGATTGTTAATGATCTATTAATATTAATATTAATATTAATGTTAAAATATATTATTAATATGTTTATATATATTTTTTATATAACATTGCCTCTCTCTTAGAAAGGCTTTGTCCTCAAAGCCTTATAATGTTGTCACACTGTTCCTTGTGACGTCGTAGCTGATGAAACATGTCGATACGAACTTGTAAGTGTAGAACATAAATTCCAATATGTTGAAGGATCAATCCAGCCAAAATTGATTTGTTGCTAACCGTTGGGATTCTTTATTGATCTGTTGTTGGGAGCTTTGAGCACATTAGTACCATTATCTTTCGACAATTCCCACTTTTTAGGATACTGGTTTATATGGTTGGGGTGTCTATAGGGAGTTATTGTTGTTTGTTTTTTTACCGGATTGTCTTATTTCTAAACTGTGACTAGGACTAAATTTGTATTTGCTTCTTTTTTCTCAACGTATATTTTTGAGTCCAAGGGATTTGATTTTCTCTTTTGAATTTGCTCCAAATTATTGTCTAACGAGTCTTTTTCTTTTGTAAGATTTCGGGTCATTTCTTCTTGCGCTTTCTTATCATCTTTAAGCTTCTGAATTTGATCCATTAGATCTTGTTTGTGCTTCTTAAGGTGATCATTTTCGTCAATGTTTTCTAATAGTTTCTTCTGAAGATCTCGATTCTCCTCTTCTAGCTTTTGATTCTGTCGTGCTTTATTCTTCATCTTTTTTATTTGAAGAAGCAATTTCTGATTATGATCTCTTAAACGAGAGATCTCTTCTTCGTTATCTGTGACAATCTTTTCAACTTCTTCCTGCTTCTTTTGTTCTAACTTTTGATTACCCTCTGAAATCATGTTTGATATATCCTTGAAGTCTTCAGATGTTGGAGCTTCTAAATCTGACTTTATTGTAATATATTGAAATGTGATTCTCTTATGCTTATAGGAAAAAGTAAGAAACTTCTTTTCATCATTTAAAATGAAGGTCCCCAATGTTTTAATCCAAGGTAACCCCAAAACTATGTCACCATCAAAACTCCACAAGGAACTAATAGTGAATTGAGACATGACCATATAATCTCCAACATTCAATTCTAATCCATTTATTTGAAATTGCTTCCTATTCCAAAGGTCTATCCTTTCAGTTATATTTGATTCAGGAATCACTAAATGGTTAGCAAATTCAGCACTAATATAATTATTTCTTTCACTGGGGGCAATAGAAATGGTGACATCCTTCCCTGCAAGTGTCCCTTGAACTCTAAATAGTATTGAGACATTCATCAGTGAGGTGTTAGGAAAACTTCCCTTATTTTCAACATTACAACCCATCTTCTTGAGTTTTCTTTGAAATTTATTCAATATCTCCTTATTTTTTATAATAAACAATATTCAATATGATTCTTCTTCTAATATTATTTTCTCCTTAATATATGTAAAATGGTGTAGATTGGGTGGTTGGGAGGAATGATTGTTACCTTCCCCACCTAGGTTCAAATCTCACTTTTTGTTTGTTGTTGGAGAATAAAACCAAAACCACGTGCGGTTTCACTTCTTTTTTTTAACTTTTCTTTTTTCTCACTATCTTTAAAAAATTTACTTTTACTTTTTTTTTCTCACTATCTTTCTTTTATTTTTATTTTTATTTGTTTTAGGTCAAAGACCTAATTTGGAGAAACTCCCAAAATTATTTGGCCCAAAGCCAAATCAACAAAATTCCCAAGAAGGGGCTCTGAATAATTATTAATATTGATTGTTAATTATCTATTAATATTAATATTAATATTATTAATATTAATATTATTAATATTAATATTATTAATATTAATATTATTAATATTAATATTAATGTTAAGATATATTATTAATATGTTTATATATATTTTTTATATAACAAAACCCTATAGTGCCTATGGACCAATTATGATGCTTATAGTATGGCCTAGAAAATGGACTCTAAGAGTGCCAAAAGGAGGTTGGATATTACTACAAACCTTTGAACCTAAACTATGTTCCAAACCCTCATTCCCATGGAGTGGTTATTTGATCTAATACCAATAATTAAGATTTTGAGGGTAGATATCCGTAAGGATTGAATGCCAAGAGAACATGAGAGAAAATATGGAAATCTACTATGGAATTCATAAAAAGAACATTGACAAAATAAGATAAATGTAATACACCATGAAAAATACAAGAGAGCGTTGAAGAAGAAGGATTATATTCATATGAACCTTTACATGCAATGACGCTAATTATATAACCTATTTTTCCCAATCTTAAGTCTCTCCCTACTACAATTTGTTGGAGAGATTAATCCTTTAGGGTTAACTATTATTGTATTTTGTATTACTATTCATGTGAGTTGGATATCAAGAGTAGCAGTGAATAGGTAAAGTCATCAAGAGTCCAAGAGACACCTTGGAATATGATTATATGTGCATATATGCTCATGAAAAGAAATTCACACTTATCTTATTTCATGTGTATTTATCTTTCACACTGTGTGCTCCAACAATGGTATCAGAGAAAGGCGAATTCCTTTTTGGCGTACTCTTGCATGCTCCAATTCGGTTCTTGGATCCAATATGATTCTATTTTTCAAGTTGTGCAGAGTCTTATTTCTATGTGAGACTTATCTCTATGTGAGTCTTCAAGTTGTGAGTTTGTGTGGAGTCTACACGGGGGATTCACTAGAAGGAAATATAATACCATGTTCATTCATATTGCGGTATTAAATATTCATGAAAACCTAAAAATTATATTGCTTATATATTAAGGGGCAAAGGTTTTTTTTTTATTTAATGTAACAATACAAAAATACTTTAGGGTATTTTTTATATGGGCAGACTGACAAATATTCACCAAATGGAGATGGTGGGATCACGATCGAATGATAAATTGGGGTTAGGCAAGGCTCGAGCTTACCGGTACGCAAGGAAATCATGTCTTGATGCATGCTTGAGGCAAGGGAGTTTCATGGTGAAGTGGGTTTCCAGTCGATCATAGTCGAGAGACAGTGGTCATTGACCGCCAATTGTTACCAGTAGCACTCACCCAGTTGTTACCAATAGCCTTGGGAGGTTCTAAGCCTCCAGGGCCTATTATAGGCCCTCGATAGGCCTTGGGGGATTGAATACCCAACCACTCGTGCCTATTACAGGCCTTGGAAGGTTTAGTCAGCCTCCTAGAGCTTGTTAGAGGCCCTGGGGGCTTGGATACCTGGCCCACAATAGGCTTAGTCAGCGATTGGGGAACTGTAACATGCAATCTAAATGTTGTACTATGTGCATTGGCTCTAGTGACATACAAGAAGTGATCTCCTATCTATTCATTAGACCATTAGATGTTTCAAACCATAATGATATGTGGTTGAGTAATTGCATTGTGGGTGAAGTAATGTGCATCCACAATATACATCGAAAGAAGCAAGGTGCATTGTAGAATGCATGTGGGATCATAAGAGGGGTTACGGGGTATCATATCAATATACTAGGTAGAAATATAAAGGAGTATTAAAAATGTTAATGAAAAAATTGATACATACAATATCTAGTGAAAATAGGGGTTTTTTTAAATTGGGAAGGCATATTGGGAGGGGGTTAAAAAAAGGATTTTGGAAGGTATTTTCCAATATTTATTGAAATTAGGGGTATTGTTTCATATGCCACGAATGAACATGCTATGATAGCGGTTTATTGAGTGAAACCCCCGTGGGAGTCTATATTCTGCTTACTGCATTTTTTGTTCCTATATTGAGTCCTCTCCATTTGCAGCAAACTAAAGCATATCTCCACCTTTGAAACCTAAGCAGAGTCTTATTTCTATGTGAGACTTATCTCTATGTGAGTCTTCAAGTTTGTGATTTTGTGTGGAGTTTGTATTCTGTTTGTTGCATTTTTTGTACCTATATTGAGTCCTCTCCATTTGCAGCAAGCTAAAGCATATCTCCACCTTTGAAACCTAATCTCCATCCATGTCCTCTTTGCATACCTCCTCGTATCTACCTTCAATTATTGAGATTAGTTTTGTGTTTCCCCTTTGCGTGAGACTCAAAGCTATGACTCCTTGGACTCATCACCTATGCATATGATCCCACTATTAGGACATACCAATATTTGGTGAATCCATTTGTGGTTTTATGCTTGTTTATTCTATCTTATCATATACCTTTTCAATCTACTCAAATCATGTGTGGGAATATCTGTTTCATGAGATTTTTTTGCATTCTCTTTAAATCTCGTGGAGTTATTATCTCATTACTTGGGTATTCATAACTTGTGGTATTTTCCATTTAAGAATTGCAACTTGATATGCATGAGAGGTTACCTGCTAGAGACATTACATGCATGGGTCTCTACCTACATTGAAGTTGTGACCTCTCTGTTTTCCCCACCTCTCCATCCTTCATGTGCTTTTATGTGTTGAAGTTGTGACCTCTCCATTTGCCCCACCTCTACATCCTTCATGTGCTTTTATGTGTTGGAATTGGGGATTGACGACTCCCGTGGATCAATTCCATCTATTGAGCTCAAGTGAAGCTAATGTAGAGTGGATGGTTGAAGAGTAGTAGAAAGTACAGTCCCTTCTCATCCCGTGGATTGAATAAATCCACTAGACGAACCTACATAGGAAAACACAAGCCAACTTTGAAATAACTCTATTGGTCTATCTGTTAAAGGGTACTCGCACGAAGCTGGTACCCAAAATAATCGCAACAAGAGCACGTGAACGGAAAAAATAAAAGGACGTGCACGCGCCTCCAAAGGCGCGCACGTGTCTCTGCTTCGGCAATGCCGAACATCCACGTGGTTCAGCCCCCATGGACAAAAGGGGCACGCACGTGTCCTTGACACATACACACAAATTGGCACACACGCATTAGTGGCACATGTGCGCCTCTGTTTTTTTATAAAAAAAAACAGAGCTCACGGGTTTTGTCATTTTGATAGACCCGTGAGCCAAATTTCCAACCTATGAGTGCACTCTCAACCCCGCGAATGCGTCCTTGTGCACCCAAGTCATTGTCAACGCCAAGCAATCGCCCCTACACCACGGTGCCATCCGTTTCTCTAGGTAGGTGCTCCTCAAAGCACAAATTTGTGTTTTTTTTTCCATTTGAATTTTAATTTTAAAAAAAATTACAATCCATTAAAAAACCAAGGAAATTTAATTGCAGGCCATCTACACACCTAACAAGATGTTAGACACACCACCACCATCCGATGAAAACCAACCTCCAAAAGACAATATGGGAACAGAAAATGAACCCAATGAAAACCCTGAAGATCAATTACACCAAGACTTAAATCAATTGAGGGCACTAAGTAATGAATTGAATAATACCAAGGAACCCTCTCGGGTTTCCTTGGCTTCATCACTTCAAAACATTATTGAATCAATCAATATTGCACACAGTGAGATAACAAACATGAGCCAATACAGGGCTCGAATGAGGGAACACTACTCCACTGGGTTGTCCAAAGAGCAAATAAAAGACCTCAACATCACCAAAGCCAAGTTGTATAGCAAGTTCAGAGTTCCCTCGATGGGACAACCTCCAGCTGTGACGAGGGCTCAGGTTTGCATGGATTGGTGCATTTACCAGCCATGGAGAGATAACTAGAGAAAGAGGTGGTTCATGGTGTTTGATAGGCCCCTGTGCAACAATTTGGAGGTCCCACAGTATTTCCTTTGGAAATTATGGGCTGAGTTTGAGCTAGGGTACCATGTCAACTATTTTGACATCACTGAGTTTCAGGGTGTCCGTCTTGGCTCTACCCAATATCGACCTCAGGCACACCGCAACCCACTTAGAGGACCTCCTGCACCCAGGAGAGATCCAAACCCCCTTCCTCAGCCACCCGGGTTTGGTAGCAGTCTAGATGAGATTCATGACTCCATCAGACGTGCCACACATGACTTGCTTAGACATACCAGATTTGTGACCATGTCTTCCCAGAGTCGGGAGGACATCGATGAGACACAGACAGCTGCACAGTCTATGGGTGGTGGTCGAGACATGTCAGGTACAGGTGGAACCCAGGAAGGGCCTTCTAGTTCTGCTGGAACAATGGCACATCGTTGTTCTCACTGTGGTCATTCTTGCCATGGTGATACACAGCAGCATGCCACAGGGAGCTTCATGGATCAGGTTTGCTATTGTTTTATTTAATGTTCAAGTATTTGTTGTATTTTATTTGATATCGTATTGTTTAATATATTTCACTTTGAATTACACATTGTTGACTTTATTTGTTTTAATGTTCAGTTATTGGGTGCCGGGTCTCCATCCCCCAGGTGGGAGGACGTAAGTTCCTTTGACATCAATGGAGCCATGGCGGCAGCAGAGGAGATTGCGGCACCATACACACAGGTAACTTCTTCAATTCACAACTCTCATCTATGGATCATAGTGTTAATTGCATGTTATTTGAATGGTTATTATTTCACAAATTTGTCTTAAGCAATTACACACAACATATCCTAAATGTTTATGGTTTATTGAATGAATGTTTACATCATCTAATCATTTACATTCTAGAAGTTACCAAACCTACGCAAGTGGTTTACTGATTTTATTTCCAGCACATCTTTTTATATTTATATGCTCATGGATCATATGGAAAAACATTAATTAATTAATTTTGTGAAGATAAGATTTCAGCCATCTTTATTGAAGTGATTCAAATCACTACAACCTAGTTGGACCCTTAATAGATTGGGTAACACCCTCTTGCAAAGATTTTACTCTCTCCAAGAGGGTCTCATTCAATAATCTCTCGTAAACTAATAACTATAACTGTGGCATTATTAGATAATATCATTTGTGGATGATTTTGGGAAATAAGCCAACATGTTTTAATGTGACTTTTGATTCTACAACATTATGGTTCATTGTTGATTTAAGTTTTGTGAATATCTTTATTTATCCATGAATGATCTTTCATTTTACACACGAGCAAATATTTATTTCTGAAAGGTGTCTATTGGATTAATTCACTTGCAACTTTCTGAATTAAGCACTCACATGGGACTTTAACTTAATGGAAAACACATCTTAATCTTCAAACAAGTTTGAAATCCTAAGACCTTTTCTCCAACCTTGATCTAGAAGCCTCCCTTGGCCTTTAAAGTAGGCCTAAAACTTGGGAAAATCGTTGCAGAGGTGACAGTGGCAATCATCTTCGGAAGTCGCACTTGTAACATTAGAGGATTAGGACTTTGCCACTTGGGTGTGAAAACAAGATGTAATAGGATGCACTAGCATTTATGGATGAGAGAGATAGGGAGCGCATGCATTCACCATCCTCCATTAATTTCCAGTTTAGATGTTTTTCCTAAATTAGCAGTTCAGTTCTAATTCTGCATTTTTTGTTTTATTTAGTTTTGCATGCACAGTGAGAGAGTGCAGTTCCCTAGGTACTCATACGTGAGGATTGCAGTCTAAGTTAAGGGGGGCATATCTCTAGGAGGAGACATTCTTGCATGCCTCAGATAATCCTAGTATAGGTGCACTTAGTCGGCCCATTTATCCATGCAAACAAGGCGCTCTAGAGTTAGAGTCTTACACTCTTAGGATACCCAAACCCTAGCACTAAACCATCTTCTTCATCCTCACCATCACCATCAACGTCTTCATCGTCAACACCATCTTCATCTCTAACTCTAACCCTAATTCAATTTCCTTATATAACTCTATCCCTAACCCTCACCCAAACCCTAGCACTAAACCATCTTCTGCATCCTCATCATCACCATCACCATCACCGTCACCATCACCGTCATCATCATTAACTCTAACTCTAACCCTAATTCAATTTCCTTCTATAACTCTATCCCTAACCCTCACCCAAACCCTAGCACTAAACCATCTTCTTCATCCTCACCATCACCATCACCATCACTGTCAACGTCTTCATCATCATCATTAACTCTAACTCTAACCCTAATTCAATTTCCTTCTATAACTCTAGCCCTAACCCTCACCCAAACCCTAGCACTAAGCCATCTTATTCATCCTCACCATCACCATCACCATCACCATCACCGTCACCGTCACCATCATCATCATGTCTTCATCATCATCATTAACTCTAACTCTAGCCCTAACCCTCACCCAAACCCTAGCACTAAACCATCTTCTTCATCCTCACCATCACCATCACCATCACCGTCAACGTCTTCATCATCACCACCATCTTCATCATCATCATTAACTCTAACTCTAACCCTAATTCAATTTTATTCTATAACTCTATCCCTTACCCTCACCCAAACCCTAGCACTAAGCCATCTTTATATTATTCTCTTCTTTAGTCACAATATCATCTTATGCTCTTCATGTCTACTACTATCATCATCAACTATAAAATTTTGTGCCCTCTACTCGTCATCCTTTGATTTCATAATGTACTTCACTTTAGGGATTGTTATCTTAGTTTTCATCATTTACAATTATGCGCATACCACAATCCCACTTCCAATCCTTGTCATCCTCTTCACCAACACTAATTTTTCCAATGGAATTATGCCATCTTATTATCAACTGATAAAAATATTTGACCTCCTAAAGGCTTCACATTAAAATCATTTTTTCCACTAGTTCTTCTTCCAATTCTTCTTTCTCAAAGGAAAACTTACCATCTTCTATGTCTTCACCAGCTACTTACTTATACTATTATTTCTATGCAAACTTAGCATTCCTTGTAGATTTATATGTTCAACTTTTGTATCTTCAGTACCATAATCCATCTCAACACATTCAACATCATCACCTTCCACTTCATCAACATTACACAAAACTTTTGGCATGCTTTTAGCATTATGACCTTCATCAACATCTTCAATAGTATTTACATCAACATGAAATTCTTCTCCAAACTTATTTATATATGTTGCTTCAAATTTCAGATAATATTAATTTCCTTTCTCTTCATTTTATTTTTGCTTCTTGACAACTTCAACTCCTCGTGAGGGTGTTCTTTATCACATTTTTCAATTCTAATAGTGTTGTCAGCACCTACACAAATACAAACATTTAAATAGTTACAAAAATGGAGGGTTCTTCCAGTTTCTCCTGTTCTCTTGCAGCTTGGCATATTGTATATGCAACTTCAATAGTTTCCTTCCCCTCATGTACATATTTCACAGCAACTAAGGCAATCTCCTTATTCTTCTTAACCATTGCTAGGGAAGTCCTAGTACATTCTCTATGTCCATCATCCACATGGAATTTGTCATCATAATTATACCTCTACTCCTCCATGATAGAAGAGTCTTCATATGTACACATACTTATGGAAACTTCCCTCTATCTACCTTCACCTGCTATTGTTGTAACCATAAACCCATAATATTTGAATGGCCTTCAACATTAAGCTAGTTTTTCACTCCATTCATCAAATCCACAATCAATTTCATTCCTTTCTTGATCACCATCATCTTTTCTTTACCACAGAAATATTCTTCATCATATCATACTTCCTTTTCAATTTGAACCTCTTTTCTTTGCTCAACCACATGCTTAATTTCCTCTTTCAAAACTTCCTTATGAATTGTTATCTCCTTTTCAAAATATTCTTCAACTTCCTTAACTTTCTCAAGAGCCCTCATAACTACCACCAACTCTTCATTTTGTATCTTGTATTCTTGGGTTGATTCTATGCACATCACATGCCTTGATATGAAATGGTTCTCTACATGTTCCAACAATTCATGTCTTTTCACAATTAGCTCACACACACCCAATATTTCCTCATCACTCCAAATATTTTTCCTTTCCGCTAATTTCCTCAAGGCTTTACCTTGACCAAAGGTTTCTTTAATCCATTAAGATACCTCCAAAGCTTCTAACTTAACCACTATTTTATTCATGTATTCAACTATCTCATCCAATTCCTCTTTCGCATAGGACCTTCTTTGGTTAAAGCTCTTGGAATTTGAAATCTTTTTATATATGCCATCTCTGCACCTCCTTATTGTGCACCTTCTTCTCAAATTTTGCAGCTCTACCCAACCTCACTTTTGCACTTGTCTTCACAAATACCCATTTTTCAACTTCTTTAGTTAACCTTTTTATAACAGTTCTACTTAGCCTTCTTTTGTTGCAACTATTGTTTTTCTCAAATTATTTAGAAATCTTGGACAACTCTATCCACAATCACAATTGCGGAGTTTTTCAATGCCAACATATTTCAATCTACCTTCCAACTAAAAAACCTCAAATGTGTTTCCTCCTTCTCCACTTGACATATCCTCCCAACTTTACTATTGGCACTGCCAACAATCACTTAAAAGCCTCTATCCAACATTAGCTGGAGTTATCTTTCTTTACTCACTTCACCTCTTCCACTTTCCACACTACCCAATACCTCAACTTTGGAGTTGCAATCTTCACTTTAATTCCCATGCAACTCTATCCATGACCTCAATTGTGGAGCTGCAATTTTCCTCAATAGAATTCCACTTATTATATAGGATACTCCTACTCTGATACCAACTTAACAATAGAGGGAGCAACCTTTGACCCCTTTGTAAATGTTCATACACACAACAAGTGTTGATTTATGAAATTCACACTCCACAAGCACTAATAAACATGAAATAACATTAGCAATAGAAATTTCCTAAGCCACAATTGAAAGGAATCACACACCAAACTAATAAATACACAAAAAAATTGAGCACCCATACTAACACATGAATTCTGAATTAAAATTCTAAGATCATGTGGGATTTTATTAAATTTCATAAAATTATACCATACATGTAACTATCTCAATTAAAATTCTAAGCACTATCACCATCACCATCACCATCACCATCACCGTCACCATCATCATCATGTCTTCATCATCATCATTAACTCTAAATCTAGCGCTAACCCTCACCCAAACCCTAGCACTAAACCATCTTCTTCATCCTCACCATCACCATCACCATCACCGTCAATGTCTTCATCATCACCACCATCCTCATCATCATCATTAACTCTAAATCTAACCCTAATTCAATTTCCTTCCATAACTCTAGCCCTAACACTCACCCAAACCCTATCACTAAGCCATCTTCTTAATTCTCACCATCACCATCACCGTCACCGTCACCATCATCATCATGTCTTTGTCATCATCATTAACTCTAACTCTAACCCTAATTCAATTTCCTTCTATAACTCTAGCCCTAACCCTCACCCAAACCCTAGCATTAAGCCATCTTCTTCATCCTCACCATCACCGTCACCATCACCATCATCATCAACATCTTCATCATCACCACCATATCCATCATCATCATTAACTCTAACTCTAACCCTAACTCTAACCCTAACTCTAACTCTAACTCTAACTCTAACTCTAGGTTCCTCATCAACATCTCCATCATCATCATCTTCTCCATCATCATCATCTTCATCACCATCACCATCACCATCACCATCACCATCACCATCATCATCACCATCATCATCACCATCATCATCATCATAAGTTCTCGACGGACGATTTTGCAGAGTTGACCCCTGTGTGAAAAAATTGCACACTCCCTCACTGAGCAAAACCCTAGTTTCCAAGATGGACATACAAGATGGCACCGGGGCCACGAGACCTGAGGAGAGGGGCACCCGTGGCACTATCCCGGTGTCTTGAATCCAACGGAGTCGACGGTTCGTCGATCAGAGCCACAGTCATCATTCTATGGCTCGTTCTGTCTCGCATCCAAAAGGCCTTCAAGGACACCTATTGGATACCTACCGGGGGCATAGAAGTCCAACAGTGCAGAAAAACTAGGCTCCAGGGAGTCCTGCAGGTGTGTCTAGGCAGGTTCTGACTGGGAACGCTGGCCGTAAGTGCCTGGCGGACGATTTTGCAGAGTTGACCCCCGTGTGCAAAAATTGCACACTCCCTCACTGAACAAAACCCTAGTTTCCAAGATGGATGTACAAGATGGCACCAGGGCCATGGGACAGGAGGAGAGGGGAACCCCTGGAACTATCCCGGTGTCCTGAATCAAATGGAATCGATGGTTCGTCGATCGGAGTCACGATCGTCATTCTATGGCTCGTTCCGTCTCGCATCCAAAAGGCCTTCAGGGACACCTGCTAGATACCTGCCGGGGGCATAGAAGTCCAACCGTGTAGCAAAACCGAGCTCTGGGGAGTCTTGCAGGTGTGTCTAGGCAGGTTTCGGCTGCCAACACTGGCCGTAAGTGCCCGACAAATGATTTTGAAAAGTTGACCCCTGTGTGCAAAAATTGCACACTCCCTCACTGAGCAAAACACTAGTTTCCAAGATGGACGTACAAGATGGCATCGGGGCCATAGGACCACAGGAGAGGGGCTCCCATGGCACTATCCTAGCGTCCTATATCCAACGGAGTTGACGGTTCGTCGATTAGAGCCACTGTCGTCATTCTATGGCTCGTTCCATCTTGCATCTAAAAGGCCTTCAGGGACACCTGCTGGATACCTGCCGGGGGCATAGAAGTCCAACCGTGCAACAAAACCAGGCTTCGGGGAGTGTTGCAGGTGTGTCTAGGCAGGTTCCCACTAGGAACGCTGGCCGTGAGTGCCCGACGGACGATTTTGCAGAGTTGACCCCCGTGTGCAAAAATTGCACACTCCCTCACTAAGCAAAACCCTAGTTTCCAAGATGGATGTACAAGATGGCACCAGGGCCATGGGACTGGAGGAGAGGGGTGCCCCTAACACTATCCTGATGTCCTGAATCCATCGGATTCGAAGGTTCGTCGATCGGAGCCACGGTCATCATTCTATGGCTCGTTCCGTCTTGAATCCAAAAGGCCTTCAAGGACACCTACTGGATACCTGCCGGAGGCATAGAAGTCCAACCGTGCAGCAAAACCGGGTTCCAAGGAGTCTTGTAGGTGTGTTTAGGCAGGTTTCAGCTGGGAACGTTAGCCATAAGTGCTCGCTAGATGATTTTCCAAAGTTGACCCCAATGTGAGGGCCATCCAAATTTGCTCAAGGGAGCCATTTCTCATCCGGATGCCCCCGGGCGTGCGTGGCCACCGTGGACAGGTCCACAATCACCATGTGGACCTATGGGAGATGATGGAATCCAAGTCCTCTCACCGGGTTGGGTTCCGTGGCCCCGAGGAAAATCCTCTAGGTGTCCTTGAACAGCCCCGGGGTGCTCGACTAGAATGATCGTGGCACCCGAACCGTGGCTTGGTTCGTGAATCTGTCAATTCCGGTGGGTCCGGGACGGCGGGTTTCAGCTAGGGAACCCCCCACAGCATCCCCCGAAGACCCGGAAGCAGTGCCAATGACCCATCTCCAGAGCCAGGGTTTTTCTCAGTGATGGCCATTCCAAATTTGCTCAAGGGGGCCATTTCTCGTCTGGATTCCCCCGGGCGTGTGTGGCCACCGTGGATAGGTCCACTATGGCCACATGGACCTATGGGGGCTGACGGAATCCAAATCTGCTCGCCGGTTTGGGTTCTGTGGCCCTGGAGCAAATGCCTAAAGTGTCCCTGAATGACCCCAGGGTTCTCGACTAGAATGCCCGTAGAACCCGGACCATGGCTTGATTCACGAATCTGTCGACTCTGGCGGGTCCGGGATGATGGGTTTCAGCTAGGGGACCCCCTACAGCGTACCCCGAAGACCCAGAATCGGTGCCAATGGGCCATCTCTGGAGCCAGGGTTTTGCTCAGTGAGGGCTATTCCAGATTCGCTCAAGGGGTGCATTTGTCGTCCGGAGGCCCCCGAGCGTCTGTGGCCACCGTGGATAGCTCCACTATGGCCATGTGGACCTATGGGGGCCAACGAAATCCAATTCCGCTCACCGGTTTGGGTTCCATGGCCATGGAGCAAATGCCCAAAGTGTCCCTGAATAGCCCCGGGGTGCCCGACTAGAATGCCCGTAGCACCCGAAGGCCATTCGAGATTCACTCAAGGGGGCCATTTCTCGTCCGAAGGTAGAAGAAGATCAATTTTCAACAAAACAATGTAGTTATTACATGTGGAGACAGCAGTTTCCATTGGAAAACAAGTGTAGGGTTGACCAGAGGGAAGAGGTTGGGAAATGGGCTATTACATTAGCTTTTCTGATGGGCAAGTGGTTTATAGAAGGAAACATGGCAGGTTTAGGTATCTATGCTTTTCTTCCGATGGAAATCCTATTTCCGTCAATAGAAAAGCATAGATACCTACAGCTGCCATATTTCCCTCTGTAAACGGAAATATGGCGACTATCGGTATCTATGCTTTTCTTCCAACGGAAATCCTATTTCCGTCGGAAGAAAAGAATAGATACCTACAGCCGCCATATTTCCTTCTGTAAACCGCTTGCCCATTGGAAAAGCTAATGTAAGAGCCCATTTCCCAACATCTTTCCTCTACTCAACCCTACACTCGTTTTCCATGGGAAACCGCTGCCTCCACATGTAATAACTACATTGTTTTGTCGAAAATTGATCTTCTTCTGCTAAATACATTGTTTTGTTGAAAATTAATCTTCTTCTGCCTCCGGACGAGAAATGCACCCCTTGAGCGAATCTGGAATGGCCCTCACTGAGAAAAACCCTAGCTCCGGAGATGGCTCGTTGGCACCACTTTCGGGTCTTCGAGGGATGCTGTGGGGGGACCCCTAGCTGAAACCCGCCATCCCGGACCCACTGGAGTCGACAGATTCACGAATCGAGCCACGGTCCGGGTGCTACAGGCATTCTAGTCGGGCACCCCGTGCCCGTTTAGGGACACTTGGAGGAATTGCCCTGGGGCCACGCAACCCAGACCGACGAGAGGACTTGGATTCCGCCACCTCCCACAGGTCCACTTTGCCATAGTGGACCTATCCACGGTGACCACGCATGCCCAGGGGCCTCTGGATGAGAAATGCACCCCTTGAGCGAATCTGGAATGGCCCTCACTGAGCAAAACCCTGGCTCTGGAGATGGCTCATTGGAACCGCTTCCGGGTCTTCAAGGTATGCTATGGCAAGTCCCCTAGCTGAAACCCACCATCCCGGACCCGCCGGAGTCGACGGATTCACGAACCGAGCCACGGTCCGGGTGCTACGGGCATTCTAGTCGGGCACCTCGGGCCCGTTCAGGGACACTTTGGGCATTTTCTTCGTGGCCACGGAACCCAAACTGGCGAGCGGACTTGGATTCCATCAGCCCCCACAGGTCCACGTGGCCATAGTGGACTTGTCCACGATGGCCACGCATGCCTGGGGGCATCTAGACGAGAAATGGACCCCTTGAGAAAATTTGGAATGGTCATCACTAAACAAAACCCTAGCTCCAGAGATGGGACATTGGCACTGCTTCCGGGCCTTCAGGGGACGTTGTGGGGGGTCCCCTAGCTGAAACCCGCCATCCCGAACCCACCGAAATCAACAGATTCACGAACTGAGCCACGGTTCAGGTGCCACGGGCATTCTAGTCGGGCACCCTGGGGCTGTTCAGGGACACTTTGGGCATTTGCTCCACGGCCACGGAACCCAAACCGGCGAGCGGACTTGGATTCCATTGGCCCCCACAGGTCCATGTGGCCATAGTGGACCTGTCCATGGTGTCCACACACGCTTGGGGGCCTCCGGATGAGAAATGCACCCCTTGAGCGAATCTGGAATGGCCCTCACTGAGCAAGCCCTGGCTCCGGAGATGGCTCGTTGGCACCACTTCTGGGTCTTCGGGGGACGTTATGGGGGGTCCCCTAGCTGAAACCCCCCAGGGCCTTTGGTCCTCAGTAACTGCTTTGAGCCAAGTGGCGTCCAACAAAATTCATGCTCTGCCATCAGATTTTCCTTCTATGATTTGTTTTGAAACCTGGACAAATATGATTGGACAATCTGGTAGCGCATATGCATATATAGAAAATTACACCTACTGCCAGCTTGTATTATTCCTTAAAGCATCACATCAGTCATTTCATAAGCAAACTATGCACTCACTCATAATTTGAAATGAAACTTCAACTATAGGAGCTAGATCAAACTTATAAAAATAAATCAAAAATTTAAAACAAAATAAGTCAAAAACCTAAACAAAACAAAATTATGAAAATAATTCAACAAAATGAAAAGATTGGAAAACATTGTCAGCTGGGCAAGTACTGCTAGTGTTCCCAGCTGGAACCTACCTAGACACACCTGGAGGACTCCCTAGAACCCGGTTTTGCTGCACGGTTGGACTTCTATGCCCCCGGCAGGTATTCAGCAGGTGTCCCTAAAGGCCTTTTGGATACGAGACGGAACGAGCCATAGAATGACGACCGTGGCTCCGATCGATGAACCGTCAACTCCGTTGGATTCAAGATGGCGGGATAGTGCCAAGGGTGCCCCTCTCCTCTGGTCCCATGGCCCCAATGCCATCTTGTACATCCATCTTGGAAACTAGGGTTTTGCTCAGTGAGGGAGTGTGCAATTTTTGCACACAGCAGTCAACTCTGCAAAATCGTCCGCCGGGCACTTACAACTAGCGTTCACAGCCAGAACCTGCCTAGACACACCTGTAGGACTCCTCGGAGCCCATTTTTGCTGCACGGTTGGACTTCCATGCCCCCAACAAGTATCCAGTAGGTGTCCCTAAAGGCCTTTTGGATGCAAGATGAAACGAGCCATAGAATGATGACTGTGGCTCCAATCGACGAACCTTCGACTCCGTTCGATTCAAGATACCGGGATGGTGCCAGGGGTGCCCCTCTCCTCCGGTCCTATGGTGTCGGTGCCATCTTGTACATCCATCTTGGAAACTAGGGTTTTTCTCAGTGAGGGAGTGTGCAATTTTTGCACACGGGGGCCAACTCTGCAAAATCATCCACCGGGCACTTATGATGATGATGATGGTGATGGTGACGGTGATGGTGACGATGATGGTCATGGTCATGGTGATGGTGATGAAGATGATGATGATGGAGAAGATGATGATGATGGAGATGTTGATGAGGAACCTAGAGTTAGAGTTAGAGTTAGATTTAGAGTTAGGGTTAGAGTTAGAGTTAATGATGATGATGGATATGGTGGTGATGATGATGGTGATGGTGATGGCGATGGTGATGGTGATGGTGATGGTGAGGATGAAGAATATGGCTTAGTGCTAGGGTTTGGGTGAGGGTTAGGGCTAGAGTTATATAAGGAAATTGAATTAGGGTTAGAGTTAGAGTTAATGATGATGATGAAGATGGTCGTGATGGTGATGGTGATGGTGATGGTGATGGTGATGATGAAGAAGATGGCTTAGTGCTAGGGTTTGGGTGAGGGTTAGGGCTAGAGTTATAGAAGGAAATTGAATTAGGGTTAGAGTTATAGTTAACAATGATGATGAAGATGGTGTTGATGATGAATACATGATGATGATGGTGACGTTGACAGTGATGGTGATGGTGATGATGAGGATGAAGAAGATGGCTTAGTGCTAGGGTTTGGGTGAGGGTTAGGGCTAGAGTTATAGAAGAAAATTGAATTAGGGTTCGAGTTAGAGTTAATGATGATGATGAAGATGGTGGTGATGATGAAGATGTTGACGGTGATGGTGATGGTGATGGTGATGGTGATGGTGATGGTGATGGTGACGATGAAGATGGTTTAGTGCCAGGGTTTGGGTGAGGGTTAGGGCTAGAGTTATAGAAGGAAATTGAATTAGGGTTAGAGTTAGAGTTAATGATGATGATGAAGATGGTGGTGATGATGGAGATGTTGATGGTGATGGTGATGGTGATGGTTATGGTGACAGTGATGGTGATGGTGATGGTGATGGGGATGATGAAGAAGATGGCTTAGTGCTAAGGTTTGGGTGAGGGTTGGGGCTAGAGTTATAGAAGGAAATTGAATTAGGGTTAGAGTTAGAGTTAATGATGATGATGAAGATAGTGGTGATGATGAAGACGTTCATGGTGATGGTGATGGTGATGGTGACGATGATGGTGATGGTGATGGTGATGGTGATGCCGATGATGAAGAAGATGGACTAGTGCTAGGGTTTGGGTGAGGGTTGGGGCTAGAGTTATAGAAAGAAATTGAATTAGGGTTAGAGTTAGAGTTAATGATTATGATGATGAAGATGGTGGTGATGATGAAAACGTTGATGGTGATGGTGATGGTGATGGTGATGGTGATGGTGATGGTGATGATGATGGTGATGGTGATGGCGATGGCGATGATGAAGAAGATGGTTTATTGCTAGGGTTTGGGTGAGGGTTGGGGCTAGAGTTATAGAAGGAAATTGAATTAGGGTTGGAGTTAGAGTTAATGATGATGATGAAGATGGTGGTGATGATGAAGACGTTGATGGTGATGGTGATGGTGACGGTGACAGTGATGGTGATGGTGATGGTGATGGTGATGGTGATGGAGATGATGAAGAAGATGGCTTAGTGCTAGGGTTTGTGTGCGGGTTGGGGCTAGAGTTATAGAAGGAAATTGAATTAGGGTTAGAGTTAGAGTTAATGATGATGATGAAGATGGCGGCGATGATGAAGACGTTGACGATGGTGGTGATGGTGATGGTGATGATGAAGAAGATGATGATGATGGAGATGTTGATGAGGAGCATAGAGATGATGTTGGCGATGATGATGAAAAGTCCCTCTAAGTGGTTATCTATAGGAATAAAGTATCAATCTCCAACCATAAATGAGCATGTGTTAAAATATATTAGTGGAAACCCTATGTTGATGACACGATGCTTGGATAAGGGGAAAAACCCAAAATCTAGCTAGATTTGGGTGAGCATTAAGCATGGGGAACCAAATCTATGAAAAATGTTGGGGATATAAGAGTTTTTTGGGTTATAAGAACATGGGGAACCAAAACCCTAAACCAACATAATCATCATAATATAAGAGTTTTTTGGGTTGGGGATATACCTCAAGGTACCCAAAGCATGAAAAAGGTTTGGGTGGACACAAAACTAAAGAGATATTTGATCGATAAGGAATTTCACACTTCCCCAATGCTTTTCTCAAGTATAGATCTCAAAAATACCAGCCTTGAAACTTTATGATAACTCCCTACCCCAAGTGGGAGACCCTTCTATCCATACATGGATTCCTAGAAGGTTTCATCTACCAAGTTAAATTTTCAAGACCATTGTAATAGATTATGTACTTCAAAAAATTTCCTAAAACCTAGGTAATTCTAATCTTGAGAACCTATCAAAACCGCTATCTTCAAATGTTACAAACATAAATAGATATATTTAAGAAAATACCTACTCAATTTACTCAAATTTGATCCAAATCACATCACCATTTTATTCAACATAAAAGAGAAGCATGGAATAGTTTAATACATATAGGAAAAATAAAAAACATAGGCAAAGACATATATGTATGTATGTATCAACAAAAAATGCATGTACCAATGAAATAACATAAAACTACACATACCTCGATGTAGAACATAACATTCTTTGATGCAATTCTTTCTCTTATGTAAAGTTGACTCGCCTCATTCAATTAATCCATCTGGATCCTCTCTTTTGCTAATTGTCTCCATCAATCTCTCATGATCTGAATGAGGCATGTAGTAGCGTACCTTGGTTGATCTCTTGCTTGTCAATGTCTGAAGATGGATGTTTGTGCCAACAATCAAGTTTGTGAAGTGATACACCACTGAACCTGGTCTGTAATCCATGAATACATGCCCACTAGTCTTTCTTGACTTCCCATCTAGTGTAAGATATTCCCCCTTAACCACCATCGAGCTAGTAGGAAATTCAATTCCTTCATCGTCGATTAATGATCCGTAGAGGGTTTGCTTGCCTTGGATGCACCGTGCCAACCAATAATGCACGCCCCATTCATTGTCTTTCAGTGCAACAACTGCGTATATGTGTCCTGGTTGTACAAGATCTAAGATATGATCGTAGTCTATAGAAATCGCTGACTGGCCCTCCTCTAATTGGGTTGTTTCAACAACTGCACGTTGGTCTACTATAAGTGACACATGATCCCATTCATCAACCTAGTCCATGCATTCGCATTCATCCCATTCGCCACTGCTACAAGGGTTGCAAAAGCATGCAAGCTTTCATGTCCATATTTCAAATAAGTGGTTGTTTGAGCTTCGAACTAAATGAAATCCACGTGTTCCTTGTACTGTGTCGCAACTATAGGAACACGATCGATCTATGTCAACCACTAGCCAAAAATTTCTCACCACACGTCCTACCATCGATGATGTTTTTTTATCTCTTGCTCATTCTGACATTGTTGCGGAGCACCATTAAACTTTGGACCATGCATATCGGATATGAGGTTCCTTGTCAAACCCCATCTCTTCCCTTCGTAGTGCGGTCTTGATGCATGCACAGGCCCCATCATGCTCGCCTTTGTCGTGCCCAGTCTCAAAATAGTTCTAGATATGCGGCACATTATAAGTCTTATGCAAAGTACTCATCCATTGGAATACTCGGGCATTTTTTAACTGGCCCGCACAACCATCCGACCATATCCAATGCCGATCCATCTGTATATCTCTCTCCTTCAACTGATCATAGAAAATTCGAAAACAATGTTGCACATAATGCAAATCATGGGTTCTATCATCACTTATGTAAAAGTTTGTCTCCTTCAGTATTATCCTCTTGTCATTGTTTCTCTCTGGCCCATGCCTATACATAATATGTACCATGATGCTGACTTGGTCTGAATGGTAGTATTGATTCTGGATTTCATTTTGTGGCTAAAGGGTGTAATTTTCTACAAAATCCACAATTGACACTATAATTCCAACAAGAAATGTGTCCCTGCATTTTCTTTACTGCTCATCTTACCATCGCACTACATGCACATGTTGAACATACTGCTCGGTTTTCTCGTAGAATTTCGTCAAGAAGTCACATACTGGTACCTGTTACCATGGAAACAACGGAAATATTACAATGTGGGATTTGGAAAAATGTATATGCCATAAATTGAACGTGTAATATGAAAAATATGCAATATTTATTTGTACCTGTGACTTTACCAATGCAAACTTTTTACTTTCTCTGACACTATATAATTGATAGGTCACGTACTTGAAGCTCTGCATCTCCACACCCATCATGCCAAAATATATGTCCTTGCTTTCATGAATGCAACGGTTCAAAAGAGAAAACCCACTGCACATAGAACATGTCCCATATAGACAGGATTTTTCATAATACTTTTGTCCTTCGGGCCTTGGACACATGATGTTGTGGATAAAGTCTCTTGTTGCATTCGGTGGTAGTATGGATTCATTGCATCCCTACACAATGTTAGTATGCAAATCACAAAATATATGTTTATATGTGTCATAATAATATTCATATTCTACGTGGTATCTACAACAACAAGTGTTCGGATTAATGCATATACGAACGTACCATGATTTGCATTTCTCAAAGGACCTTTGGCCCAGGTTCAATTGTGTGTGCTCGTTCCTGAATCTCTCATAGAGTTCAGTCTGTGTGGTGTCAAGGAAGTGTTTAACATGGGGCTCACGTTCAGTAGAATCTTTTCTCAGTTTTAGCATGTCTCTTTGGTTTGATGAAGGTCTAGTATGATCATGCCAAAACTTTTTTACTAACTCCTTAACAACATCAATTAGCTTCCTATTTGCACGAGGCAACCTACCAACAAAATCCCAACAATCGTTTCCACCCGGAGTGTCAAGATTTTCTCTTATAACAGAGTACTTTTTAATAGTTTTTCTATTTAATTTGAGTATGTGAGAAGTGTGTGATAGCAGGCGACGTTGCCTTGTGGACTTGCTTACAACTAATTCCGCTAAAACACGATGAGCCGCACAAAGATATTTTGTACGAGACTTCTTCCCAATCGCATTAAATGCAGATTGGAGATTTCTAACAATATGACTGCTGACCTCTGAACTTTTAACCATCTATAACAGGGTTGTGGTCTTCTTGGGGTGCAAATTAAGCAAGGCTTGTATTTCCATCTCTACACATGCAACATCTCCCAAAATTCTTATGTCGTGAGGAACTTCAGAATGACTCGTTGATGGATTGTTGGTTGGAGATTGTGTTGATGTTGGAATTTGAGTTGGGTCCGTTGGACGCGACCGCTTTACTGGTGGTTCTGAACAAGAGGTTTTTTTGTCAACAACTATGTTAGGATCAGTGGCATGATCCGAGGCAATGATAGGACCATGTCTCAATCTTTCCATTCCCAACCTGGCCTTTTCTCTTAAGTCATTGACCTTTTCAATGGGCAGATTCCTTCTATTTTTTTTTTGCGTTTCATGGGTTTCCCATCTCCAAAAGTCTCTTTAACACAACTATCATGCCTACCCCTGCAAAAGAAACAACAAATAAGATACTAGTGCCATTATACAATGAACCTGACACATTCCAACATAGCTTACCACTTTACAAATTAACATATACAACTACAAACTATGTTGGTTTAATTGTGTTCGAATAAACATCATTATCCCTTACAATTCCAATCAATATAGATGATGTTTGGTCAAGTGTAGACAGGAGAAACTAGTGTCTTGCCTGGCCATGAATTCATAAAAATTTTGGTAGTAACACCCTACAACAGAGATGGCTAGAGATGCCTTGGGAATAGTTTGATAGTTTTTCTACATCAAATAAGGTAACCTTAATTAGTTGCATTTTTTGCTTTCTCCCTTAATGTTATCAATTCTAAATTTTGCACCTAGTTTGATTGCTTTGTCTTCCTAGTGGAATGGTATATCCTTCCATTTGAGGCAATGTTATTTACCATCGTAAGTTACTAGGTTATATAATACATTAAGGAGTTGAAGAAACAACAACAAACTATTTCCTTAGATCTATAAACCTTGAGATGATAGAATGTGATTTTGAGTTTAAAATACCCACGGTTGAATTCAACAATGCCACAATAGAATGAATGTATACCTTGTTTTGTGCAAAACCTTAAGGAGGATGCAAAGGTTTCTAACAAGGATCATGGTCTTGGGAAGGGTGATTAGGGGGGAAATAATATGACCTTTCAATGTGCAATATCTAGGGTGGGGAGGTGTTGGAGAGTGGGGAACTAGGGACTATACCAACAATCATCATGTTGAATAGGGCATGAAGTGGGAAAGTCTTGGTTTTTGGAAAAAAAATCATTATTAAAGGTGAGGAGATATTGTAAGGATGGTAAATATGGATGAATATTATCATATTTGGATTCATAGAGAAAGGAAAGGTGCATATACTTACAGATATCCTCATTCCATACAATGGTATTGAATAAGAGATGAGAGAGTTGAGGTTTTGTGGATGAGTTGGTAATATTTTTAGTTATGTTTAGTGAGTGGTGGTTTTCTTTGCTAGCATAATATGAGGTGAAAAGAACAAAATTAACTTGGGAACTAATTACACAATGAGGAGGTTGCATACTTCATCTTGTCTAGTGTTCATATGAGTTTTTTTAGATGTGAACTTGGGAAATCTTCTTGTCAAATTCATTGTTTTCTATGCATGGATATTGTTGTGGGAATATGACAAAAACAAAAAGGCATGGGCTCATCTCAAATCTTGTGAATGAAAAGACTCATTTACAATTCACCATACCTCTATAGAAATGATCTCCACTTGCAATGGAAACTGGTAGCTTGAATGAATCCACTAGATTCCAAGACCACTGAAGATGTTTGATAGATTCCAAGGGTGATTTTGTGTCCAATAGATCAAAGAGTGTCCAAAAGATCAATGAGTGTGAGCCAATGAGAAACTTGTGAGAGATTGAAACCCGTGGAAGAAGTGAAACCCATGTTTTTGGTAGAATTCTTGGGAAATAAAGAACTCTGTTTTTTTTTAACTAGTAACAGGGCCGTGCACGCGTGTTAAAACGCATGCACGCATGTTAAAATGCGCGCACGTGTGTTTTTCGTGCATACACATAAGGAGCGTGCACGTGCCCCTGTATAAAGTTTAAACCATTTATTCCCTAACGTTTACACCATTTAATGCCAAACCTTCCCCCACTTCGAAAATATTTGCATAAATTGGACTCGGTGATGAAGTTTGAAGGGTGGGTCTTAATTTTTATTGGAAGGGCTTACTCTTTGACACATTTGATAATTTATGGTTGTCTATGCGCCTTGACCCAATTGACATTGTAAGCTGAGATGTGCATGCATAATAATCCTTATTTATTACTATGCGACGAGGATTTAAATGGAAGAGGATGTAAAGACGTGTTATTTTTATACGTATTTTGATGGTGAGTGTCGAAGAGAAACGTGGTGATAAACCACAATTCCTGAGCCAAAAATTGTTTTTTTTAATGTTATTAATAAGCATTGTGGTACTTTGGTCCAAATGTTTTTTCTAACTCATTGTTTCTCCATATTGTCTGCCTACCGCCACCTCTCTATATCAATGCATAAAATCAACCTCTGCTTGGTTTGTGGTTATAGTTTCATGCCATTGAGTGTTGTTTAGAGTTTCCGTGAGTCTGTGAGATTCATGCAATAAATGAAGTCTTGTAGAGGAGGAATCATCAAAGAGGCAATTTGAATTTCATTTTGACAAAACACATATTTTGTAAAGATCAAATGCCATGAATGCATCCTCAGCCTACCATGCAAGACCGTGGATATGTTGAAAAGCATTGAACATCATCGAAGAATGAAAACCGGTTCCTCGAGATCCTATTGAAACATATTGAGCTCAATTGAATTCCACCTGGGCCTTAATTGAAAATTCTAGACCTCACACGTCATCAATACCACATAGAATCCATGACACTATCCCTCTATAAGGAGCCTCCTCCTCCTCCTCATCATCATCATCATAATCATCTTCGTCATCGTCAGCATCATCATCATCATCCTCATCATCATCATCCTCGTCATCGTCATCATCCTCGTCATCATCATCATCACCATCATCATCATCATCATCGTTATCACCCACTTCCTCATCATCATCCTCATTCTCCTCCTCCTCCTCATCATCATCTTGGTCATCATGTTCATCATCATCTTCATCATCAACATCGTCATCATTGGCATCATCATCATCCATCATCTTCTTCATCATCTTCATCATCATCATCATCATCTTCATCATCATCATCATTGTTAATGATGATGATGATGAACATGATGCTGATGATGATGATGAGTAAAAATATGAAGATGATGATGTTGATGATGACAAATATGATCACCATCATCATCCTCATCCTCCTCCTCATCATCATCATCATCATAATCATCTTCGTCATCATCATCCTCATCATCAGCATCCTCATCATCGTCATCATCCACATCATCATCAACATCTCCATAGTCATCATCATCGTTATCCCCCACTTCCTCGTCATCATCCCCATCCTCATCATCATCACCATCATCATCTTGGCCATCATCATCATCGTCATCATCATCATCAATTTCATCATCATCATCATCTTCATCATCATCCATCATCTTCATCATCATCATCATTGATAATGATGATGATG
>BSBM01000030.1:33747500-33820000 GCA_027924585.1 Larix kaempferi | reverse complement strand
TGCAGATTCCAAATATATAATTTTTTAATAGATCTGTTGTTGTTCTCTATTTTTAATTCATTTTAAAATGCACTCATGTCAAATTCATAAAAAACATAGGTCGTTTATTTGGCCTATAACTTTTGATTGGCTTACCTATTTCGAAAACGGAAAAGAACCCACATAAGAGCATGAAAATACCTACAACCTAAAAAAAAATGCATTTTGATTATTTTTAGACCATGATATGGTGTATTAAAACTTGACAATGTCGTTTTAGGGCTTCACTGACTTCGGTAATTTAAAAAAAATATAAAATTGACTTTTAAAATTTTGGAAAAATAGCCCCGCACAAGATTTTTCTGTTGCCTACGTCTCTACAAATTTTTTTTCTCGTAAATTGAAAATTTACATAGCAAACAGGCAGGTCAAAAAAATCAAGTGCATTATGTTTTAGAAAAAAAATAACATACCAATATTCGAATAATGACATTTTGGGGTGGTTATACCACTTTTCCATAAATAAAAATTATATATTCCGGAAGGTCATCCGTTTTTCTACATTTCATCTTTTTACACCTAATCGGAAAAAGTTTTGTAGGTACCTCTAATAATTGATTTTAATGATAATATTTCTATTTTTCCAGAATGTCATTGCAACTAATGTGTCATAATTGGGTATCATTACCTTGCACCAGCCCTTCATGTTCTTGTCTGTGTGCTAGATCCCCATCGCAACTAAAATTCTCCTCTAGCGACCTTGTTGGGTCCATGAACCCACATACAAACATAATTTGCAGCAGAGAAACAAGATACACACAACAAAGTAACAATAACAAGAAGACACAGATATTTTACGTCGTAAAACCCCTTGAAGGGGAAACATCCATGGGACAAGCGGCCAAATCTTATTTCTCAACAAAAGGAGATTACAACCAGCCTAGGAGAGGGCTTGAAGCCCCTGGCTTAATATCTGCCTCTAATGGATTACATATTTAAACAATTCTCCCACAGTTACATAAAACCAATCAATTTAATGTGCATCTATCGATATTCTATTTTGAGTCGATTTGTTTCAACTAAAGACATAATAATAGGAGCCAAAAAATTGTCTATATCTTATTAGTTGTCAAATAATTCAACAATCTCCACCTTGAAAACAATTTACCTGGTACGTTGTATTATTTCGTTCAGCACCTTCTTTGCAAGCTAAGAGAAGCCAAACACCTACCAGAACTTCTCTATCAATATTGGTTTCGTGAACATATATGCACAACTTGCTCGAGTATCGATCACTCACCTCCATCAGTAACATGTCTCACAAAATGATGTCTTGTCCAATTTTGATAAGCTAGACTGTTTTTCAAATGAAAAACACTTTGCCTACCACAGAATAATTAATCCTGCACTTGTCCAAACTTACCCAATAGACGATTGCATTCATACGAGACATAACCTGAGGTAGATCTCCTCTTGTCCAAATCTCCTGCAATCTATGAATCAACATAACCACAAACTAAATCATTGTAACCACTGTAGGTGATAGTCGTGCCTCTAAAATACCGAAGCACCCATTTCACTGCTTTTACCTGGACTTGCCATGTGACCACTGACAACACCAATTACATGTAAAAGATCTAATATTGAACATAGCATATCATTCCATCACATACATCAAACTTCCTACTAGCATATGATACACGAGACATATAACACTTTTCTTCTTCACTACTAACACATAAACCCGAAGAAAGAAAATGAGAAGCCAAAGGTATTTTTACTGGTTTCACAATATTCTTACCAAATTTCCGGAGTATCTTTCCACATACTTCTATTGTGATAACCACAACTTACCATTTTTCCTGTCTTTGTGTATCCCCATGCCCAATATTTGTTTTTGCTACTCCTTGATCCTTCATACCAAACCGTCCTAGCCAAATGATCCAACCTGTTGATATTAACCATGATTTTGCTTGCATAAAAAACATAGAACACCAAGATAATGACTATACCATAAACAGAATGGTGATACTCACTTATTGCAATCTTTTGGCTCACCATGAAGGAGTCAAACATCATGTACAAATTGCCTAGCATGCTTCAGCCCATACAATCATTACTTGAGCTTACAAAAAATATTACGTTGCAATCTTGAACACCTTCAATGCTCCACCTCGAACATTGCATTCGAGACATTGACCAAATCTGGACAAGTCAACCAAGTGAACCTTTTCCTCTCACCTCCAAACCCATTTACAATGGAGTTCACCAAGCCTTTAAATAGGCTCTAGTACATGCAATCCATGGACACCATACCATGGGATACCATAACCGTAGGCCCCATAAACCACAACTGTTGACCTAATACAAGGTTTAACTGATGACTCATTTACCGAGTCAAGGTAAACCCACACATACAAGGCCCCCAACCCTCTTTAGTCTACCTAAATCTATATCTAGAATTTTCATAGGTAACCCAATAAACTAGGGATACACATGCCTACCAGGTCTTACAGTTGTATTCCCATTTACACATAATAATTTACATTCACAAAACAATTGAATACTTGAACAACGATTCCATGAAACCTTAACCAACTTCATTTCCCACATCTCTCATGCTCTAGTTACACAAGCATTTCTTAACCGAATGCTTCTTCCATTCTTCCACATCAAGTGCGTCATCATGCCATTTCTTCACTGATTGCTCTTTTCATTGATGATGCTCAAAAAATAAACACCAAATACCAATTACCAAATGTAATTTTAGTGAACCTTTTAATTCTCACTTTAATTTACCCATTTTTAACATTTACATTCTAAATACTTTGATATTAATAAAAAATAAAAAATATTAATCCTTTTTGGGAAAAGATGTGAGCATAAATTCTATCACTTTAAAATTTGGACCAAAGCATTTTCTATGGCATTTACTCAATTCATTTCAAGCGCATACTTTGAAATTTAAAACAAAAATACGATTGACAATACGACCTTCAACAGGAGATGTATCCAGTGTTATTCCCATCCTCTTCACGTGCACCAGCGTTGAACGATGGGAGATTTAAATGGCCGCTCCTCCAACTAATAGCACATGCAGAGCCCTCTACCAAAATCTTCCGTGGATTGCTGACAGCTTCTTCAGCAAGGAATGGAGCTTTCAACGTGCTCCCAACAAAACCGACAAACAATTTCACCAAATGATAAAACATACCATACCATACCAAATGAACTGCTATGCACTCATATGCAACACATCCAATCATCTTCCTCAGCAGATTGTTTAACCAATACCAAATGAACTGCTATGGACGCATCTGCAAGACATCCAATCATCTTCCTCAACAGATTGTTTAACCAATGCTTAAGAAATACTTATCCATGATATTTGCTCGTTTGACAGACGACTATTGTTGCATTGACATGCATACCATGCGATGAACAACAAGAATGATGAATTTGAAAGGAGGTTGACTTCATCGCTCCCTTATAAGGACGTGAGGTGCGATGATCTAACCAATCTCACCATGATAACAAATCCGTCCTCCTAAAAACGTCTCCACACGGGGACACATCCTCTGTAAATGCCTTTCAACAGTCAAAATAATTTCACTTGGGGATATTCTCATCTCGCCTAACAACATACATGATTCCACTGCTCTTGAGAATAGGTTTTCATGTAGAAGCGCAGAAGCTTCTCTCTTCACCACAACGGTTTTCTTTTCACGTGGGTGGAAGTTTCCTCCACAAATTTTCCTTATGCCCAATCCATCATGCGGACGGCTATCACAAACAACGATATTAATTCAAATTTCTCCTCTCCTGGACTGGTATTTTCTTCGACGTTGTTCTTTCCTCAAGTGGCGAGGGTTTGTGGGAAGCACCTTGCCTTCTTTACATCAATTATGATTAATGCGGACTCCCTTCATAGGTATTTTCTTCCCAGCCTAATTGATCTCTCCATACATGGATTGATTGCTCTCTTTTACACAATAGTTCCAATAATTCTCCTTCACACAGGCTTCAGCAGATCTTTCACGGCCAAATGACCAGTTCTTAAAGCAGTCAACTCTAATTGCAAACGACGACTCCTTCAAAATTCATCCTGTCAACGCGTGGCTTTGATAATGTTCCATGACTGCAAATAGCCTCTAAAATGTGGATCTTATAATGCGATGACCTCTTGATCCTTCAAACCATAGTCATAACCAGATCCACAGTTTTACACCCTCGGCCCTTCATTTTTGAAAACTTGGTAGGAAAAAGACCCTAATATTCGCGTAGAAAGTTGGCAATCTTCTCAACTATATCCTCATTAAAAATAGTCTCTTATATTGGCAAAATTTGATTCTCTTTGGTGGCAATGTTCACTTTGTGGATCTTCAATAGCTACTTTTAACTATTGGATCCCAACTCAGGTCCTTCTAGTGTGTGCTCTCCCTCGATCTTTGGTATATGTATGTTTCTTGGATTATCCTCCTCTTCCCCTTCTTCATTAACACTCTAACATTCCAAAACTCCATGCACTGTGGGCGGGGGTAGGTGTGCAGTACATAGGGGTCCTGACCACATTATTTCTGTACATTTTTTTTGCTTTAATAGCGTATAAGGATATATCTACTATTGGAACTTCATCTTCAAAGATGAAGGTTACCTTAAAATTTCTAATTATCTCATCCCAAACTGTTCTACCTCTGCACATTTCCAGCTTGGTGTACCAATTTCTTGGAACTATGTCTAATGTGTGCAAAAACTGATGTGTCCATTCTTCCTTTGGTATTGTACCCCATGTTTTAATACACTGTGCAACATGGTCCAATGGGAAGCTCATCCCTGCGTATTTCTGAGTGGTATACTTATAACCAAATATGACCTACGACATCCTCTTACACTACTGCCAATTTCCCATTCTTTCTTTATGAGTAACCCACCAGCAAGTGGGTGTCACTTTCAGTGTGACATCTAATGTTAACAATATTTGTTGTTCTATTATCTGCACTTCAAAGTTTGTTATAAACAACGCTACATCTATCAATCCATTATATTTTGGAGGATCGCATACCGTTGTCCTAGTCCAATGTAATGAAGCTGTAACTCGCGCACAATTTCTCATATAAACTTTGTGCATTCTTTGTTTCCAACCTTCAAATCCTTCATCCAAGTCCAACGCACAAGAACTAATGTTGTTCCAACTTATCACACAATATGTAGTGGGATTCACATAATCCTCCATTCTACCATTCATCTTGTACAAGTTTTCTAGCTCTCCATTCCTTACTGGCTCTACATACCTTTTCCCTTCTGCTGGGTCCAATAGTGCAGTGACCCTCAAACTGTCCCCTTCAAATATCATTTCTCTCTTCTTCAAATCGATGATCGCGTGATTCGCAAAATCCCATCCAGATCCCAATAAAGGCAGGATATGGTTTACTATCATCTACAATCTCTATGACTTCGAAATTGGCAGTGTTGCGCACCCCATCGACATCCACATGTACTCCTACCAACCTTTTGATTGGGATAATTTTATGTTGGTTAGCTAATCTCAACTGAATATTTAACCATATCGCTTTCGACTTGCCCATCATTTTCCATGTCCACTTTGGCAGGACATTTACATTAGAACCCAGGTCTAAGATTATATAATGCATGTCATATTCTCCTATCTGTGCACTAAGGCAGAATTCCCTATTGGTCCTTCTACCGCATTATACTTGATTAAAAACAATAGGTATTTCTTGTGTGCAACGATCAATCATACATCGTAATATACCGAAATCAAATTCATGTTTTGTCAATTCTAAGGAGCTCTTTAAAAAGTTTCTCAAAGTACTTACCTTATCATCTAGTCCTTCTAGCACTGAATAATCATATAATGGTGGCATGCCATATACCTATTGCAAATATGATGCTCCAAAGTTTGGCCTTAACAGTTTCTATCTTGCTTGCTTGTATGTGGCATTCTCCCTTTGTGGATCAAACATCAATGCTTTTCCTGTAGCTTTCCTTACCCACTGACTGGTGCGTAGTTCCTATTCTATCACATCAGCTCCTGTCTTGGCCCCTCCTTGCGCTATCGCTGCCACCCTTAGTTGGTCATTGCACTCTTTTGCCGCAATCATTTGCACATTCTAGTTTTGATTCGGATTCAGAATCCGGTTTTGGTTTTGGTTTGGAATTTGATTCAGATTCTGGTTTAGGTTCTAATTCTGGTTTGGATTTGGATTTGGATTCTGGATCTAATTCTTGACCAGATTCCTCCTTTGTTTCCATTTTGCGACCAATAGTGGGCAATATTCTATTGCATGATCCAATTATCCACAGTATGTAAATGTCGTGCAAGGATTCTAACAATCCTGCAAAAAATGTCCTTGTTGACCACAGTTATAACAGATGATTGGTCCCCTGCCTCTTTCAAATCCTCCCCGGTCGCGACCTCTAAATACTCTGTGACCCCCTTGGTTGAAATCTCTTGGAGCATTATTATGTTGTGTCACGCATTTTGGTGCGACTTCCCCTTGCACCTTGTACAAATATGATGTGCACTCTCTCAACAAGTCTAACATGCGACATTCCTTCTCATCATGCCCCACATATTTACAAAAGTTGCAAAATAGGCTTCTTGGGGTACTTACATATTTCTGTAATGTAGGAAAAACCTAGGGAGAGTGAGGTCCTCTACAAATATCACACCACATACCTCCCTTTGTAGGTAAGTGACTTGGATGTCTCTTTTCCAAATAGTCTCTGTATGTCAGAAACTCATTCTTATGGTGACCCTCGGTCCTATAGTTGGTGCACCATACCTCTTCTCATATCTCTTTCCCCTTGGAAATTTCCTGCAATTGGATCGTCAGCCCAGCTAGTTGTATCTGGACCTTAGCCATCCTCGTGCTGCTCTCACTTAATGGGGATGATTCCAACTTCATAGCCAGTTCTAATGCATTTGTTTGTGTTTTAATCTTCTGTTGCATATGTGGGCCACATTTATGTGGAAACATCCCTACAATAAACCATTCTTTATGTTGTTCTTCTGGAATTTGGAATTTTACCTTATCCATTAATGCCTTAAATATTTGGTTGAATTCCCATACCGTCTTTGTTGAAAACTGTCTAATTTTCTTTAGCTCAGTAATATACTGTGAATCAGAATTTGGCTTCTTAAATTCCTTTATCAATGCATCCTTGATGCCTCCGAAAGTTCTAGTTGATACAGTGGCATGATACTTCATGTACCATGGCATTGCACGATCCCTAAAATTGGTTACCAACTGTGCCAACTTTGAAACATCATCTTGGAACTGGTTTTCCTACCATATAGCCTCACTTACAAATAAGTGATGATCTGGATCGTCTATCCCCACCTCAAGGAATACATGCATTCTTAATGTAGGGTCTAGCCCCACCATCGTATTCTATTGAATACTATTGCCTGGTGTTGTAGGCTATGTCTAACCAGTCGACTTACTTATGCTACTTTGATTACTATCACTATTGTTACTAACTGGAAATAACAAATTCATACTTCTTACCTCATATGTTAGGGACATGCGCGAGGTCATGGGTTTGACGCAGATCTCGATCTGAACAGGACTACCTCCTTCAGACAGATTGAGCTGGCCTCCTTCTTTCTCTGAGTGCAACAATCCTTTGAAATGGATCCCTGCACATAGATCTCTTTCTTGATACTCATTGTGATGCTTCTCTACCTCAGCTGCAGTCCTCTTCCTATTGTCTTTCTGAAACATTTTCCCTCCATGCAGTAATCCTATCTGTTCTACTGTTACCTCTTCTTCTTTGCTCAGCATCCCGAACTCATCCTTTCTTCATTCGTTCCTACTCCTTTCATTCATATGATTCGTTGGTCATCCCCTAGTTCCCAACTATGTGCATAAGTGCTTAACTGCTAGGCTGATATGATTCCAATATCATTGTTCCCTTGTTGCACAATAACATCTTAATCGATGTACTTAGGGACTTTAGGTATCTTCCACACAGACCCTTAAAGAACTCCCTCTTGATGAAACTGTAATATTAAGTATAATCTACGGAAAAATATACAACATATCCCTTCAAAATACTATCCAACCAATAGTCTATTGTGCGTGATATAGGGTTACTTATAGTGCTAACCAGTCGAATCTCTTCCAGGGTCCAGTCCTCGGACTCAGACCACTATATCTCAGGTTCACCTCAACCAAACTTCGATACCACTCTTCCATAAGTATGGAAAAATCACATAAGAACCATTCATACAGGTCCTGATAGATGTACCTCTACAACTAGTCTACTTCGTTGAACCAAGGGCTCTTATTCTGTTCTTTGGCTAACTCGTACTCCTTTTGTTTCAGCAAATCTTCTATTTCTTCTCTTATCGATCTCCACATAACCATTAGTCAAATATCATGTCCATTCAGGCGTAGATCCGGTCCTGACAACATAACCATTTGTTGGTTCATGGGAAGACCCTAGGTTCAACATAAATCACCCCAAAAAAACCCTAGACAGCGGCCCTTTCGACATCACTTGCAAGAAAATGACATCTCACCTAAGGTATCAAAAGGGCCTCTAGGAAGCAAGTTTCTATAGGGATGAAGGGAGGTGAACATACATTCAACAAATCTACTACTCATTCACTGTATTATGCATCATAGCATTCCTTTCACCATAATAGAAATACAATTCATGACATCATCATATTATATTGACCATGTGCAACAACCACAAGTATTCATCACATTTAACCCAAGCACATAATACTACAACTAGAGTTTCTCATTCTTATAGTGACAATCTTACATAGCTTGCATGGTGCACATCAATACTCAATTCAGTCTTCAACTACCCAACATTACATAGAAACACAAACAAAACAACTACTATCATCCAACACATGCTGACCCTCTACCCTTAGATATCCTACATATTTATACATCAAAACATGGGTAGAGCTCGTTACAAAGTGGACACAACTCCTAACTAAATTATGCCTTCTGCACGGTTTTGGTCTAATTGTTGAGTCATCACATGGTCCATCTCTGGTGTGTGAATTCCAAGACAGGTCCAAAACCCACTCTAACAACTATCAATGACATTGAACCCCAACCATATACGATCAATTGGTTGAGCTAGGGATGGGACCTCCACTTTAATTGGAAATGTTGTTTGTCCTATGACATACAAGCCTTCAAATATGAGGTAATTTGTTGTGTGACTCCCATTAAAGTATGCAATGTTTTGCTTGGTTTGTTGTACATGTGGAAGGGACATGATGTGTAATAATCCAAAGCCTGCAATGTCATCATTACCTTGGGAGATCAATCTTACATGTCCCATTGGTGACACCTTTTTCCACATTCTCTTTAATCCATGTTAATCACATGGGTGGATCCCGTTACAAAGTGGACACAACTCCTAACTAAATTATGCCTTCTGCACGGTTTTGGTCTAATTGTTGAGTCATCACATGGTCCATCTTTGATGTGTGAATTACAAGATAGGTCCAAAACCCACTCTAACAACTATCAATGACATTGCACCCCAAACATATACAATCAATTGGTTGAGCTGGGGATGGGACCTCCACTTTAGTTGGAAATGATGTTTTTCCTATGGCATATAACCCTTCAAAGATGAGGTAATTTGTTGTGTGACTCCCATTAAAGTATGCAATGTTTTGCTTGGTTTGTTGTACATGTGGAAGGGACATGATGTGTAATAATCCAAAGCCTGCTGTGTCATCATTACCTTAGGAGATCAATCCTACATGTCCCATTGGTGACACCTTTTTCCACATTCTCTTTAATCAATGTTAATCATTGGAGGGATTTGATTGCCAATTTGGGATTTTTATGCACTTTCATATTTGAATCCTAAGTTGGTTACATGTGATGCTTATGAAATTCAACACAACATATCTATGGAACAAGAGAAACCATTACAAGAGATGAATGCAGAATAATATGTGAAAACTGTGCAAAAAGACTTGCATCAGTGCTCTATTGAACTCACAAGTAGAATACAATACAATACATTAACAATGACTGAATGATTCGAATTAAACAAGGAGGTCATTCGAATAGCCTGCATGGTGTAGTTGGTATGCACTAGGAGTCCTCATCATCAATCAATGGTAGTGTCATCAATGCACAAGTAACGGTCAACCAGGTGTCAAACTGAGTCTAACTGAATGTAGGTAGGTGTAATTGATGCATGGAGCACTAATGTAGTGAAGGAGAATCAAAGGAGGGCACATGAGGAGCTGTCTGGAGTCAGAATAGTCAAACTAGTCTCTCTGGATGTCCATCAGAGTGTTTCAGTTAGTAAACTAGTCAATCTGTCCTCAAATCAAGGAACAGATCCACAAATCAAGAAACTAACTGAGTGTGTCATTGGTGGTAGGTAAGAGAGGGCGAAATTGGTCATAGGAGATGAAAACAAGGCACATGATGGACTAGGAGGGCTGGAACTGAACAGAAATAGGCTCTCGGGGCTAGTAAACTAGGGACTAGGTCCTGGGGGACACCTTACTGATGACTGGGATGCATAAAAATGAATTCCTACATACAGAATGCATGCAAACATAAATATGATGGTGAGAATATCCTAACACCTCCCCACAAGCTATACTATAATGTAAAAAATAAAAGATAGGGCCTTGGTAACTGAGATCGAAGGTCACCCCAATACAGAAAATAATCCAAAATGCTAGAAAAAAATCTAAGTGACGAAAGAGGGAAAACCTAGTGGGAAGAAAGCCCCCCCTCAAGTTGAACACTGAAGGATCTAATCTGTCTCCACCATAGTAGAACTCAACCCCAACATTGAATGGAGGTAAGAGAACTTCTTCTCAGTGAAGCTCTTGGTGAAGATGTCTGCAATTTGCTCTTCGGTAGGGCAATATTGAAGTACAATGGTTATGTCATGCACAAGCTCTCGGATGTAGTGCATGTGGATCTCGATATGCTTGGTCCTCTGTCTCTGAACTGGATCCGTCGAGATGTTGGTAGAACTCTGATTGTCACAAAAAATGACAGTAGAAGTGGTGCTACCAATATCAAACTCTGCTAGAATACCCTACAATAAAACTGCATGAATGCAAGCATTGAACGCTCCTCAGTACTCTACCTCTGCTGAAGATAAGGAAATGGAAGCCTTCTTTTTGCTTGACCATAAAATAGGCCCTATTAAAATCATGAAAACATATCCGCAAGTGGACTTCCGATCAATTCTATCACCCACCCAATCTGAATTAGTGAATCCCACTAAATCTAGCTCGGAATCTGCAGCATAGTGTATGCCAAAGTGCTTAGTACCCTGCACATAATGCAAGATTCTCTTTGCTGCCCTCCAATGAAGCTCATGGGGCTACTGCATATATCTTGACACGACACTCACGGCATAAGAAATATCAGGCTTAGAATGTGTCAAATATAGAAGACTTCCAATCAACTGTCGATAAAGTGTCGAATCCACCAATGGTGTGAAATCACCATCCTCAAGTCTTATTCCCGAGAGGAATGGGAATGGTGTTGTCTTACAATCTAGCATATTAAATTTTTTTAGCAGGTCTGAAACATATTTTTGCTAAGATATGGTGATCCCATCAAAATTTTGAGCAATATCTAGCCCAAGGCATTGCTTCAACAAGCCCAAATCACTCATGTCAAAAGCTATATTTAAAGCAGTTTTTGTGTTGCCAATCGAAGCAAGATTGCTTCCAGTTATCAAAAGTTCATCAGCATAAAGGACAATGATCAACAAATTACCTTCATGCTTCTGTAGGTACACATTTGGATCTGATTTGCATCTTGCAAAATTCTGTGATAGAAGGAAGGAATCCATCTTTGCATACCAAACTCTTGGGGCCTGTTTTAAACCATACAATGATTTCTTCAGGCTGCACACTAATGTCAGATCTGATATGTCTCCTTCAGGCTACTTCACGTAAATCTCTTCTTTCATATCTCCATGAATAAATTCACTCTTCACATCCATATGGTGCACTTCCTAGTGCTTAGATGCGGAAATATCCAAAACTAGGCGGATAGAATCCATCTTTGCAACCAGTGAAAAGGTCTCAATGTAGTTTGAGCCATCTGCAACAACTTTAGTTTGGTAGATCCATTTGCACTGAACTAATTTCCTCCCAGGTGGAAGAGAAACTAGCTCCCATGTAGCATTTTTCCAGAAGAGAACTGTACTCTTCATCCATGGCAGTTTTCCATCTCGGATCTCGGTGGGCATGATAGTATGATTTAGGATCCGAACCTATCATCAAATTTTTTTTTTCAAACATTAAAGGATCAGAATATGAAAGATCCATACCTCCTCTTTGAAAGTTTGCTCGAGTTCTTCTTGGATCGGCAGGATTGCTAATGTTTGAGCTAGCAGATTGGAGAGTATTTTGGGCCCACTTTGGCAACTGAGGAGGATCATTTGGATCTGCTTCTGAACCTGATATTTCATGTTCATTGAACTCTAATAAAATATCAGAAATATCAGAACACAAACTATCATCATCTTCTTCTGAATCTTCTTCTTGTAGAGGCGACAATTCAACAGTTTCTTCCTCGACTAATTTTAGATCTTGAAGTGGTTCTTCAAGTCTTACACTTCGCTAAATGAATATCTTTTTGGATCAACCATGGATTTATTTTGCAGTAGCTGCAAATATTTATAATTTTGGTGTCCAAACCTCTCATGCCATATCCTACTAACCTCATTTCCATGAGTCAGAAGAGCATTGGGCTTTGAATGTGGTAAAAAGTGAGAAAACTCATATGTTTTTGCAGCATGATTTGCCTTTCCTACTGCAATGAGATTTTTGGTGGAAATATCAGAAATTTCAACATCATTCGGGTTGAATACAACCTTCTTTGGTAAACCAGTGTGTGTCATTTGATACACAGAAAGCAGGTTCGTAGCTAAGGAAGGAACATAAAGAACATTCTGGAAACTACCATTCTCTAAATGAATGGTACCTTTGACCTTTGAAGAAATTTGTGAGTCATCTTCCATGTGGATGGAGATGGTGTTGTTGGAGTCCAATGAAGAAAAATAATCTTTTTTTGCAGCCATGTGATTCGAAGCTCCTAAATCTATGAGAAGAGTGGTGGAATTCGAAACAGTAGCCATGAGTGCATGACCTCTTTCTGTATGATCATTGTTGTCCTTCTTCCTTGTGCCATTAGGAAGAGCAATGTTGTTTTTCTCCACGAGAAGGATCATCTGTTCTATGGTCTTCTTCATGCATGAGCTTTCAGGATGAAAGCCCTTGCTGCAATAAGAACAATATTTAGTATTCTCTTTTCCCTTTTGTTTGCCTTTTCTTGAACCAAATGGCTCATATGACTGATTTGTCTTCTCCTTTTGCTTTGGATGATCAAGCTTTGGCTTCTCTTTCTTTTGCTTCCCTTTTCCATTCGTAGCTTTGGATCCTCCAACAAAAAGAGCTTGATCTTTTCAGGTTTTGTTGGTCCCTATTTGAACAAGCTTATCATGCTCTTTTGTCAAGGATTCAACAAAGGCATTCAAGGTGGGCATCTTCCAATTAGGAATTGTGAGCTTTCCTGTATTGAAAGTGGAAACAAAAACTGAATAATCTTGTCCTAAATTCGTAAGGATGGATAGAATCAATTTCTTATCTTCCTTTTCCACTCCACATTGCTTCAATAGCATTTCCAAGTGCTTAAACTTAGTGAAGAAGTCATTGATGGTCTCGAAATTCTCAGGATTGAGTGCAATCAACTCATTTTCTAGCTGATAGGATCTCATTTCTTCCTGCTTGCCAAAGAGAATGGCAAGTTGATCTCACACCTCTTTCGGATTAGTCAATCCACTAAGATGGAAAAGAATATCCTTAGAAATGTTGAGACAAAGGAAACCTTAAGCTTCATCAAGCTTATTGAAGTATTTTTCCTTCTCTACTGCAGATGTAGCTTCAACTTCTAAGCCCATGGTGACTCTGTAGAATCCCTTAGAGTGCAATATTATCTCCATATCATCCTTCCACTGATAATAGTTGAAGGGAGTGAGGATATTTGATGAAGAAGTGTCCATCTTCAAGAAGAGTGAATGCAATGGGAGGAGGAGAGAACATACAAATCACAAAACAAACAAGAACCTTTAGATCGACAACCTGCACTTTTCAAGTTGCATCACACCTAGCATAGGAGATCAAGCAAGCTTGAATATCCAATGATCAATATCCAGGAATTGTGTGGAAACTCTCGGCTTCTGGTGCAGAATTGGAAAAATGGCATGCAGTGCATAATAACTAGTGCAGAATCACCAGTGCAGAATCACTAGTGTAGAATTGGCATGCAGTGCAGAATCAGCATGTAGTGCAGAATATGCATGCAGTGTAGAATAGTTGGCTTGTCCCTGCCATGGATCTGATACCATATGAAATTCAACACAACAGATCTATGGAACAAGATAAACCATTACAAGAGATGCATGCAGAATAATATCTGAAAACTGTGAAAAAAGACTTGCATCAGTGCTCTATTGAACTCAGAAGTAGAATACAATACAATACAGTAACAATGACTAAATGATTCGAATTAACCAAGGAGGTCGTTCAAATAGCCTGCATGGTGTAGTTGGTATGCACTAGGAGTCCTCATCATCAATCAGTGGTAGTGTCATCAATGCACAAGTAACGGTCAACCAGGTGTCAAACCGAGTCTAACTGAATGTAGGTAGGTGTAACTAATTCATGGAGCACTAATGTAGTGGAGGAGAATCCAAGGAGGGCACATGAGGAGCTATGTAGAGTCAGAATAGTCAAACTAGTCTCTCTGGATGTCCATCGGAGTGTTTCAGTTAGTTAACTAGTCAATCTGTCCTCAAATCAAGGAAAATATCCACAAATCAAGCAACTAACTGAGTGTGTCACTGGTGGTAGGTAAGAGAGGGCACATTTGGTCATAGAATATGAATACAAGGTGCATGATGGACTAGGAGGGCTGGAAATGAACAAAAATAAGTTCTCAGGGCTAGTAAACTAGGGAGTAGGTGCTGGGGGACACCATATGGATGACTGGGATGCATGCAAACATAAATATGATAGTGAGAATATCCTAACAATGCTCTTATGCAAATAATATGAATTACTCTATTCTCTATGATATTCTAGAGGCTTAAATAATTCACAAGCATAAGTGATATGTCATGAAGAGGCATGCATCTATTTTATATGGTCATTCTTGCCTCTGATCCCATAATGAACCGATATTTCTCATGGCTTTCCTATCACACTTGATTATCACAAAGGAATCTTGCAAGATGGTATCACCTTGATATGCATAAGGTTGGTGAAAAAAGGTGAATCATGAGGATGAAACTACCCCAAAGGTTGCACTTGGATCAGGGTTTTTTTAAGGATTATAATAGTATTCTTAAGTATAGCATTCTAGGCGATTATTTTTTATTGAAAAAAACATATATATAGATTGGCACGCGAATATTAAATATGAGACATGCAAATTACTACTAAAACTTGTAAATTTTGGTGAATATTATGATAAAAAAACACATTTTATGTAAATATAGGTGATATTAGAGACTAAAAATGACAAATAGTGAATTTATTTTTTGAAAAAAAGCCCCAAAAATAACCAATTGGCGAAATTTCACCCCTAAAAATTTCCCTGACTTGGATTTGTTTAAAGGACTATATTGAATGTATCAATAGAGAAATGACCCCAAAACTATGGTATTAATGTCAATAACCAATGTTAAGGTTGCTCTCATAAAATATGTAAAAACATATTTGATGATAACCAATAGTAAAATACTTAGAACATACTCATATTATCTCATACAATATAAATACTCTTATCAACAATGTCAATGTGGTTCAGAGGCTGTAATTTTATGCCACAATCATAGATTCATGGCAGCTAATAAGGTAGTGAAACATATTGATGAATCAACTACAACAATTTGATTTTAATCCTACAAGTTATACAATGACAACAATATAAGATTGATTAGAGGATTGTCATAAACATAGATTTATACTTCCTTCTATTGTGAATATAAACACCAATATGTAATGCCAACTTATGAGTGAACTAGGAGGTTATTTTAGGAAATCAACAAAGATAAACTTGATGTAAAGTGTTTGTAGTAGAATGGCATAGATATAATGATAGTACCTAACATTAATATACTCCTCAAAAATATCTCATATCTTAAGTATGCTGAAAGACTTTCCAACAATAGTAAATTGATCTTAGTTCTGTGGTTTAGGCACAGTGCAAATGAGGTCTTATGATAGTCAATGGAACAATGACGACAATGATCGCTTAGTCTTAAAAAAAAAAAATTTCACCGTTTTGATCTCAATAAGACATAAATAAATACATGAGAAAATAGTGCTTAAGTGTCATTAGGAACATGTATGATAGTGATTAGTTTTGCATCATAATGGAAGCAGTGGTATGAAAAGACAACATAGTGATGAAAACAACTAATGGAAATAGTTCATGTATCTGAGGGAGTAGTCTGAAATAGTTCATGTATCTGAGGGAGCAGTCTGAGTGCTTTATCAATACCAAATCATTAACTAACTCACCTGAATCGAATTGGATTCCATATGAAAGTTTGATATTTTTGTCACATAAAGTCTACAAAGTTTTTCATAGATATTTTCCTCTTCATTACCACACTGAATTGATTTGGGATGTCATTTCCTTGATTTTAATCCCACCTTGTTTGATTTGTTGACAAGACTTGACATTTTGATTTATATTCTTGAAAGGTTTTTCCAACATTATTTGAAATAGTAAGAAATATCTCTAATTGCTTGAAGCAATAGAAATATATCTCTCATATTCAATTAACATCTAATTGGTATAGATAATTTGTTTTACTCGGTTATATGATGCACTATCCATAAGTCCTTTCAAGCAATGGGATATGCCCGCAAAAGAACAAGAATATTACACTGGTAGTCCAAACATTTCCTTTGCTAATTAAATGGGCATGGAGAACACCCTTAGTATCTTAACTATTATCTATGACAATTATATGCTCCCTTCAATATCCAACTTTTTTAGATATTGGGAAATCCTTGGTTCTAGTAGCTTCATTAAGAGATAAACATTAATATATGCCTATTGAAATATGTTCATCGTTCTAAACATACAAGTTCCCAATTGCATCATTATTTAAGTAAAACACCAAAGAAGATAAAAAATAGTTCCTTCTATCTACACTTTATGGTCAACAAATTCTTGAAAATTTTCCAAGATGATTCCATGGTACTAAATCCAAGCTTATCTACAATATACAATATGTTGAGAAAGGACACCAGTTCTAGATATTGCCTCTATGTTTTAAAATGAGTGTCTCCAACTATGGTTAAACACATGTATGGTTTTATCCATAAGTTAAATAATCTAAGTTTTCAATAAACATTACCCATACAAAGTATCCCAATGCAAAGTAATATATTGCAATAAGTCCTAAAACTATCATAATTGTAACTCTAATGGTTTAGGATGTAGCTAAGGACGAAGAATTCCTTGTGTAAAACTACCCATAATTTTCTCATGAACGTAATATATTTAGGTGATCTCTTGTAGCAAAATTGGATCATCAAATTAAAGGCATTGACAAGTTTTATCAATAATCTAGGGTCATAATTTTTCATATATATGTGTTTGAGGATTCCTATTGTTGGAATATTCTCACCATCATTTTTGTATTTTGCATGCATGCATGCAATTCTGCATGCATCCAGTCCTCAATATGGTAGTCTCCTAGTGCCTAGTCCTTATTTTGCAGCCCCCAGGAGCCTGTTTCTGCTCAATGCTATCCCTCCTAGCCACTAATGTGCCCTTGTTTTCATCACTGGAGAACATGTGTTCTTTCTTCCACCTATTTAGGAGTTACTTCAGTTAGTTAGTTGGTTGATGACTCAGTTCCTTGATTCAGGGGATGATTGATTAGTTAACTAATTGAAGCACTTAGATAGGCACCTACTGAGACTAGTTTAAGCTCCATTGACTGCTTACAGCTCCTCATGCACCCACATTGGAGTCTCCTTCTCTACATCAATTCCCATGCACTCATTTAGACTCAGTTCGACTCATTTGACTGACTAGTTTACCTTTATGACCACTGCCACTGGTTTGGATGATGTCTCCAATGCTATCCAAGCCACGCTTTGAGGAGAATTCGAATGACCTTAGTGGTATTCGAATATCATTGATTGTATTCAGTTATTATTCACATTACGGAGTTCCAGCTTATAGGTGATGTATGATACGATAGATTTTCTCCATTTTCTGTGTAATGAGTGTTAATTAATTCAACATTTCTTCTTCTTCTTTCTACACTACATGAGTGAATTCTAGTGAGGTATTCTATTACTGAGTGATCCTAGCTCTAAAATTCCAAATGGTATCAAAGCTGATAGCAGCCATTAGAATTGCAACATCAATAGTTGCAGCAGTTCCTTGAGCAGTTGTCTTTCATTGAGCACCAGAAGCCTTTGAGTTTCCACAACAAATCCCAGTGCTATTGCCTTGAATTCACTGGAGAAATCTAGTGAGGTATATCTAGGTGTGAAGGACTTAGTCACATGTGCTCAGTGTCCTAAGGAAGTGTTCAATTTGAATTACAGCAGATCTTCTTTCCATAATTCTCATTTGTTTTACAAGAATCTCCCTTTCTCAGCTTCAAATTCTGTAGCATTATGGATCTCAAGTTGAATTCATTTAACTAATTCGAATGGAAGGCTAAAATAGACATCTTCTTGAAGTTGAAGATTCTTTGCAGAGTGGTGAATAGCTCTACAGTTGGGCCAGAGTGGTGAATGGCTCTACAGTTGGGCCCACTGGTGCAGTAGATAAATCCAAGTACTTAGACAAGCTTGATGAAGCAGTAGGACTGCTTCTACTCAACATTTCTGAAGATTTGCACTTACATGTTATCGATTCGAAGACTCCAAAGGAGGTTTGGGACAAGATTGAATCCCTGCTTGGCCAGAAAGATGATTTGAAGGGGCATAAACTAGAAAATGAGCTCATCTCCATGAGCCCAAGCAGTTTCGAAACTATCACTGAGTTTCTCAACAAATTCAAGAACTTGATTTCACAGTTGAAGAGGTATGGGATTGAGAAGGAAGAAAAAAAACTCATCCTTGCCATCTTGTTGAAGCTAGGCCTTGATTATTCAGTGTTTGTTTCGACCTTCCAGTCAGCAATATTTCCCATTCCAAAATGGAAATTCCCTTTGCTTGAACACTTCATCCAATCTCTCACACTTGAGGAGGAGAAGCTAGTACACATGGGAGTGATAAAAACCAAGTTGGATTCATCTCTTACAGCTATTGAGATGAGAAGAGCGAATGGAAAAGGGAAACAAAAAAATTATGATAGAAATTCGAATGATACAAAGCAGAAGGAGGCTCCCATACAGTCAGATGGAGCCTCAAATCCTAAGAAGGAAAAGCACACTCATAAGGGAAAATCCAAGTGCACATACTGTAATCGAGGATATCACCCTGAGAGCTCATGTATGAAGAAGACCATAGATCTCATGGCTTCACTTCTTGAAAAAAATAATCTTCCAGTACCTACATGTGCTAGAAAGAAAGAGAGTGAACCATCTCAATCTGAGAACAAGGAGAGATGCCATGCCCTCGTGGAAAGTGCATCAACTCAATCCTCCTTCATCATAGATTCTAGAGCATCTAGGCATATGTCTTCCTCCAATAATCTCTTCACTGGATTTGAAGGTACTGTTGGACCATCCATTATGTTGGGGAATGATTCTGAGGTCTCCTCTGAGGGGATTGGAAGAATCAAACTAGATCATGGATACTTCTCGGATGTACTCTATGTCCCCACTCTCATTGCTAATCTACTTTCAGTATATCAGATGACCCATACTGTAGAGCCCAAGAGGGTGATCTTCTCTCCAAATGAGGTCAAAATACAAGACATGGTATCAGGTTCTACCATTGCAAAAGGTGTTGCAAATCATAAGTCAAAACTGTATGAGTTCTCCCACTTCTTACCTGTCTCAAAGAAATCTTCTCTCCACACTCATACCAATGAAGAAAGTAGATTGTGGCATGAAATATTTGGGCATATTAACTATCAATACTTGCAAGACATGCATACTAAATAGATGGTTGAAGGGCTTGCCCAGATCAAATTTTCCCAAGGCACTTGCAAAGGTTGCTTGAATGGCAAAGATTTATTGAAAAAAGTTGAGAAAAATAAGATTCAGAAGGTAGAGCGAATGCTAGATCCAAATACAGAAGAACCTAAAGATCTAGCACCTAAGGTTCGAACTCCTATTGCATCATGGGCCACCACTACTGCTGCATCCACCAATGATCTTGTTGGAGATCCATTATCTTCAAGAACGACTAGATCTGATCTACTCTCTCACACAGATCCATTTCTAGCTGAGGGATGCTTTCTTATGATTGGATCAGATCCAAAGACATTCTTTGAAGCCTACCAAGATCCAAGATGGGTAGCAGCTATGGATGGAGAGTATGAGTCTCTTCAAAGAAATGAAACTTGGGAGCTTATTTCTCTCCCACCTAGGAGGAAGCTTCTTCAATGCAAGTGGGTTTACAGAACTAAGATGGACTTTGATGGGGTCACTAGAAAATACAAGGATCGAATGGTTGCAAAGGGTTACTCCCAAGTCAATGGGATTGACTACTCAGAGACATTCGCACTTGTTGCTAAGATGGATTCCATCTGTCTTGTTCTTTCTCTTACTGCATCCAAGCACTAGGAAGTGCATCACATGGATGTCAAGACTGCTTTCCTTCATGGAGATCTAGAGGAGGAGATCTACATGAAGCAACCTAAGGGGTATGTTGAAGACTCTTCACTTGTTTTTAGATTGAGGAAGTACTTGTATGGACTCAAACAAGCTCCCCCAGCTTGGTATGCTAAAATGGACTCCTTCCTTCTGTCAGAAAACTTCTTGAGATGCAAATTTGATTCGAATGTCTACATGAGACATGAAGGTGACTCTGTACTTCTGATTGTTCTATATGTTGACGATCTATTGATTACTGGGAGCAACACTTCATGCATCATATCTATAAAAACAACTTTGCATAACTCCTTCTCTATGTCAGATCTTGGATTATTGAGACAATTTCTTGGTCTTGAAGTCACTCAGAGTGATTCAGTAATCAAGGTTTCACAATACAAGTATGTTTCATATATGCTTGACAGGTTCCACATGAGCGAATGCAAACTAGCAGCATTTCCTTTTCTTTTAGGGATCAACCTTGAGGATGGTTCTTCCACACCTCTAGTGGATAGTACACTGTATCGACAGTTGATTGGGATTCTATTGTTTCTTACACACACTCGACCTGATATTTCCTATGCAGTTAGTGTTGTTTCCAGATAAATGCAGGAGCCTCATGAGATTCACTGGAAGGAAACAAAGAGGATCTTGCACTACTTGCAAGGGACCAAGAACTATGGTCTTCACTATGCAGCTGGGTCTCCTCTGAACCTTGTTGGCTATACTGACTCAGATTGGGAGACAGCTTAGATCGAAAGTCAACATCTGGGTTTTTTTTCATGATTGGATCTGGACCTATCTGTTGGTTGAGAAAAAATCAGACTGCTTTAGCTCTTTCTTTAGCAGAGGCTGAGTACAGAGGTGCAGTCAATGGAGCCACACAATGCGTTTGGTTGTGGGGCATCTTGTCAGAGTTTGGGATTCGATTCAATACTCCACCAGTAATCTATTGTGACAATCAGAGTGCTATCAGGATTTCCACAGATCCGGTTCTGAGATAGAGAACCAAACACATTGAGATACACATGCATTACATCAGAGGATTAGTGCATGATTGAATCATCTCACTTCTCTACCTTCCGACAGAAGAGCAAATTGCAGATATCTTCACCAAGACCTTCATGGTGAAGAGGTTCACTTACCTTAGTTCTCTTCTTAGGGTGAGTGATGATATGCTACATTAGCATCCTTTAGTCTATTTTGAGGGAGGGATTTCTTCCCATTGGGTTTTCCCTCTTTCCTCACTTTGTTTATTTAGATTGATCGTACTGGGTGACCTTTGGTCTCATTCACCAGGGCCCCACTTTTAGTTTTCAATTACTACCTCATAGTATAGCTTGCGGGGGGTGTTGGAATATTCTCACCATCATTTTTGTATTTTGCAATTCTGCATGCAATTCGGCATGAATCCAGTCATTTGCATGCATTTGCATGCAAATGCATGCATCCAGTCATTAGTATGGTAGTCTCCCAGCACCTAGTCCTTATTTTGCATCCCCCAGGAGCCTTTTTTTGCTTAGTTCTAGCCCTCCTAGCCACTGATGCTCCCTTGTTTTCATCACTGGAGAACATGTGCGCCTTCTTCCACCTATTTAGGAGTTACTTCAGTTAGTTATTTGGTTGATGACTCAGTTCCTTGATTTAGGGGATGATTGATCAGTTAACTGACTGAAGCACTTAGATAGGAACCTACTGAGACTAGTTTGAGCTCCACTGACTACTTACAGCTCCTCATGTGCCCACATTGGAGTCTCCTTCCCTACATCAGTTCCCATGCATTCAGTTAGACTCATTTGACTGACGAGTTGACCTTTATTACCACTGCCACTGATTTGGATGATGTCTCCAACGCTATCCAAGCCACACTTCGAGGAGAATTCGAATGACCTCAGTGGTAGTCGAACCTCATTGATTGTATTCAATTATTATTCACATTACAGAGTGCCAGTTTACAGCTGATGTATGATACAACAATTTTTCTCCATTTTCTGTGTAATGAGTGTTAATTGATTCAACATTTCTTCTTCTTCTTTATGCACTACATGAGTGAATTCTAGTGAGGTCTGCTACTGCTGAGTGATCCTAGCTCTAAAATTTCACACCTATAGCACTTTTGGGATATAATTAATAGTATCTTGAAGCACTGGAAATTTATGGAGTATTCTACCCTCCTAATAGAAAAGAAATACCTCATATCCATTTCTTGGCACAATCTGGGTGTGTTTTGTGCCCTAAACCTAAAACAATAGTAAGAGGGTTCATTTTGTAGTTTTAGGTATGTTCGTGGGGTGGAAGCAGTAGTAGGTGGCCTAATTATCAGACCTGGCCCAATTCTGGGCCCAATTTGGGAAAACCTGGGCATGATTTTTCCTTGCTTTGACCTCCAAGTAGTTTCAAACAACAATTTCAGCACATTTTGGGCATGAACAACAATAATAAACAACAAAAAATTTATCATCTTCGCATGAGATAGATCGGTAGTAGAAATCCTAAGTATTTATTGACCTCTTAAGAATTGTAAAGGGTACTTTTGGGTAGTTTTATGCCCCATAACTTGTTCACTTTCAAGTCTGGGCATCCAAGTAGCATGAGAACACTGAAGCAATTTCCCAAATTTGTCTTAGGGCTGTCATACACGTATAGAGAAGTAATTTTAAGAGGGTTGATTTCTCTTTGGAAGATCTTATGTCATGTTGGAGCATTCTTTGGCACCATTTGGAGGATTGTTTTAGCAGATCTAGGAATCATCTAATGAAAAAAATGCAGGCTGTCACCTTTGGAGTCTTCTTTCACATGGACTAATATGTTGGAGCATCACTTTGATGGTTTCCTTGAAAGACGTCGAACTTTTGGAGTATTTTTTACATTTTGAGAGAGGATTGTTGTATTTCCTAAGTTCCTTTGAGGAGTTTTCATATAATTATAATGGAGTTTCCATCCCTTGATGATGTTTTTTTTGCACTCTTCATGCCTTGTTTTGGAAACATCTCACTTAGGATTAGTTTGAGGAGCAAATGTTTCATTTTGAAGGTTCCTTATACCTTATATTGGAAGGGAGGTTATTCTTACGTTATTCTTCATCCAAATTGTGCAATTCTAATTGTCTTTGTGTAGGGTACACCAAAGAGGAGGTAAGGTAAGGATTTGTCCTTCCCTTTGTGATTGCAAAGTGAACCCTTTAATACATCTATTGAGGTGAGGGTATCCTACATCATTCTTATTTATTAGATGATCATATTTGAAGCGAGGACCTCTAAGTTATCATTTGATTCCATTTTCTCTAGATTGGATTGGCACTAGTCCTTGGAATGGTTTCCTTATCCTCCCATCACCGTTAAAAAATCCTATACTACAAAAACATTTCTTTTCTAGTGAAAACTCTTCAAAATCACCTTGGTAGTTATTGTCTTTTCCCTAGTAATCCTATCTTAAGGAATTCTCCATATTTCATTGGGGAATATCCAAACTAAATTTAGAGGGGATTGGTGTGGTCACATTGGTCTTTTCCACTTGTCCCCCTTGGTTAGCTTGCATCTTTGGGACTTTAATCACACATCCTATTAGCCCTATCTCATTTATGCGTCTTATAAAAAACCGTAAACTATTTAATCCGGTGTTAACGGGAATGTAATGTTTTTACCATTTCCATATATTTTATGTGAGCTATCATAATGGCATATATTAGTATAATTAAAATATCCTCTAAATTTCTAATTGATAATCCTCTAACCATCAATCTAATGGGATTAACTGCAAGCCAAATAACAAGTTGATTTTGAACATCGAACCCTCTACCCCATGTTGTCCATTAAATTTCAAAAAATAATAATAGTATGTACCTTCTAAAAGGAAAAAAGTGGCACCTTGTCATAAAAAGTCAAATGACAAGCTATTGGAATGAAAATCTACACATAGTGGTAGCTTTGTAAACAATGTGGTTTGGAAAAACCTCCACACCTAATACGCCTAACCCACACACCTAACACATGGAACTAACCCATAAACCTAACCTCCTTCATGTTGTCAGGGTCTTAATATGGATGCCATTTAATGTAAAGCAACTAATATGATTTCTTAATGTATTAATATGGAATGCAATACCAATATATGGATATGCTACTATATCTATAACATCGCATTTATACAAACCACAGACCAAAGATGACCCATAAGGTATGACACCAAAATTATTGATGATGTTAGTACTAGAATGAGGGAGAATGCTATCACATCTGCATGGTGACTTACACCCCTAATTCCAATCAAGGTCACTAACACACAATTGAAATCACTATAGATATAAATGGAAGATTGTTGACAATGCATGTACCCATAGTGATGTTTTTGGTGATGGAATTATTCATGCTATTACTCTCACTTGAATATTTGATTCAAATAAAAAATCTATGTTTGGAGTACAAATCCTTGGGTTGATGAGATGGTATCCTCTTTCAACTTTATGGGGTGATAAATTTACTCACTTCTTTAGATCTCTAAAAAAATTGGTTCCTAGGCACTAGTCATGAAGCATGAAAAACAAGTACTAACTAGCCACCACCCTATTCGTTCTAACCATGATTTGTCATCATTTTTTGTATTGGGAAAATGATATTAGGTCATCCTCTTGTTAGTCTAGCTCCCTTGTGTATCTTGTTTAAAAACCTAAATTATTTAATTGAGTGTTGAAGAGAATGTAATGTTTGTCCCATGTCCATAGACTTCATGTGAGCTATCATAATGGCATATACTAGTATTAAAATCTTCTCTAACATTCTAACCGTTAATCCTCTAACCATCAATTTAATGAGCTTAACCCTATGCCGGCTGACAAGCCTATTCCCAACATCTAACTCCCCACCCCATGTTGTCCATTAAATTTCAAAAGTTAATAATAGTGTGCACCTTCTAAAAAGAAAAAGTGTCCTCTTGCCATAAAAAGTCTATTAACAAGCTATTAGAATGAAAATCTAATGATAATGGTAGCTTTGAAAACGCCCTCATTTGGAAAAACCACAACTAATACACCTAACCCACACACCTAACACATGCAACTAATCCATAAATATGTAACCTCCTCAATGTTGTTAGGGTCTTTATATGGATGGCATTTCATGTAAAGCAACTAATATGATTTATTAATGGATTAATGCGGAGTGAAATGCCAAAATTATTGATGATGTTAGTACTAGATTGAGGGAGAATGCTATCACATCTACATGGTGACTTACACCACTAAGTACTAACCCCTAATTCCAATCAAGGTCAGCAACACATAATTCAAAATCACTATAAATATAAATTCAAGATCATTAACAACACATGCACCCATAGTGATTTTTTTGGTGATGAAATTATTCAAGGTATTACTCCCAATTGAATATTTAATTCAAATAAAAAATATGTATTTGAAACACAAGTCCTTGGGTTGATGTGATGGTATCTATCATACACCATATTTATGCAATGTCAAATAATAGCTAACTGTATTGAACCATTCATTAATTTATGGTCAACCATCATTATTTATAATTAAATATATGTCAAAATTGATAAACTAAAAAACCAAAGTCAAACATATTCAACCAAAATCAAACATATTTTATTATATTACTAAAATTTACTTGAAAAAAATATACTACAGCTTTCAGAAAATTTGGTCCAACATAAAAAACTCAGGAAAATTTGGTGCTCAAAGAGACCGCTATCATGTAATAGTTTGCAACATAAGAAACTCCAACAAACACACCGAGATTGATAATCTAAATCGAATATACCACAAAGTGGTCAATCTTGCGGTAGATGATAGATCAAAGAACCATAGAGCAAATGAAATAAGAAAACTTTTCAATCCATATCACTGCAAGCTAGTTGTGAATGGAATCTACTAATTTGGGAATGCCCACGGTAGACGCTGGGTAGCCAAGTGCAGAGCAGATAATTATTGAAAGCATATAAGTAGGAAGCCCACCTAAGATGAGTGTTTTCCTATTCTTACTTCTTTGGTTTTTAAGTGTTGATTTTCAAGCAACTTGAAATCCAACCTTACTACAACATTATATACTGCATAGTTCAACAACTTTATTGCAACATTAAATACTGCATACAAACTAGATAATTGTAACCTTAATCTTTAGGCCTCCGGATGACGCAATTGGTACAAGTTACAGTAAGTCTGTACAACGGTCATAGCTACCAGAAGAATTCCAACCAGCAGAGCTATACCCTTCCCGGGTTTTGAAAGATGGTCCCAATAGACTTCCCAGAGTACCTTTTTGAGTCTGCTCATGTAATACTTCCTGATCAGCACTTCTTCCAGTGCAGCTTTGAGGCCGTCATGAGGTTCCAGTTGGCCTGTGAAGAACGGATGACACATGCCGTTCCACATCTTGGCGATCCACTCGTCGGTTAACACCAGACTTCCGCGATGAATGACATTAGAATCCCTGAGCACGCGAACGTCTTCGGCCGTGTCGATGATGCAGTCCATCAATCCGACATAGCGCGTCACCTGGTTGCGTCCGGTGGCGTCGTTGAACTCCAAGGCCATCATGTTCCGCAAAAACACTTCACTCTGCATGTGGGATACAGTGATCCGCGGAAGGTAGAGCGTGCCCGAGTTTGTGTCGAATCGGATCCGATGGGGCGGCTTGGAGAACGATTTGAATTTAATGCCGGCTTTTACCATCTTCCCCGCGTTGTAAGCGTCCTTAAAATCGCGTTGGCCTTCGTCTGTCGGATGTTTGACGCAAATCCTCAACACAGCCGCAACAACACCTTCCACAAGGTGCTTAGTGCTCTGTAATAGAGTCCGCCGATCTACCCCATCGTCCGTCGGGCTAGCTTGCATATGCAGGAATGGCGAAACCAATGAGTGCATGAAACCCAACAAATGCCGCTCGTTTGCCATGTCGATTTGATTATGAGTACTAATTGTGTCTACGAAATCGAAAGGAGACAAGAACTTGGACCACGACACCAACATATTTTTGAAGTCTTGATGGTCTGTTTCTGATTCCTGGTCGTCAAAAACCAATTTCAAGAGAGACAGAGGTATCTGATTCTCCAGCTTGAGAATGTCGCACTTTATACAGACGTCAAGCGTACTTAAACTGACCATGTCACGGTCATCTCTACGGTCATCTCCACGGTCATCTCCAGACAGGCGGAATAAGAAACTAAACAGAAAGTATGCATCTATGGTCATCATTAGAGCGAAGTTCTTAGAGTACTGGCCTTCCCTATTAAATATAGACCAGTCATAGAAACGTTGAGCGAAGTTCTTAGAGTACTGGCCTTCCCTACTAATTATAGACCAGTCATAGAAGCGTTCAATTTCCTGCTGCATCCCTTGTGTCTCTTTAACTATGTCGTGCAACCTCCTGCCGTGATTGTGCCCTCTCTGCCAGAAGGGTGCGGCAGACTGAACTTTGTATGCCTCCGCTGTTGACATCTTCAGCTCAGGATACTGATAACAACCGCCTCGCACAGAAGACGATTCAAAATCTTTGTCCAGCTTCCAGTGGTGGTAAGGACCTAGGGATAAAAAGTGAGGAATATAGGCGTCTGGTTTCAGAACCATGAGAGTTGTAGCCACACGCGGAATCGCAGCTGCGTTTGCTAGAGATAGAGATTGATTGTTAGTGACCATATCTTGAATTTGTGTAATCCACTCCGTCGGAAACTCTTCCGCCATCACTCTAGAGATCACGGTCTAATCTAATCTGTTGCAGAAGGTCTCTACTTCTTTGAGCGTCCAGATCAACAAGAAAGCATTACCAATTCTCTAACATCTGCTGCACATAAAAACTGGCCGTAACAGAATGGAGTGTGGAAGAAATTAAGAATATAATGAATGAAATCCTCTCATTCTGTTATTCAAAGTTACACGAAACCAAAAAGTAAAGCATTACCAATTCTCTAACATCTGCTGCACATAAAAACTGGCCGTAAAAGAATGGAGTGTGGAAGAAATTAAGAATATAATGAATGAAATCCTCTCATTCTGTTATTCAAAGTTACACGAAACCAAAAAATAAAGCAGTGTAGAAGATTATAATGATTGAAATCCTGTCAGACTGTTTTTCAAAGTTACATAAACGGCATACAACAAAGAAGCACTGACAAGGGTCCACATGATGTGCATTTCAACAATGACCTAGCACCAATGAACAAGTGACAAGAGCTCACATGATGTACATAGGAATCATTTCTTCAACTTTGTTTGAAATCAGCATGTAACACTGAATTTATATATACCAGCTTGTTGCATTGTTGTCTCTTTTTCTTCTCTCTTTTTCTTTCTTTCTTTTCTATTTTTTTTAGTTTACTGTTTTCAAAGGCTAATCCATGGAATAAAGTTGACATAAGTTATTATCCAAGAGATTCTAGGTATTATGGTAGATATGTAGATTTGGATGTAGATTTGAATTTAGATGTAGACTATGTTAGAGTAATTTCTCAATCACTCAATCTACATTTATTAAATCGAGTCAGCTTCACACATCCTCATAAATTTTTTCAGTGAAGTTTTTGTAATTTGAAAAATATTATTTTGATGTTTTGGAGAGAATTTTAGATTATAAACTCTAAAGATACAAACTTAATTTACATTGGGTATGTGAGTCAAGAAGGGCAGGTAGGTTACGTTTATGCATGTTTTTTTTTTAATAATTGTTTATTTTGAATTTTGAATAATAATTATAAAATCAATTTGAACAATACACTTGTCTCATTCTCTTTCAATTTAAGAAAAAATGGTAATTCATCCCAAATTCTAAGATATAAACATCTATCAATATAATTAATATGAGCTCTTGTATAACTTTAAACCATTTGAAAATTTAACAACCCTTTGTAAAATGAAATCAAGGTGTAATGAACGTAAAATAAGGCTGTAATAAACGGTGACGGTTGTCAAACATTCTCCAAACCTTGATCAGCATATGGCTCTCATGGCCCACGCGTTTTTCAGCCTCATTTGCGTCATGCTAACTATTAAATTACTCAATCTATATCCTTTTCCTTTTCGATTTTTAAGGTATAGAATTTGTAATACAAGTGCATTGTCATTTGTCAATTCAAGTTTATCAGTTGTTGTTTAAAGTCGATGAGATATTAAATATCATGAATTGATATCATGTCAATTCAAGTTTATCAATTGTTTAAAGTCGATGAGATATTAAATATCATGTTAGAAGGATTCCAGTCAACAAATAATTAATGTTAATCAAATAATTGCTGTTAGAGGGGACCATGGTTTCGATATTTTAAACAAATAATTTGTAAGGCAAAGTGCATGGTCGGTCCACGTTTTCCAGTTTTAAAAGTAAATGAGATATTAAGTTTATATGTAACAGTGCGTACTTTTGTTAGAAGGAATCCAACGCAACAACTAATTGCTATTAAAGGGACGGTGTATCGAATAGTTGCTATTAAAGGGACGGTGTATCCATATTCAGGAATCCACGTAATGTATTATTTTGTATTTTATTTTATTTTTTCTTTAATTAATACAAGTAATTAATTTATGAGTGGTTAATATAGATATGTTCCAAGTTACAAGTTAAGTGTTATTAATAAGTCAAAATAAGTCATATGTTACTTGTTCTAGTTATATAAGTTGTTTGTCATGAACTATATATTTTCCATGCATCAACTAAGAATTATCCATGTGTTAACACCCAAAAAGTGCTCATTAGCTCATTTCCTTATTCACATGATCCATTTGTCCACTTTTCTACCATTTGAGCCTCTAAAGCTATCAAAAGGTCACCAAAAGATTTTAATACACCCCTTTTTCCACTCAAAATGAATATTTTTCCTCAAAAAGCATAAAAAACCCTAAAAAATGGTCCAAAATTCCCAAAAATATTAAAAAGGGAATAAAAATATTCAAAAAAGGAAAAATGAGGGAAAAGGTACCTAAACTATGTTGGTCAATACCATTGGTTTCCTCAAAACCATAATGGTATTCCCCACCACCAAAAACTATAAAAAGGTGGTAGGGGCTCCTCACTTTCCATCCATCTATCATCCTATCCTCATGCTGCCAAAATCTCTTTTGAGCATTGCCCACCTTTTTGAGCCTTGCACAAACCAGGAAGCATTAGAGAAGAAGAGACCTTTGGAGCTTGGAGTTGCTCACCCTTGGAGCTACTCAACAATCTTCACCACTTGGAGGTATTGCCATTGCAAGCACTTGCTTGCCCCTATTCTTAATACAAAATTGTTTCTTTTACATATTGTCAATCGTTTTGCTTTCCATAATATTTCCATTATTTGCTTATTTACTTCACATAGATCCATGATTAATACAGTTTAGATTAGTTTGTTGTTTATTTCTATTGAAATTGCTGCTACTAGTTAGCAGGTGCCCATTGCACTAAGCTTGGTTGCAAAACCAAGCCAACAGTTTTTGGCGACTCTGCTGCTTTCGAATTCTTAGATCTCACTTTTTAGCTTTAGATCTTAGTTTTTGGTAGTTTTAATCAGTTTAATTTATAGATCTGCCATTCTAGACAGCAGATCCATTGCTGTTCTAGATCTTGGCTCATTCTATTGCCATTAACAGCCCGAAATTGCCATTTTCGGGTTCGTTTTTGGCTTCCGTGTATGGCTTTCGCCTCGCAGCTTTTTGCCCAACAGTCGTGCGGCTCATCGCGACTGCGCGGCTCTTTTCTGTGCAGCTCGCCGCGGCTTTGCGGCCAATTTGCGCGCTGCACATCGCGGCTTCGCGGCCATTTGCCGCGCTGCACATCGTGCCTGTGTGACGAAATCCCGCGCTACCCATCGCGACTTCTCTGTTGAAACCCGCGCTGCCCATCGCACCTGTGTGATAGAAACCCGCGCGGTCCATCGCGACTGTTCTGCTAAAACCCGCGATGCAAGTTTTTTCCATTCGGCCAATCTGTTAAAAACTTAATTTTTTGCTGTATTTTCTGCCCACTTAGCTATTTTACAGTATTAAAATTCCTACATTTTTTACAGCCATCGAAATTTTTTATTATTTAGAATGCTCCTTTAAAAAGTCTTTTTAAAAATTTTCAGAAATTGAAAGAAGGATTTATTTGCATTTTATCTAGATCAAAATTTTACTGTTTACTCCCTTGATATTTTGCCCATAGCAATTTTTAAAAGAAATCCATTTATTTCTTGAAGTATTCATATTATTTGCTTTCCTATTTCAAAGATCCTTTGTTTTTGAATATTTTTTGCAAAGCATTTACATTTTCAATTTCAGTTTAAAATACCACACGTGCACCCACTCAAACACATAAGTTAAACTGAGCCTTAAAATTTACCCTAACTTCAACCAACTTTTAATCCCACTTGGGGAGCACTTAAAAGAACTTTGTAGCTAGGTAGAATTAAGGGGATAGGTGTTCCAATAACACCCCTCAGTTATTACATTTGAGACATAACTGTTGTCCATTAGGGAACCAAAATCTCTTAGTATTTTTTGGCACGGTCACAACCAGTTTATCAGAGGGCCTCTCCCCTAGGAGGGTCGAAGTCGCGAGGATGGTTCCGGAAGCCTGAGTGGAATACCGAAATCCATTCAGTAACTGAAGGCTACCATTCGCAGTTCTCGGGATATCCCTGTATAGGGGTATTGTGGTAAAAGGACCAAACGGCAGATTCACCTTTTCTGAACGTGTCATAAACGGAGTATCATAGTTGCCATTCTTTAGGATTGATTACCTGGTGTCCCTCCTGGTAGGGGGATATCTAGCCGTTGTTTCAACACTCAATATTGTCTGACTTGGATTTCATCACCTTACAGAGAATATCGTTTGTTGAATCACAATACTTCTAGTTAGGTGTTTGCATGATACAATCCACCTTTGGTCTAGTAGCACCTCTTTTTTCTAGAAGCTGTTTGACTGTTGGTATTCTGACCATTTTTGTTGCATCCCTCCACTTATTATAGCACAGCTGCTATAATAAGTGCTTTTTGAGGTTGATTTTTTGGCCTGAGAGCCTTTATTTTCACTCCCATTTTTTGCACCCTTGGTTGCATTAGGGTTTCGAGTTTTTTATACATTACCATCTTACACTGAAAATTTTTACACAAAAACATATTTCTCACCATTGAGAATTTTAGACGATCTTGTCGTCTTCAGGGTGAACCCCCAGAGTTCAGTCTACTTGGCTCTCCACGTCACCGACGTCGATCCTTATCCCTTGACTCGACACGTCATCGGCCAAACATACAGTCATCTGATTCTGACACGCCTCGCTTCACATCTGATTTTGAGGCTGAATCCGAAAACCTTACTCAATTATTACCAACCAACATCATGGCTGGAACACCATTCGACCCACTTTTTACCAGTACATTGGAGACATATCCACAAACCCTTCCACTACTGTGCCATCTATGGTAACAACAACCCCTCTAGGCATGCCTAATATGGGGAAAACTCCACCTTTAGGAATACCCAACACAGGACTACCTCCCATTATGGGTATGCCCAACATAGGGGTCACACCCCCTCTCGTTACCATAACCCAGATCCTAGGAATTTCTAGTACTATTCCTAACCCTAGTGTAACCCATGTTGCACTTAGAAACGCTGGCCCATACCAGACCACAGCAGTTGCAGGACACATACCTTCAATACCTAGCATACCCTTAGGGGCTACTGGACCACTACATCATGCCACCATGAATAGTCATGTCCCAGTCACTATACCACATCCATCAGCTAGTTTACCTTACATGGTGAGTCTGAACTTACCAGACTTAGCCAGGCTAACCAATGATCCTATCAGACACGACCCTGCGTGGCCTCACATGCCCACCAAAATCCCCTCCGACATCCCTAAGTTTGAGGGCAAGGCAAGTGAGGACCCCCAGAACCATATTATGTCCTTCCATCTATGGTGTTCCTCCAACTCCATAGTGGACGACTCTGTCTGCCTCCGTCTGTTACAGCGTACCTTCACTGGCTCTGCAGCTAAGTGGTACATTGAACAACCTCATGGAACCCATGCCACCTTTACCTCCCTTGCCTCGACCTTCCTGCAGTTCTTCCAGTTACCTGTCCGCTATGATGCGGGAGTCGAGATCCTAATGTCTTGCAGACAGAACACGGCCACCCACATCACTAACCACATTCATGAGTGGCGTCGACGCCGAAGCCTCTGCAAAATCAAGTTAGACGACCGTATCTTCTTAGATTGGTTTCTAAAATCCCTCCTCCCTCTCATTGCTAAGGATGTGGCATCCGAACGACCCCAGTCCAAAGAAGAGGCCATCCTCAAAGCCCAACAATTTGACCTCATTTACGCCCAGTCGGGTTATTTGTATACCATTATACCAGACGCCCCTCGGGGCGATTCATCCCAACACGATGCGCCGAGGGCATCCCATGCCGCAGATGGCATCATTGGTCGTATTGCCTCGCATCCCCAACCCTTTTCCATTGCACGTCCTAGCCATGGCCCCGACCTTTCGCAGGCTACATCTCAATCTGGAGCAACCAATTCATATGCTCCCATGGCACATCACCACCATACCCACGGACCCTCATGTCCACCTCGGTGCTTTGGTCATACAACACCCGCATACGCCCCCCCAGCCGCACCTCAGCCATATTACCACCCACAGGCTACACCAGCTCCTGTGTCTTCTCAAGACCAACCTGTTTATTACCCACCACAGGCAGCCCCTGCAGCAAACCTACAACCCGCTCCGCAGACATATCAGCAACCCCCACACGTTTCAGCACCTGCGTAGCCTCCCCCTACTTATTATCCACCACAACCTGCTCCCGCACCTGTGGCAAATCAAAATCCTCCCACTGCTCAAGGGCAAGTGTACACACAACACAATCAGCCCCAGCATCAAAACAACCAACGCAACCAGGGTGGGAAACAAAACCATGGAAGAGGACGGAACCGTGGCAACAACCAACAACATCAGCAAGGTCCACCACCTACCAATCCTCCGCACAATAATAACGCTGCTCCTCCCAACCAGAATTCGGATCGTCATCCCAAGCAGCCTAAAAACAACAACCTCAGAACAAACCACCCTTGTTCTATATGCGGGGTCTATGGCCACTACACACATGCTTGCCCACATTTGGAGCAAGCTCGACAACTCTGGACTGATGATGCCCATCACCAAGGAAACGCGGCTCCCCAGGCGCCACCCAACCCCCCACCCCCTCAGCAGCAACCCATGGTATTACAAAACCCCTTACCAACCCAAGGCGTAGTGAACACTCAGCCGTTGGCTCCCCCTCAAGGCAATGCGCCCCCACAACAATAGATCACTTATGCCGCTCCTGATCAACCCATGTTCGATTCAGGTACCCACCATTTGATAATGATGTCATCCGCTGATATCAACATCCAAACCCGTTGGAACCAATATGGCTCCACCCCTGAAGCCCCTCCCACCGACAAAAACACTAACGCTCATTCCATTGATCAGACGTTACGTATACCCTTGGTTACACTTGATGGTGCCTCTAAAGCACCTCGCTTCCCACTCCGTCGCATCAACAATAACCCCAATGCTCGCGCCGCGTCAAATTACAGCATTGTAGATGACTTAGCCCAGTCTCCAGCAGCCATGTCTGCTTTAGAAGTCTTAAAAAACTGTCATTCACAGCGCAAGACTTTGCTCTCTGCTATTGGTGCTATTGACCCCAATGATTCACAACTAATGGCATTCGATTCAGACCAGTCTGAACCACGCCTGCCTTCCACTTTAGCATTCCAAGTTTCTGTCTTCGTTCGGAATCTTGTCATCCATCGGTGCATTATCGATGAAGGTGCCTCTACATGCGTTATGTCCACATTCGTTTGGCAGAAGTTGGGATCCCCTACTCTCCAGCAGTCCACCACTGCGTTGCGAGCCTACGACGGCCGTTCGGCTCAACCCCAAGGCCTGTTAGCTAATGTCCCCATCCAACTGGCTGGTAAAACCATGCTCATTGAAATAGAGGTCATCAACGCCCAACTAGATTATAACCTCTTACTTGGTCGCAACTACATGTATGCCATGCGGGAGGTTGCCTCATCCGTTTTTCGTACCATGATGTTCCCCCATGAGGGACGCGCGGTCATGGTGGACCAACTCACCTATTACGATCCCAAGGCCCCCACTACACTCGAAAATGTTCTCCCCATGGTTGAACAACCTGTTTGTGGTGCCACTACCTCCTTTGTATCCTTCGTAGGACCCAGACTTTACACAGAGTCACCTATGACTTCCACTTTCCCATCAATCGCACCACCTTTACCGATGACAAAAACATCGGATTTGTGCACCCTGTCACACACAACACAGCAGCCTTCATCGCTACCACAAACACCCATAGTGCCTACTCATATTGGCACAACGCCAATTCACACCATCCCATTCCTGTTCCCATTCTCCGGAATTGTTAGTTCGCCAGTAATGGCTACACTCAACCTTCCTGGCTTAACATTAGGGATACCTGTATGGTACTTACCTGTGCCGAACCCCCCGCCGACACTGAATGTTATTTTACAATTGGTACAACCTATCCCCACTACCAGCCACCCACCCCCTCCGGTCACTCAACTGCAAAACAAACCTCCCCTAATAGTCACTACGGCATCAACATCCAGAAACGCTCCACCTCCATTACGGAACACAAGGGACAGAGGCCCACCAACGTATAACACTAGACTCATAACTTGCACCCCCCCAGCAACCCCCAAGGTAGCTAAAAACCCCCCAGCTATTCGTATTCCCCCTAAGTGCTCGTTGTGCGAAGACGTAGGCCATGCCACTCATCAGTGTCCACAATTACCTGTACTCCAGGAACACATGAATATGTTGGATGACGACACCGACGTTCCAGTAGTCAAACTAGAACTCCCCCCTCAACCTCGTGATAAATCATTGCGCACAAACCATCCTTGTGCAATATGCGGCATTTATGGCCATTATTCACACCATTGCCCTGATCTCCCAGATTATAGAGCAGCCTTATACGAATTGAATAATGCCGACCTAGAGATATCCCCTCCTAAAATTGAGGAAATTCATCCCCCACCATCTTCCCCCTTGGAAGAAATTAACACCATTTACACGGTTTCCACTGGATACCCCTCTGTCCAGTCGGCCCCTTCCATTGATCCCTTTGACACACATATTCAACCCTCTCAAATCGACGAGGAAACCACATGTCCACAACATGGGGCAGGCCCAAAACCTTTCCTACTCATCATCATCGTGATTCTCGTCGAAGATACTGGGGGCATCCACCCCATAAAGGGAATTCCCCATCATCATATCATCACTTCAGTATGCCACCACAGCCCACAGCCTCATGGTATAACACCCCGCCAGTAGTTGCTTAATGCCCTATTAATCTCTCTCTGAGACAACATCTGCACCACATTGACACCTCTGAGTTAGGGGGCATAATAGATTACCTCGACCCCGGGATAGGGGGCATGATCAATCATTTTGAACCTTCCCCATCATTTCTATCTCAAAACCTCAATGAGCCCATCGTTCAAACCAACACATATGTGATCCACAATCACAAACCCCATGCACATAGCATGGGGGCAGGTCATTAACCCTGCTAACTTCTTCACATGCGTGATCTCAACCATTTTTTGAGGTCACATATCACTTGTATATTCGATTTGATTTGATACACCTAGTATTCTCCCCCCGTGGGTCATCATTTCTCCCCACCACTGCAGCCTTAGCTTGGTGGGCTCACCTTTATTTGTAGCCACTTTTTAACCTAGTTATTTGCTTTGACCATTCCGGAGTCCTTATGACCTCCGTTTTTCGCACCATTTGCACCGCCGGATTCATATTTCTGTGCCCGTGATGACGCTTGAGATCATTTCTTGCTCTCGCCAAAAAATTTCGGGCATTCTTTCCATGCCCCACGCCACCTTGTTTTACATGCCACATCGGCTGTTGTCAGTTTATTGGAAATTTTTATACCATCGGATTTAGTTTTCCGAACTTGTGCTAATGCTTGAGATCATTTCTCGCTCTCACCTCCAGAGTTTTCAGGCATTTTTTCCATGCCCCCTCGTCGCCTCGGTTTGCGTGCCCCATTGGTCGTCATCTATTTTCGACGAGTCTTATATCGCCGGATTCAGTTTCCATCCTCGTGATGATGCTTGAGATCATTTCTCGCTCTCACGCCCAGATTTTTCGAGCATTTTTTCCATGACGCCCTCGTCGCCTCGGTTTGCGTGCCACATCGACCGTCGTCCGTTTTTTATGAGTCTTATATCGTCGGATTCAGTTTTTCGCACTCGTGATGATGCTTGGGATCATTTCTCGCTCTCACCCCATAATTTTTGTTCATTTTTGCAAAATGCCACTCATCACCTCGGTTTGCATGCCACATCGACCGTTGCCCCTTTTTGACAATCTTTATGTCACCAGATTCAGTATTCCACACTCATGACAATGCTCAATACCTTTTATCGCTCTCATCAATCCCTCTTTGTTCGATATAATTTTACCCATTTTTCAGGCCGAGCAATCCCTTTTACAAAAAAGGCACTTATGGAGTTTCTGTTAAGCTCTTTTCTGACTCCTAAAACAATGAAAATATCGCCGAGCAACCTTGCTTCCTTTCATGCTCGCTAAATGTATCTGAAAGGGCGTCTAACTTGTATAAGTTTACCCCTTTTCCGGACCTTGTAGACTAATTACGAAAAAGGAATACTCTAGTCACATCGGCTAGAAGAGTTCTCCATTTGCATCATTTTATGCTTTTTCGGGCCTTGGAGACTAACTTACGAAAAAGAACACCAATGGAGTCCACTTACCGCTTTCAGACTCTCTAAACATGAAAGTGACCACAAGCAATCACCATCCTGGGCTCGTAAAAACCAACAGGACAGTGTCACAACCACTGCAGAGTCTTCTTATCATTTTTAGACTCCTTAAAAATGAAAGCACCAATGAGCACGAACAGTCCTGGGCTCACAAAATCCACAGGATAGTACCATTTCAGAGCACACTTTTATCCCTTCTTCGAGCTCATTAAAACTACGAAAAAAGACCCAAGGGTGCTTTTCGGTGCCAGAACAGATCACGTCTACTCATATAGCAGCTTCCCCATTTTGGTCGCCTTTGTTCAGAGTATTCTGCAGTATGTCACCCTGAGAATCCCTCGACAGCACCCATCAGCTTGACCCCCCCAAGAGTCAATACATACCCTTCAGTCCTTAAAAGCTATGATCCCCACACCTACAAGTCAGTTCCCTACGCTGCTAGGTCAACCATGTCATCATGCTCTGAACAAAGGAAGTTTGAGTCTACCCACTATATGACCCCAGTTACTTCCCATCCCCACAAGTATGTCAGTCCTACCATCAGTACTACCACACTTCAGTTCTACACCTCGCGCTCCTATCAAGGAAACATCATTGCCTTGTTAGTTGTTGGTCTCCCTCTGTCGACGACAACCAAATTTATTCCAGAGGATAGACCTAGAGGTCCATGTGTCTTGGATTCATCACCATTTATGATGAGTGCCTACGAACCATTTCGAGAAGAGTCCTCAGTGCCTCTCCAAATGGTTGTTTCTCACATGCTTGACTTCAACACCTTTATTGCATCGTTGAGACTCGCACAGGGTATTGGTCCGTTCAGTTATTTGTTCAAGACCTCGGATACCACCTGACTCCTCCACATTTGAGAGTCTACTTATGGAAACAACCAACTACATTTTTTCTATAGATATCCGGGTTGCGCATGGCGACAGTATTCAAATGTACCCCAGTTTTATACTCCCTCGAGTATACAGTTACATATACTTCCCAGAGATGGCTCACAGTCATTGAGTCCCTACAGATGTTGGACACCTTCGGTTTTAGCAGTTCATCAACCCTTCTGAGACCTTATTCAGAACGGTTGTTGCTTTATTCCAGTGTATCAATAATTGAGATCATTCATGTTATGATCATGAGTACATCCCAAAATGATGTCCCCTCTAGACCATTATGATGTACCAGCAGATTTTTTATGTATTTTTCAGGTCCCCCTTCTTGGGACTAATTGTTATGTATATGTCTTGATACGAGCATGGGTATGCCCACCTCGTCCATTATCAGAGATTATTCCTCATTCATACTGAGGCCATGTAATATTGTTTATTTTTGCTGCTTCCAAAGGCCACAGATCCAGTCTCCAATCGGTCTCTTCTCCTCCCCAAACCCCAGAAAAAAGACAAAAGAACTATGAAGTCTATCGGCCATACGATGAGCTCCTTCCCTCACACATCAGGCGGCAATCTGTTAACACCCAAAAAGTGCTCACTAGCTCATTTCCTTATTCACATGACCCATTTGTCCACTTTTCCACCATTTGAGCCTCTAAAGCCACTAAAAGGTCACCAAAAGACCTTAATACACCTCTTTTTCCACTCAAAATAAATATTTTTCCTCAAAAAGCATAAAAACCCCTCAAAAATGGTCCAAAATTCCCAAAAATATTAAAAAGGGAATAAAAATATTCAAAATATTCAAAAAAGGAAAAAGGAGGGAAAATGTACTTAAACCATGTTGGTCAATACCATTGGTTTCCTCAAAACCATAATGGTATTCTCCACCAACAAAAACTATAAAAAGGTGGTAGGGGCTCCTCACTTTCCATCCATCCATCATCCTATCCTCATGTTGCCAAAATCCCTTTTGAGCATTGCCCACCTTTTTGAGCCTTGCACAAACCAGGAAGCATTGGAGAAGAAGAGACCTTTGGAGCTTGGAGCTGCTCACCCTTGGAGCTACTCAACAATCTTCACCACTTGGAGGTATTGCCATTGCAAGCACTTGCTTGCCCCTATTCTTAATACAAAATTGTTTCTTTTACATATTGTCAATCGTTTTGCTTTCCATAATATTTCCATTATTTGTTTATTTACTTCACATAGATCCATGATTAATATAGTTTAGATTAGTTTGTTGTTTATTTCTATTGAAACTGCTGCTACTAGTTAGCAGGTGCCCATTGCACTAAGCTTGGTTGCAAAACCAAGCCAACACCATGTATTAGCTACAAATTATTTTTATATTTTTTTTACAATTATTTATTTTGAATTTGGAAGTACTACCAAAACTTTCTAACAAATGAATTTACATAGTTTTAAGTAAAAATAAATTTATATTAACATAATAAAAATTAATAAATAAAATAATTGGAAAATTAATATTTACACACTTTTAATTTTTTTTTTTAATAAATTGAATTTTAATTTACCTTTACATAAAACATGAAAATTCAATTTAAATTATATTAACATAAAAACTAGGTTGTTCATGATTTTAAGCAGTGGAAGTTTGAAGGAGGTGGAAGAGTGCCTTGGCTGGTCTATCTTCTCTATGTTTCGAGCCACAGAGTAGGGCTTATCATTAGGAGAAAAGCGTCTCCTGATGATGAGCCCTAATAATTAATAAAATAATTAAAAAATAATATTTATACACTTTTAAATAATTTTTTTAATAAATTTAATATAAAAATTATAAATTTATCTTTTCATAAAACCTCAAAATTAATAATAGTTTGTTTAATTAATTAAAAAATTAAAATATTTTATTACAAAGATTTACTCAAAGACAATTAAGATCCAATATTAATATAGATTAAGTTCCAAAAACACAAGTTAGCCCAGTAACCATATGCTTCATAGAAAATGGACAAAATATCAAATATTTAAAAGTAACAAGTAAAATTAGCAGCAAAGCTGCTATACCTGCCTCTTAAAAATATTTTAATGTAATAGTTTGAAGATGTTTTAATATAGTAGTTGTGTATAAAATAAAAGCTTGGCTTGATTGGTGATGAAAGTAACTTCTCCAATGCTACAAGAGAAAGACCTTGTAATAGGGGGAGAGAGAAGGTGGAATAAAAATGCTTCTATGAGATAACGGACAACTAATTTCAAAGCATTAAAGCATGGCTTTAAGTTATATAGGGATAAAATGACCACGTCTTCTATGAGATAAAGGGACAACCAATTGCAAAGCATGGCTTTAAGTTATATAGGGATTAGATGGCACACTTTTATAGGGGCGTGCATAGACAACTAAATTCTATAAATGCCACACCCTTTGGAAAATCACCTTCAATGTAATAAGACAGCCTCTCAACTTCCACACTTCTCATTGCTATGATAACATCCATAATATGAAAGCCACTTTACATATTGAACAAGTAGGGGAAAAATAAACATAATTGTATTAGTGTCCTTCATATTCGCTAAGTTTGACTAGCTAATGCCATAATGTGAATTGAAACCATAGTTTGGCTAGCTAATACCATAATGTGATTTGAAACCATTAAAGGGTTCTTTGTAAATTGAAACCAAATCTCTTAATTAAAATATCATAAGAATAGTTGTTTCAAGAATTAAAATGTTCAAATAAATATATATGATAATGATTTCTCCCTATAAAAATTATATTAATTTTCAAATAAAAAATTAAAAATATGAAGTTTTGTATGTTAATTTCTTTACCATTTAACAATTAGTTTCATAATAAGTGTTTATAAACAATATTTATTTTTCAATTATATTTTTAATAGATTTTTACTAAAAGGAGATTGGCATTATGATTATGACAATTATAAGTTATTATAATTATAGTAATTATAAACTAGATTCTAAATTATAACGTAAAACAAAATTGAAACAATAATAATTACTTTTATTTGTATAATAATCATGCTTTTTCTTTTTCAGTCCATTGGTTGTAGTATGGGTGGTTAGGAGGAAAATTGTTGCCCTCCCCACCTTCTATTCCAAAGAAAATTAAAATTGCAAAGATTCATACGTTTTTAGTGCATTTTGTGTCTAACAATAGTGTCTTTACATTGATTTTTATAGCACTATTTGAAAGTAGTCGGCAAGGTCTAACAAACACTATAATTAATTAAAAAACAATTAGATAGTAAACGACAAGTGCAATGATAAAATGACAATATCATTTACAAGTATGAATTGTATAATAAATTGAATCTACTTTTTAATTTTAATTTTTAGAGATTTTATTCTATTTTTTTTTTAAGATTTTATAAAATTTAAATTGTCGATTAAAAATTGTTTATATTTTTGTGACCACCAATTATTTACGCAAGTAAATAAAACTTCATATTAAATATTTTTAATATCAAGTTTATATATTATATAAAATTAATGTTATTATAAATAGAAAATTAGTACTATTATAAATTATTAAATAATATAATTTAATATTTTAGATTATTATAATTAAAAATATATATATTATATATTATTTCAAAACATAAATTATATATAAAAATTGATATAATGTTTTATGTTTTATTACATTATTTAGACATCACAACATATCTAATTATGAAAATCTACATTATAATGTCTTAACTATGAAAGTCTACATTAAAAATATTCGATTATTTTTAATTAATATCCATGAAGTTTCGAATTGGGTTAAAATCTCACCCTTTTTATTAGAGGTAAAGAGGGTCCCTCAAAGTTGTGGATAAACCCGTGAAATCTATAATACTTTATAAATATAATAATAATAAATTTACATTAATTTTAAAAAAATGAAAAAAATTGAATGACATGATAGGAATTTGGGAATTTGTTCTAAATGAATATAATTAATCTTCCTATAACCACAAACGGCTGTCGGTGAAATCTCGTTCGCATTTTAGTCCAAAAATAGCGGTAAACAAAACATCTCTTTCACGAATTATCAAGAATGGCAATAGAAATATACTTCTCATGGTTTGTTATTATATGATATAACAAGCGATTTTTCCCGATGTCGTAAAAATCCTGAAACCAATAAAGAGGAATGCCAATTATTTAGAGAGAAATAGCGTACGTACAACAGACCAATACGGGCTTGGACATTGTGCCAAACAGTATCCAGCTTGGGAAGAAATCGTACATTTGGGATGGTGCTATGTAGGACATGATAATAATAGTGTAGACAGATGTCAAATGCTTAATTTTTTGTATTTTAATTATTTTTTCAGTAATTTTTATTTCTGACAATTCATGTGTATAGCAGGGAAAAATTGTCACTTCAAAGCTTTCCTCCAATTAAAAATTAATATTCACTTTAATATTATTTTTTTAAAATATTCACTTTAATATTCACTTTAGCAGGGAAATTTGTAATTCTAAAATTTAAAAATTATTTTTTATTTTTTAAAATATTCACTTTAATATTTATTTTCTATAAAACATTTAAAAATTATTGAAAAAATATATTAGAAATTGCATAATAATTAAAAAATCAATTGACATTAATTGCAAACCCATTGCTAATAATTAAAAAATCAATTGACATTAATTGCAAACCCATTGCTATATACCTTGCCTTCGGTAGGTATAATAAAGTTGGATTAACAATTTGATAATAAGTTAAAAGTTGATATTATTAATTGTTTTTTAATGATTTAAAATTTTAACATTTAAGAAAGAAAATTAAAATATTAAAAAAAATACAATCATTTTTATTATAATTGATTTGAAATAAAATGTAAATATTAATTGAAAGTGTAAGATTCACTTATGAAATATCAACTTTGCTCACTATGGAGTTCTTATCACATAAGATATACCATGTAACCATAATATACATTAGATACCATCTTAAGATCAAAGATGAAAATAATAATTTCAAAAAATAAGAAAAAAACTTACATTAATTGAAAGTGTAACATTATCTATTATGAACAACCTCTATATAAAACATACTTTCAAGCAATAATATAAAAATGTTGGTTACAAAATTTAGCTATATAAAACTGCATTTTGCCAAAATTTCTTTCAATGCAAAGTAAAAGTAGTTGTAAGAATGTATTCAATTAATTGAAATATTGAAATACTTATGTCAAAATTTAAAGTTGTAAGATTGAAGTAGTGCATTATACCAACATTTATACTTCTTTCTCATAGAAAAGTTAGTATTTTCTATGTTGGCAAAATATTTATTACAGATAAAATTCCACTTTAGTTTTCTTCCACATTTTTGTTGTTGGATAGTAGATCTATGTTTTCCAATATTCCCGTAGTCTAAGTTTTCCAAACTTCTTACAGTGCAAAGTAAAATTAGTTGTAAGAGTGTATTCAATAAATTGAAAATTTGATATTCTAAAAAAATTGAAAGACAAACTATTATAGAGATACCTTTTCCATTGAAACTTTGTTTTGCTAAGTCTTTATGTCCATAATTATATTTTAATAATTGACTGTGAACTCTCCATGAACAAAGAAGTCACGTAATATGTAGATGACAATAGATTTGTCTTTTAGATAATCTTCATATGATAGTGCTATTAAATTTGGTAATAATTTTTTTAAGATGTCACTTTTTAGTACACGTGATAATTTTGCATATTAACATCTCAACTAATGCAAATAGTTCATAGGAGTGCCATTGTTACATTTGACACATTGTACTATGGTCCCTCGTATTGATCCAATATTTTCTATAACAATATTGCAATTTGAGCATGTAAGCTGAAAATGATTGGCATATATGTTTCATATGTGCAATGTACCTTCAACCTATTTGACATTGTTGAATGTTGCTTGTTAATCAAAATGCATTTATAGAAGATATGTTTAATATAATGTATTTTTCTATGGCATCATTATTTCACATGATTTGTGGATTTCAGTAATGTTTGCAAATCATTCAATGTCTTTTCCACCCTTAGTGGTGTGATGACAATTGATTGTCCTGTAAGTAGCACACTTGGTTGTGCTTCTTTTTGTTTGACCAGATTTCTGAATAGAAAAATTGGAAACTCCTTTTTGAAATTTGGGCTTGAATTGCAACAAAATATGCAACAAACATTGGAAATAGTTATATTTGCATTTTAACAAGAGACCAAGATCAATCTTTTTATTTTTATAATGGATAGAACACTTAAAATTTTGAAAAAATTGAATAATTTTGAATCTATATGCATAGATAGAACTAGCCTTACAATTGCTTTGTCATTCTGTGAGTTTCCATCGGGCACAAGTCGGGTCGGTCGAACCTTCTTGCTTAACAATACAAATGACACACACGACGCTGACACAGACTTGGTGTAAAAAGGATGCCAGAAGTTGGCTTCTATTACTTCAATTGAATTACGGTTACAATGCGAAATGCAAAGAAATGTAAACAGCTAAACAAGTTGGCCTTAGCCTGATACAATATACAGAAGTAAATGTGTGCTCTCTCTGTGTGCGATCCTCTCCCTCTCATACTTCTATTGAATGCTAGAACGAATGAGAAATGAGTGATGATCCCCCCTCCTTTGTGGTTGCGCACTAGTCTTCTACTGCTGCTCATCCCGAGGTCCACCCAAATCCCCGAGACACTCTTCCTCTATTCGTTGAATCCTCCCCGATCCTGCAGACCTGCAGTTGTCAGTGCCCTCTAGCTATGCTGCACAACCTCTGTCTGTGGTGACATATGTCCTGATCCCAACCACCTTCTTAACTTCTCATGAATTCCTTAGCAACCCCGAACGACTACCAAGTACTCTGCTTGACTTCTGTGCTTCTCTGAATCTGATACAGTAGTCGATCCCATCATTGACCTCAACCATAGTGTCTTCCGTCATCCTTTGACTTCACCTATCGGCTTAATTCACTTCCATGACTACCAATCTAATCCGCCCCTTCCTCCACGCTAGACTTCTGCAAACATGTCGGTGTCACGATTCAACAACATGTTGAACTTCGTCGTCTCCGCTTCGATCTTGTAGTCTGTCGACCTTCGACATGTCGACTCTCGACCTTCTCCTCTTGTCGATGGACCTCGACAACTCCCTGCTTGACTACTTGGCTTTCGACAACTAGTTTTCACTTCTGCACCAGTGATCGTCGGCACTCCCTCTATTCGGCCTCCTATTGATCATCTTCAACTGCTCTGCTTAGGCCCTGATGCTCCTGCATCAGACTCCCAAGGTGAAAAGTAACTCGACTGCTCCGCCAGTCTCCTGAAATCTTCTTCGAAAATCCATGTCGCCTCCTGCAACTCATCATATTTCCATCGCACTAAGTATTCCTTCTTTCGCGAACTGTTCATACGCTCGATTTCGCATTCCTCTTGTACTTCGATGATTTCTTCTTTGTCATGTCGACCTGGTATCTTCACTGTCCAGTCGATGTTTGACACTTCCGCGCTGTTGCAGGTTGAACCTTATTCAAATTTGTACAGATCTGAGACATTGAACATTGGTGAAATGATCAAGTATTCCAGTTGCTCTAACACATAAGCATTGTCCGAAATATTCTTCAAGATCTTACATGGTACAATATTCTTCAGCTTCAGTTTTTTATATGTACCTGTCAGAAATATCTCCATCCGCAGATGTGCATAGACTAAGTATCCTTCGTTGAACGGCTTTGCCTCTTCTTTTTGTCGGCTCTCAACTTGTATGTTGCATTGCTCTTTTCAATGCACTTTCGCACATCGTCATGCACTTATTTCATATGCTCTGTGAATGATTCTGCATCTGCGCTTTTCCTGATTTGTGTCGGCATCTCGACCAAATATACCACTCCATGTGGGCTTCATCCCTGAAAAATCTAGAATGGGCTCATACCTGTCGACCGATTCACAGAATTGTTTTATGGGAACTCTGCTTGTGCCAACACGTTCTCCCACTGCTTGGGTCTGTAGGTCATAAAACACCTCAGAAGGTTTCCCAAACTTCTGTTCACCACCTTGGTCTATCCATCTGTCTGTGGATGATATGCCGAGCTAAACTGTAACCTCGTGTCTAGTTTCTTCCATAGGGTTCTCCATAAATGCCCCATAAACTTGGTATCTCTGTCCGACGTGATACTCTTAGGAAACCCATGCAATTTGACTGATTCCTTGAAGAATAGTACAAAAATTCCTATGGCGTCACTTGTCTTCCGACATAGAATAAAGTGTGCCATATTCGAAAATCCGTCGACTACAACAAAGATTGAGTCATTACCTTGCTGCATCTTTGACAATCCTAATACAGAATCCATGCTTAGGTGCTCCCATGGGGTATTTGGCACTGGTAATGGCATATACAACCTCGTGTTCTGACTTATTCCTTTTTCCAATTGGAAAAATCGACACTGTTGTACCCACTTCCCGACATCTGTCGTCATTCCAGGCCAATAATACTTTTCTTCGACCAATGCCTTGGTCTTATCGATTGCAAAATGACCTGCTAATCCGCCACTATGCAACTCTCGGATTAGGTTCTCTCTTACGGATCCTCTCAGAATACACAACTATTGTCCCTTGAATAGGTATCCCTCTTGGATGAAATAATCCAAGTATGGAGTCTTGTCGACACTCCATGGTTTGCTACTTTCCTGCCATGCTTTCCCAAAATCCTCATCGGTCGCATACTCTGTCTTCAATGACTCTATTCCTATTGCCTGAACTATCGTCGTGTTCAGCAATGCAACTCTTCGACTTAGCGCATCGGCAACCTTATTCGACTTACCCGACTTATGTCGCAACATGAAGGTATATCCCTGCAGGAACTCGACCCACTTCATGTTCCGCTGATTCAACTTCGACTGAGTGTTCAAATATCTCAATGCTTGGTGATTTTTGTATAACACAAATTCCTTGGGAAACAAATAATACCTCCAGTTTTTCAATGCTTGGACAATAGCATAGAATTCCTAGTCATAGACCGAATATTTTCGCTTTGCATCATCCAAATTATCACTGAAGAATGTAATTGGTCGGCCCTCTGGGCTCAACACTGCTCCAATTTCCATTCCACTCATGTCGCAATCAACTTGGAAAACTTTGTCAAAATTTGGGAGCGCTAACAACGGGCTCTAAGTGACCTTTTCCTTTAACTTGTCAAAATCTCTCTGGGCAACTTCCGTCCACTTGAACTCCCCTTGTCGTATGCACTCTTTCAAAGGTGCACATATTCGACTGAATCCCCTTATGAACTTCCTGTAGAAACTAGCAAGTCCATGGAAACTTCTCACTCCAGTCGTGCTTGTCAGTTCCGGCCAATACAATATTGCTTTTGCCTTCTCTAGGTCCATCACCAACCAACCCTTTACCCGATATTACGAATCCCAAGTACACCAGTTCTTCCTTCATGAAGAAGCACTTTTGCAAGTTCACCATCAGCTTCTCTTCCTGCAACTTCTGCAATACCTGTCGAATGTGTCCCAGGTGATCGACCTTGGTTCGACTAAATATCAGGATGTAGTTTAGGTACACTACGACGAACTTTCCCAGGAATGGCTTTAGTACCTCATTCATCAACCGCATGAATGTACTGGGTTGTTAGGAACCCATGTCTTTACTTTGTTAGTATATTGTTGTTGGACGCATATGCTTTGTAAGACGTCTCGTAGTATTTGTTGATCCATAGTTTTTTTTATTGTTGTTGGGTGCATATGCTTTGTAAGTTGCTCGTAGTATTTGTTGACCCATAGTTTATATTGGCCCATGGTTTTGACCCATAGTATTGACGCCTAGACTTAGTAGATAAGTGTGCATTGAGGGAAAAGAAGGCACCATGAAGTTATTTGTATTGAGCTTACTCAAAGGAGGTTTCCCCCTCGAAGTGGCCTGTGATCAATAAAGTGATTATGAGTTCTGTTATTACTGCTATCTCATGTATTTTCATTAATTAATTGTTGCAGGTTCCTCACATGGGTGCATTAGTCAATCTGAATGGAATGACTAACCACTCATACAACCCTTCCTTCGTCTTGAATGTTGTCTTCCATTCATCTCCTTCTCTAACCCAAATCTGGTGATATCTACTCTCCAGGTCGATCTTTGTGAAGTATCTCGCTCCACTCAAGCAATCCATAAAGTCGTCCATTCTCAGAAATGGAAACCGGTACTTGATCGTGATATTTTTGATGGCTCTAGAGTCTGTACACATCCTCCATTCTCCACCCTTCTTCAACGCTAGTACTACTGGTACCACGCATAGACTTAGACTCTCTCTGATCAATCCTCTGTCCAACAACTCCTGGACCTGTCGATTGAGTTCCTGACCCTCTGTCGGAGTCATTCTATGCGGTGCCTTGTTTGGAAAACTTAATCCTGGAATCAAGTTGATCTGATGGGATATGCTTCTCATCGGTGGTAATCCTGTCGGCTTCTCGTCGACTACTATGCTCCTGAACTCGTCAAGCATATTTTCAACTTCGACAGGAATTCTCTTCATTGTCGACCTTTCTACACATGGCCCTTTCGAAATGATGGCGAAACATCCCGACTGCTTCTCCTCCTCTGCGAGGAATTCCATGGAAGTACACATCAGCACTCGCTTCTCCCAAAAGTTGCTCTCGCCCTACTTGTAGTTGCCTCGATCCTCCTGCTTTGGCTTCAGATTCCCCTACGTGCCATTTTTCCACACTGTGACTGTGTTGGATCGACCATCATAAATCATATTTCCATGGTCTTGCTAGCAATAGATGACATGCGTCCATTGGGATTACGTCGCAGAGTATGTTGTCTTCAAGCTTCCCAACCTTGAAGTTAATCACGCACTGTCTGGTTACCTTAAAATGATGTCTTTTCTACAACCAAGATATCTTGTATGGATTTGGGTGTTCCCGACATCTCAAACCCACCTTGCCGATGACCTTTGTCGACACAAGATTCTCTGTACTACCACCATCAACTACAGTCTTGTAATACCACTCGTCGATCTGCACTCTAGTTTGAAAGATAGCATTTCGATATGCTGGCTCTTTCTCGTTGCGTTAGTAGTATTGAACCAACGTCCTCCTAGCAGTCATGGTTCAAATTTTTCTTTTCCCATCTTCACTACTGTCGGATGTCAACTACGCCCTCTCGTTGACTTGCTCATCTCTTCGAAATTTGCATTTCGACTCCTCTGCAGCATGTAGGTTCTCTAGGCATTCATATTCCTTGTGTCCGACTCCTTGAAACTTATAACAAACCACAGTTGGTCTGTCAACTTTCTTCTATGTCGAACCAGTTCAACCATACGCACCCCGACCACGGGTCTCTTGACCATCCCGTCGGTTTCCCTATGTCTTCTCTCTGGTCGATGTCCCTTCTGCACATTGATTGTCTTCGACGACTTCCCTTCTGGTTCCGCTACTTTGGCCTTTCAAGGAAACATCCTTCGCAACTCGACTAGTCACCCTTCCTCTGGTCGATGCAGATTTCCTTGACAGTTTCTCTTATGCCTTCAAAGCTAGCTGATAGGCTTCACTGACCGCTTTGAACCTTGATAGGCTCAACTCGTCCTGGATGGCATACTTCAATCCATTCACATATCTTGTGACAGCTTCTTCGCCTTCGTCGGTCTGCCCCGACCTTATCAACAATATGTAGAACTCTTCTGTGTACTCTTTCACGGTCATCTCTTTTTGTCGAAAGTTCTATAACTTCTGGAACAAGGAAATCACATAGTCACTTGGAAAGAACTTCCCTTTCAGCTTGGAAACCATCATGTCCCAAGACTTTATTTTCTCCTTTCCTTTCTTAACTCTGTCAACCTATGCATTATCCCACCACAATGAGGCATGAACCTTCAACCTCATACATGCAATCTTAACCCGTCCGGGATCCTCGATATGCTCTATGTCGAAGTATATATCCATTTCTCTGAACTAGTCAATCAAGTCTTCTGAGTCCAGACTTCCTAAGTAGGTAGGTACATCCATCTCCATCTGACCTCTCATCTCTAATAGTAGCTTGATCAGTTTGTCTTTTGGTTCCTCCTCAACTATTTCCTGCACTTCCACTTCTTCGATTTCCTCGTTGTTGTGGTCTAACACATCAGGAATACAACCACGCCTTTGGATTTCCTTGATCGCTGCGACTTCACTAGTCAAACTTCGCATTGTTCACATGCATTTGTCGAACATCTCATGATCAACTGTGACTACTGCACCACGCTCTCTTCATCCACATCCTCGGACATTAATGCCCCTGTGAGCCATTTTCAACCACAGCTGAAACTCCCACTCCTCCAGTCACAATTGAACTTCACAAGTCATTCATAACTCTACCCAACCACCACTAGAGTTGTTAACACACTCGACACTGGATTCCTTTCCAGCTCTGATACCAACTGGCCTGCAAGTCAGGTCGATCGAACCTTCTTGCTTAACAATACACACGACACAAATGATTCTCACACGGACTTGGTGTAAAAAGGATGCCAGAAGCTGGCTTCTATTACTTCAATTGAATTACGGTTACAATGCGAAATGCAAAAAAATGTAAACAACTAAACTACTCGGCCTTAGCCTGATACAATATACAGAAGTAAATGTGTGCTCTCTTTGTGTGCGATTCTTTCCTCCTCTCAGACTTCTGTTGAATGCTAGAATGAATGAGCAATGAGTGATGATCCCCCCTCCTCTGTTCCTGCGAACTGGTCTTCTACTACTGCTCTGCTGCTCATCCCGAGGTCCACCCCAATCCTTGAGACACTCTTCCTTTGTCTGTCGAATCCTCCCCACTTGTAGTTGTCAACGCCCTTTGGTCATTTTGCACAACCTTTTCCTGTGGTGACATCTGTCCTGATCCCAACCACCTTCCTAATTGGTCATAACTTCCTTAGAAACCCCGAACGGCTACCAAGTACTCTGCTTGACTTCTACGCTTCTCTGACTCTACTACAGTAGTCGGTCCCATCACTGACCTCAACCATACTATCCTCCGTCATCCTTCGACTTCACCTGTCGGCTTACTTCGCTTCCACAACTACCATTCCAATCTGCCCCTTCCTCCACGCTAGACTTGCACAAACTTGTCGGTGTCATGATTTGACAGCATGTCGACCTTTGATGTCTCCACTCCGATCTTGTTGTCTGTCGACCTTCGACATGTCGACTCTTGACCTTCTCCTCTTGTCGACGCACCTCGATAGCTCCCTGCTCGACTACTTGGCTTTCGAAAGGTAGTCTTCACTTTCGCACCAATGGTCATCGACACTCCATCTGGTCGGTCTCATGTCGATCATCTTCGATTGCTCTTCCTAGGCCTCGATGCTCCTGCATCACCATCCCCTATTTTGAGGATATGTTATATGCCTAATTTCTTGGTAGTTGTCACAATCGCACCAATTGTTCCAAGTGTGTGCTGCTCTATACTTTCTACAGGTGTTATAATGGTTGTGTTTGGTATGAAATAATATTCTAGAGAAATAGATGCTATATTTTCTATGCTAGCATGATGATATACTACCAATATACAATCAGACTCACTATGGTCATAATCAGTTTTGGGTGCAATTTTGAAATTTTTTATATGAATGCCTTTCCCTGAAAGAAGTTTTTCTTGATGTTGTTGAATAAGATTTTGATGTATATTCAAGGTAACCGTCATTTTTCTTTTAGCATATGTTAATTATGCTCACAAAATTCTGTTTTCCTTATTTGATTTGTCGAGCATTGTTCTATATGTAACAACCACGTTGCCAACAAATACATCTCCTATTTTGCAACTAGTCAATTCTTCAATAATTATTGTGTGGCATGTTATTGATTTTTTCCTATGCAAATTAAGATGCTACAAGTTAGATAAAGGAGGATCGAATGGAATTTCAGAATTTTAAAAGTTAGCCAAAGGAGGATCGAATGGAATTTCTTCAAATTCTGGTTGGACAATTTTTACCTTTTCAACTATGCTTCTAATGCTTCTCTTTCTTTTCGACTTTCTAATTGTCTTTTCATGTTTCTATGGATGGAAATTGAATATGCTAATTAGACGGATGCAATTTATTTTATTTATGTGCTTTATTACAATCTAGAAAACTTATACCTAACGAAATAAAAATTTAAAAGCAAAGTACCAATACTAAACAACAAAATGCAATAATGTTTTTTGCAACATTCCATTGTACAACCACAATTAATATGCTTAGCCTAAATTGTACCTAAACGAAGAATTTAACATAACAGTCTTGTGTTTCAAGTTCAAGTCCATTGGGAGAACTAGACTGTTTGTATTGTTTTCTATGTTAGAAACCAAGAATAAAATTTTAGTCCCAACATCAAGCACAACGGAAACTGGAACCTCAATGCCATCGACTAAGATTAAGTCAATTTGTTCATATTATGAAATTTGAACCATCTACGCAAAGGTTAGTGATCAACCTTTAATAGGAGGGGTCATTGCGTGAATGACCTAGATTTTGGGGCCATCGATGGGTAGTCTCTCTTCTAAATGCAAGATGAGAACCCATTGTTGCAAGTTCGCAATTATTTAAGAAAATGAACACCCATTGTTAGAGATCAAACATTGTTGAACCATGAGTTACTTGCTCAAGAGCCATTTTCCGATGGTTTCAACCATTTATGTTGTTACATGATGTTTTGAAATGGCTTCTGGTCGCTCAAAATCACATAATGAACATTTGGATTGATTTAGCAAATGGTTTGACATATATGTATATGAAGGTTAACATCGCCAATTCAAAGGTTACTTGGAAACAATGTAGACTAATCAATGCAATATGTTGGAGATTTGATATTGATTGTGGATTGACACTTTTATTTAGATAATGGATGAAAGTTGTTGACACAATACACGTTATCCAATACAATAGGATGGATATGTAATATTTATCATAGATAGACATTTTTATTTTGAGTCAAATTAAATGATGAAAGTACATCCAATAATAATGTTTTCGTTAATATTAATTAATAACTTTTACAAATAACAATTTGCTTTACCTTAAAGTAATCATTCATAAAAATAATCTTTTTTTTTTTTTTTTTTGAAGTATTTTGATATCTTCTATTTATTATTAATAATTTTTGTTTACTAATAAATTATAAATAAAATACATAAAAAGATAACTAATATTTAAAAAATATGATTATTAAAACTTTAATTAAAAACATATAGATAAACACTTATTGCTAAAGTGAAAGTAGATATAAGCCAAATTAGAACTGCACTAATAATAGTGCCCCATTCAATGCAATTGTTATGTTCTCTTTCTTTGATTTAAATTAAGCCCGTGAAAAGGATATGTGGGGTACTGAAAAACTCTCAATCTATTTAGAAGGCCGCATAGTGTCCTATACATTGAAAAAAGCAAAATAATGTTTGAGTTGTAGTTAATGAATAAATAATTGGAAGTTTTATTTTGATATGAATTATAAAGTTTTAAAATAAATTTTGATAAATAAATAAATATCTTTTTAACAATTTTATAATTTTAATATTTAAAAATTATATATTCAAAATAATTTTATTTTTCCAAAGGAATCAAAGCGATAAAATATGTCTTAACGGAATTGAACCTAAGGGGGATGGAATGAAATCCATCTAACTCCACCAATAGGCCATGGTATCCTTGACATAAAAATAGTTTTATATTAACAAATTTACAATTTCAATATTTACAAATTATATATCTAAAATTATTTTCTATTTTCTATTTTACTTAAATAATTAAATTAATAATTCTGAAAATTGCAAGTAACATTTTCAACAAATTCAAAATCTACTAGATTTTTATATATCAATATTCTTTTATAGATCAATAAATAAATTCATGTTATTTCATTTTAATTAGCATAACATCATATATTATAAATTATATTAGATAGTCCGTCGTGGTGTAGACCAAAGCCCGTGCAAGCTTTGTAAGAGGTCGCTCATTCAAACCCCAGATAACTCATGGGCCATTGTGACGGACTATGTGGTTGCACCTAGGCGTATAGTGGTAACGGATGGGACATGTGGGTACCAGCCCCATCCAAGTGTACTCTCTAGATTGATTTTATGGGTGTCCTTCAAAATTCCAAATAAACAATTATAAAAGAAAAGAAATATAAAAATAACTTGCAGCTAGTGCATGGATAACTCCTAGCTCATGCATGAATAACATGTAGTGATAGATAACACTAAATAACTAAAAAAGGTAACGGTTTGAGGTATAGACAACAAGTGATTACCACTAAGCATTAAGTGACTAGACTTTATTTTTAAAAAATGTTTGATGTAATATTCTTATTATATAAATATCATTTTAACCATGCGTCAATACAATGTAGAAATAATTAAAAAAATACCACTCGACCTTATTTTTAAAGTGTGTTTTCATGTCAAATTGAATATTTTTATTATATATAAATTATCTCCATACCATGCATCCGCATCCATTCTGCAGGCAACACCTTTAATTTAATTTAATTTTTTTAATTACACAAAAAGGTTTGCCAAAATTGCATATGATTTTTGTTCTCGGCTCGGAGCCATTGTTGTATTTTTAACTTGTAATGACCCTTCGGGGTTTTCTTGGTTATTTAATATAAATGTTCGGCTCTTCTCCATATATTTGTTCTTGGATTACGCTACATTATTGGTCTGAGTTGATGTCTCCATGTTCTTGTAAAGGGTTATTGTGGATTTATATTTGATTGTTATCATGTTCACAGCTGAGGCTGATACTTGAATGCAATGTTTCGTATTTAATCGTGATTGTGTGTATTATTATATTACTTTATAATTTTTTGTGGGTGCCCTATCGATCTCTCCCATAATGTTAACTTTCATTTGCCTTTGTTTTTAGTTTGAAGTTATATTCGTCCCATAAACCACTAGGTTCAAATCGGGGTCGCATTGGTTGTTTGAGTTGATATTTGCTTTCTATGTAACTAATGCTTACTATGACTTTATGATTATTATGCTATAGGCGTTTCACCATGGAGAAGCATAAGCATCCACGTCGGCTAGATTCCTCGCTTATAGAGCGAATGTAATCTTGTCACGTGGATGTTCCCAGCCCGCACTTATAGCATATGGTGATGGTAATACGGTGTTGCACTTCAGATGTCATACCGACGAGTTTAAATGCAGAACTCTAAGCAATTACTTGCAGCGGGTACAGAAGGAAATTAAAGAAGAAACTCATTCGAAATCGTTGGAGAGGTTCCTGTTGTTGACGAATTAGCCGACCAGGTCGAAGGATTTGAAGAATATACTAAAACCAAGGCCGCAGAATTGTAAAACCTGTATGTTGAAGCCTGCAAGATCGCTTGCACACCCTGTTCGAGTTGAGGATGTTGCTAATTTTTTGCATAAGAATTGCCAACCACAATTTCCTACGGGCTATTCTTTTATCGAGTCAACCTTTTGCCATGCAAATTTTGTTTTACCAGGTCGACCTTCTGTTGCTTACTTTAGTCAATTGAATTTTGAAGACACTCTTAATCGACTGACTATAATCATTGATCGACTCATCTTACTATATCAACCACTTGAAGCCAGCAACCTGTCGGGGTTGGTCACGCAACTCTTCCACCTTGATTTCGTGCACCTCTTCTAAATCGGACATCCCAACAACATTTGACGCAGAAGGTCGATGTCACGAAACTGTTGAAGGTTGTCGAATCCATCGAAGTGTTGTATGTGTGCCGAACCGAAACCTGTCAAGGTTGGTCGAGTTGAAACTTGTCAAATCGGAACCTATCGGGATTGAAACATAAATTTCCTAAACTAACGTTACCTGCAAATAGTTTAAAAATGATTCATTACCACAACGTGATTCTGTAAATTCTCAGCATGCCAGATCAGTTATACTAAACAGAAGCTCCGACAGGTCATTGAAAACATTGGAAGCTTCTGTTATACTAAACAGAAGCTTCAGCTTCACACACCAGTCTTCCCATCAGTGCACCATGTTATGGATTTTCCACCCTCGATCTTTGACAAGATCTATCTTGGTTTCCGATCGTAAGGACAGTTATCTCGGTTGTTGGTCGTTTCTGGCTCCGACAACTTGCAAACTCGATAGGTTCACCTTCAACAAGTCTCGATTAAACTTTGACAATCCAACAAACTCGATAGGTTCCTCTTCGACCAGTCGCGGCTCGACTTCGACAATTCAACCCCGACAGGTTCTGCGTTCGACATGACCTCCACTTGGAAACGGTCGTTACCAATACCTCTCGGCACACAAATACAACCAAACTCGCCATCATTTGGGTTGATGCAATCTAAGCAGGCGATGTAGCTCTGCATGGCAAAAGCTTACGAGATCTACATTTTTTATTAGAAAATTGAGCATTCAGTGATGGATTGGACATTGAACAACCTTCCATAAGGTTACCCATGTGAACATTCATTTCTTTGGGTTTAATCCATCACAAAGTTATGAACTTTGGTTTAGTAGTACCGAATCTGCCTATCGACGTATATCTAGATTTGATGGATTGGACCTCCTAGACATTCTATCTTGTGGAGATAGGAGAACATATTTCAATGCAACAATGGTTAAATGTGTTGAGACACCGACGCACCGCCTTTACTCTTAATCGTTTATAAATTTCGATGGGTAAAGGCTCTGTGATTGTTTTGTTGTTTGCTACTGTTATTTTGACATCATCTCAGTTTTTTTCTCAACATTCGAATCGCCATTAATTTGTTCCTCTTTTACAGAGCAACGACCCTCTTGAGGAGCCAAAGGTTCTTTTTTTCTATTCAAAAACAAGGTTCTCTTCTCAAACCAAACTCATATTTCTTGTTATAATTACCCTTTTCCTGTTTAATATTTACAAACAAGGTTCTGCTGTCTTTTTGGGTGTTTTTTGTTGGACACTATAGTCTTTTTCTGTCAATGCACTGTCATTTATTTACTCGTATTACTTGTATGTTCAATCTTTAACGTTAGTATTTGATCATGTATGTGATTTATTTACTGGTTTTAGATGAAAGGGTGCTTGACTGGTATATATTCATTTCCTTGTGTTTACCAATATATATTTCCTACTAACTTGGGAAGATAATTTGCACCGCAATAGTTTTTGTCTCCTATAAAAGTTAGGGCTTCCAGAAAATTAATCTTTAATTTAGGCATCTGGTATATGAACAATCCTATCTTGTTCTAACTGTTCTTGTTTAATATTTAAAAAGAAGGTTCTCAGAGGAAATTTACCCAGAATTGTGCTGCCTTTTTTAGTGTTTTTTGTTGGAAACTAGAGTCTGTTTCTGTCATACACTCTATCATATTTCTTGTTATAATTACCCTGTTCCTATTTAATATTTAAAAATAAGGTTCTGCTTTCTTTTTGGGTGCTTTTTGTTGGACACTATAGTCTTTTTCTATCAGTGCACTGTCATTTATTTACTCGTATTACTTGTATGTTCAATCTTTAAAGTTAGTATTTGATCATGTATGTGATTTATTTACTGGTTTCAAATGAAAGGGTGCTTGACTAGTATATATCCATTTCCTTGTGTTTACCAATATATCTTTCCTACTAACTTGGGCAGATAATTTGCACCGCAACAGTTTTTGTCTCCTATAAAAGTTAAGCCTTCTAGAAAATTAATATTTAATTTCGGCATCTGGTATATGAACAATCCTATCTTGTTCTAACTGTTCCTATTTAATATTTAAAAACAAGGTTCTCGGAGGAAATTTACCCAAAAATGTGCTTCCTTTTTTAGTGTTTTTTGTTGGAAACTAGAATTTGTTTCTGTCAGTACACTATGCACTACGATAGTGTGTGAGAGAGATCCGAGAGATGTTGGTAACTCTTCTAGGTGCAATTAAACTTTTATTTAGGCATCTTGTATATGAACAATGCTATCTTGTTCTCATAATTATTGGAGTTGCCACTATGTTAAGTGGCATAACCAACATTCGGTCATGTAGCACGTTGTTTTAACCATCATTTTGAGGCTTGGGCAGATGATTAGCAGCCTAATGTAAAAGGAACCTCTTATTATGAGATGTCAAGCCCGACCTGATAAACCATGAATGTTCTCATTTTGACAATATCCCTGTACCTAAATTTATTCAGATTGGCCTATCAAAAGCTTTTCTTAACATTTATACTCCTGATTGATCTTGTTTATGAAGTCCTAGAAGCTTTGTCTAATAGAAGGGAGTATTTTTTCCTCATACCATTAGTGTCAACTTGGAATATTTATTCATAATAAACTTTCTTACTATTTTCTCAACAACAATTCTGTCATTCACAGTTCTGAGAGGAAATTTATCCAGCATTGTGCTGCCTTGTCGCTTACTTTTGTAGTCCCAACTATTGAGATATTGTAACTTCAAAGAATATTATATTTGTACTTTATTATTCCGGAGATGTTTCATTCCTCCGTGAAGATCTTATTGTATATCCAGAGATGTTTATTCCTCCGTCAGAATGTGGTAACTTGGGTTATTAGACTTCCCTAGTGGGGGTCGGCCTTGTATGTGTTATGTGGGTCAAAGGGTTATTAGACCCACCATGTGGGGGTCGGCCCAATCAGTTATAATGGGGTATTTCACCTAATGGCTAAATACGAGCCTACATGTACTTGTGTAAAATACATATCAGAGTAGTGTATAAATAGAGGAGGTGTGTTCCTCATTTGACACACTCACTCACTTGAGGATAGCGCACTTGTGGAGGAGAGGTCTGCTATTGTGGAGGAGGAGATCATGTCTTAGGGTTTCATCTTTGTATATTGTTGGTCATCTATATTGAGGAAGCTTTGCTGGGTTTTCTACCCCATGAGGGTTTCCCAGGGTAAATCTCTGTCTCTTGTGTTTATGCTGTGCTTGTTATTTCTTCAGTGATCCTGTATATGCTATTATTGTGAAATGGAATGTAATGCTGCTATTTTCTATCTTAGCATATTAAATCTTAACATGGTATCAGAGCTAAAATGAAGGAAGGCAAGGTATGGCACTTACGACACTTGCTTTACTTACGACAATTTGAAGATTAGGGTTTTACATAGCAAAAACCAGTCATCGTGGAAATTTCGCTATAAATCCATTTCTGCGAAGTTTCAGGGTCTGAAAAGTTTACAGGTCGAATATAACATCACCAGGTACCTTGTGTCCAAAGGGCACCCTCATATTCGTTGCACTTTGTAAGTTATGATCCGTACAAGTTAGGGTTTCTGCCTCTTCCAGATCTCAGTCAAAATCAGGTGACCTAGGAAAAAAGGTCATAACTTGGGATAGGAAGCTCCAAATGAAATTTTGTAAAAAGTGACAGGTAGTACACAGACTGTACTATCTCAGAAAACTTTTTCAGAGGCCGAAGCTGAACCAGTGACACGTGGCGCGTCGTACAAGTTCGCTCTCCTGTTTTATCCCATAAACAGGTCATGTTACGACACTTGGAATAACTCTCTCTCAGAAAATCCAATTGAGGTCAGACCTATCAGGATGGAAATATGACAGGTCAGGCTACTGTAGAAAAAGTTTTCAGACCCTGTGGAGCGAAAATTTCGGAGTTATAGCAGAAACAATCAGGTACATATTTCTGTCAAAACAGAATTATTTTTGGAGCACCTTTATTCATGGCTTCCGGAATTTAGGGTTTTGGAGAAAGTTAGAATTATTGGAATCGGAATCCACGGCTGAATGCTACTCAGAAAAATTGAAATTTAGAGACCAAGATCGAATTTTTTGGTTGGGTAGAAGACCGAGCTTGATTAAACCCTAGCTCGGGATTTTGATCGGAAAGATGGAAAATTAGGGCTTCAACAAAAGTTGGAATTTTTGAAGTCTGTAACCACGGATAGAAGCTCCTCAGAAAAATAAGAGTTTGGAGCCTTGGATCAAACCTTTTCAATGAGAAGAAGGGTGGGCTTCATCAAACCCTAGTTCGGGATCCTGTCCAGAAGATCCAGAAGTTTCAAAGGCAATTTTGAGGGGTCAAATTTTGGAGATTTCAAAATTGAAGTATGCTAGTTTGATCAGCCCAGCAAGACACATCCTTCCATTCATTCGGAAGTGTGAAAGTCAAAGATTGAATTTCTAGGGTTTCTCCAGCAAACTCTAATCAAGCTCCAATATTATTACCTATATTATTTGAAAAATCAATAAAATGAAAAAAAAATATATTTGTAAAAAAAGTTATATAACTATCTTAGTGCTACTATGACAAAATTCTAATTGGTTAGACCAAACTTAACTCTGAATTATTAGAGACCTAATCCATAGAGATCGGTTCTACTTGTAAATCAGTAAAAATGGCCAAGAATCATGTACCTTTTGGACCTTTCAGGTGTGAAATGCCAAAGGTCACCACTCCATAAGGTTTGAAAATTCATAACCTTGGACTAATAGGCATGTCCCTTTTTCATAACTTCATGTCTCCCTGACTTACCTGTCTTCCTTCTCCTCAGTCTAGAACTGCTGTTGGCCCGGTTTTGCAACCAGGCTTAGTGCTATGGGCACCTGCTAACTAGTAGCAGCAGTTTCAAATAAAAGCAAAGAACAAACTAACTAAACAAGACTAACCATGGATCTATGCAAAGATATTAAGCAAATAACAAAAAATAATTTAAAATCAAGAACAAGATAATGTAAAATAATGAATTTGTATTGAAAGAATGGGGCAAGCAAGTGCTTGCGGAATCAATACCTCTAATGGTGAGGTTGAATGGCTCCAAGGATGAGCAACTCCAATCTCCAATGGTCTCTTCTCCAATGTGGTTTGCAATGGCTAAAATGCTCAAGGGAGATTTCAGCAGCATAAGGATGAGATAATGGATGGATCTGAAATGAGGAGCCCCTACCACCTTTTTATAGGTTTTGGTGGTGGGAAATACCATTTGTGGTTTTGTGGAAACCAAATGGTATTGACCAACATGGTTTAGGTACTTTTCCCTCCTTTTTCCTTTTTTGAATAAAAATAATATTTTAATTCCCTTTTTAATATTTTTGGGAATTTGGACCCTTTTTGAGGGTTTTTTATGATTTTCTTGGAAAAATAATCTTTTTTAATGGAAAAAGGGGTGTACTGAGGTCTTTTGGTGACCTTTTGTTGGTTTCAGAGGCTCAGATGGTGAAAAAGTGGACAAATGGGTCATGTGAGTAAGGGAGTGAGATAGTGAGCACTTTTTAGGTGTTAACAACTGCCTCCCCATTCAACCATATGACTTAACTTCTCTACAAACCTAAGCATTTCACTCCTTCTCTCCTCTCCCACGACCTCAAACCCTAATTTCTTCCTCAGTGGATGCAACCTGATGTGTTCAGGGCGGGTGCGCGAAGATGGTCCCCATTTTCGTTGCAATGGGGGCGCATTAGCGGAAAAAAAAAGTGGCGCGTATGCACCTACAGAAGCGCGCACACGGCACTAGGTTCAGTACCTAACCGAGGCGTGTGCGCGTATGTAGCGCGTACGCATCCCCGGTGCGTGTGCGCAACAATGGCATGCATGCGCCTCTGTTAAATTAAAATAAAATAAACAGTGCCCAATTTCCACATTGTTCAATTGGCCGACCGAGTGCGACTTGCACCTCCGCATATGCGTGACTTGAACCACCAAAGTTGCCCAAATCAGCTTCAAACCACCCCACAACACCCACTAACTCATCAACAGGGCGATTGATAGGTAAATATCAAGTTTTGTATTCATTTTATTCATTCTTTGTATCTATTTTTTGATTTTTTTTTGTTTATTTAATTGTAAATAATTCTCAAATTTTGAAAACAATGAACCAATTTTCTATTGCAGATTGTAAACTGAGACAATGAGTGAACAAGATGTTAACCCCGAGTCCGGTGGAACACAAGAAAACCCAAACCTTGGACCCAATGCCGAAGAAAACCGTGAACACAATCCAAATGCCGAACAAAACCAAAACCCACAACCTAATTTTGAACAAGATGACATTAACCACTATGTAAATGAAATGCGAGTGCACACTCGCGAACTTAGAAACTCGGGTGAACCATCTCGATTGTCTCTTGCCACGTCAATTGAGAACTCAATCGACTCTCTCATACATGCACACCAACAATTGACAAACATGACTCATTTTAGAGCTAGGATGTAGGAGTACTACTCCACGGGCATCTCCAAGGAAGCAATAAAAGATTTGAACATTTCAAAAGCCCAATTATATAGTATGTTCACCGAGCCGAAAACAGGCCAACCACCGAACATTACAAAGCCACATGTACGCATAGATTGGTGTCATTACCAACCGTGGAGGGACAATTGGATGCAGAGGTGGTTCATGGGGTACGATAAACCTCCTTGAAATAATAGGGAGGTTCCATAGTACTTCCTTCGCCAACTGTGGGCTGAGGTTTGCCTCGGTTTACATGTCAACTATTTTGACATAACCGAGTTCCAAGGTGTTGGGCGTGGCTCTGTCCAAGATCGACCTGTTGAAAGGAGGAACCCACTGAGAGGGCCACCACCTTCGAGGCGCGACCCCAACCCCTCTCCCCAGCTACCTCATTTTCCCCATAAGCTTGATCAGATCGAGGTGGCAATGAGGAATGTTGCACGTGGTCTCCTTAGACACACCTCCTTTGTAGCAGCGACCACAGTGGAGAGGTCGGGTGACTTTGATAGAGATCCAGGTGTAGGGCCTTCACGATAGGGCCAAGATAGACCCATGACCGATGGTAGCCATGCTGGGCATTCCATTTCGATGGGGACAATGCCACATCTTTGTCCCCATTGTGGGCACACTTGCCCTGGCCCGATCGAGGATTTTTATATGGATCAGGTCAGCAATTTTTTAATGTGTTTTAAATCATCACTTTATAACTTGTAAAGTATTTTGAAAGTACTTTTGTTTGACTTAAACTATTATTTCAATGTACAGTTATTCAGAGCTGATACACCGAGATGGGAGAATGTAGAATCTCCCAACTTGGATGTAGCAATGGCAGCTACAAATGAAATTGTGACACCCCACATGGAGGTATTTTCAGTACCTGACACAATTTTGTTATTACTTATGTCATTTATATTACTCAAGTATTTATATTTATGGCATACATGTTGATAGTTCGTACAATGTTTTTGAATATTTTGATTTCCTAGATAATGACTTGTTTAACATGTTCATAACATGCATGCATTTTGTTGTCCATAGGTGTTTCGTGACTATGGTGATCATCCACCCCTGCTAGGGACTGGCACATCACCATATACACAGGTACAATGTGTAGTTATAAGCATGCTTTTAATTTGATTTGTTACGACTTACTATGGTTTAATTTATTGTTTGTTTACTAAATTGTGATATTCCAAATATATATATAGGTTCCACCAGTAGCTGTGTCTCTGCATTTTAGTCCTGTGTATCCACCCTCTCCCATGAGTCCCCCCCCCTCACTTTCATCTATACCCCTCCCTATGTCCACCCCCTCCCTTCCGTCCATCCCCCCCTCTCCGACCATACTCCCCCCTCCATCCATCCTCCCCCACTCGCCCACCCCCCTACGTCCATACATCCCCCCCAATTTATCCACGCCCCCATGTCTATCCATCCTCCCCCATTCGTCCACGCCACCGCTTCCTTCCACCTTCCCCTTTTCGTCCACAACCTCTCATTTTTCCATCCTCCTCCCTCCATGCAGGACTTCCCTCCCATGCACCATCCCTCAAAACCGTCCGTAGCCCTTTCCTTTCGATACCCTCTATCCTACAGCCGGTAGGGGTTCATAGTCCACATGGTCCTCCTCTACCCCATACCACCGTGTCTTCTCCCATCATATCATCCCCACTTCCCGCCACTATTGTGGCATCTACTCTCCCAATATCCTCATCAGTATCTCCAGTGGTTGCACCTGTAGTGGCTGCCACTACATCTGCGCCCCCCCCCCATCACTGCATCGGAGTTGGTTGTCCAGCCATCTGCTCCACCTGCTATCCCAGAAGCCCAGCCATGTCCATTGCCAGAGGTGTTCACGGTGAGAATCAAGTTAATTTATGAAAATATTTTGATGCATTAACAAAAATTAATTTAAGCAATTATGACTTTTCAATGAAATGATTGTTTTAAATGTTGTAGGCTAGAATTGCTGAGAGGCTCCGCAGATCTAGGACACCTGCCCAACATTTCCCACTCATGTCAAAGGTTATTTATTTAAGATTCAAATTCTACATTTGTTTTATAAATGCGGTAAATGTTGCAAATGCTTGAAAATGACGGTATCTTATATCATTTGTTCCAGAGCCTAGAGAGACGGTCTACTCCTAGACGGACCAAGACCCAAGGCACCGGTAGCTCGAAGAGTAGGAAGATCGACTTTGGATCTGCACCTGGGAGTGACAGCGGTAGTCACAATGCTTGACACGCCACGTGTTATGTACATTAGCCACGATGTGGCACTTTTGTGCACCAGTTTTGATGTACTTTGTATCTATGGAACGAGTTGCCATGTATTTGTATCTACAACATGAGTTGTTGCATTTTGTGTAGGGCACGAGTTGCCATTGTACGTACATTGGGAACCATGTTCCACTATTCGCCAGAAATTGTATATGTTTGGATGAGTTTTGTAGCCTCGATGTACATGGATTTTCAATTATGTGATTTATATATCTCATTGTCTAATGTGGTTGTCTCATGTTGTGTGTATCATGATGTGATGTTGTGTAAATTTGGGTTTTACCTAGATCTTAGAAGAGAAGTTGGATATCATAGTTCAGCTTGGTTTATCTTTCCACATGTAAAAGCTTCTAACGGTATCTATGTTAAGAGAACATTGTAAACATAGGCTAACTCAAACAAAATCATGTGTGAGAATTAATCTAAAAACAAACGGAATAAATGGATGGACAAATCACACCTCATGGCACATAAGATATATATTGGGAACTTGAGTACTAGGAAAAGCACACTTAAAAATAGAAAATGTCCATTGTCGTCAAAAGGTTAAAATGAGATCCAACATGATTTTTAATAGCTCTACATAATGAGATCCAAAAAGGCAATGTACTCTACATAATGAAATGTCGTCACTAGTATTTATTTTGACCATTTTGTCCACTTAAGATCATGCAACAAATTAATAACCAAGTTATGGAATCATTTCTTAATCAATTGTCACCATGTAAATAGGACAACCTTGAGCACGATGTATAGCTAGCTCATTAATTCTCACTCACAGATATAGCCACCTTTGATTTGATGACCATCACATCCACTACCATTTACAATTAGGACTTCCTTAATTTATCATTATGTGATAGCGATCTAATTTTATGTATGCATATATGTGTATAGTGGTTTGGATTCAAATGTATGCAGATGAATATCTATGTACAATGAAAATGATTTAATCTTTACATGTATTATAATTTAGGGCTAGATCTTAGGATACATAATAGGGTTTCATTGTGATTAGGATACATAATAGGGTTTCATTGTGATTAGAATACAAACTAGGGTTTATGCTACCAACTAGGGTTTTTAGGCTAGGCTCTCGTGTTTCTAGGCTAGGATCCAAGCTCCAGGGTCACCATATTAATGTTTAATTCCACTATCATGTCATCATTCTCACCAATACCATGCCCACTACTACAATCACCATCAAGCCTCTCAATCCCACTTTGAATATTTCCCATACTTCCAAGTTAAAATTGATAGGTCTTGTTGCTAAAATCTTTTCACTTATCTATTCACATAGACAAATCCACTCCTGTGAAAGATTTGTTGTAGCTTGGTACGTGCAAGTTCACATGAAATAATACTTGAGAGATCATTTTACCCCATGATCCATGGAAGATTCATTGGAGTCATATAAACCTCATTGTCATCACCCCAACCATGGTAAAGATGCCAAGATCTATCCTTAGTAGACAAAACCTCATGTTGGCACCCATACCACACTCAAAGATAAAAAAATTCTTTGAAAGGGCATGTTTGGGGGTTGAGGGAATCTTGATTTCTTTATAATCACACATGAGAGGTTCTTAGAGTCAAATACATTGGATATAAATAAATTCCCCAACGCCTTCATCATCTTCATCATCATCTTCATCACCATCGCCATCATCATCAACACCTTCATCATCATCACCATCTTCATCATCATCACCATCACCATCACCATCAACCTCACCACCATCACCATCATCATCAAATTCACCATCTTCATCATCATCACCATCTTCGTCACCATCACCATCTCCATCTTTTGGATGCGAGACGGAACCATCACCATCTTCATCATCACCATCACCATCACCATCAACCTCACCACCATCACCATCATCATCAACGTCACCATCTTCATCATCATCACCATCTTCATCACCATCACCATCTCCATCTTTTGGTTGCAAGATGGAACCATCACCATCTTTATCATCACCATTACCATCACCATCAACCTCACCATCATCATCAACGTCACCATCTTCATCATCATCACCATCACCATCTCCATCTTTTGGATGTGAGACGGAACCATCACCATCACCATCACCATCAACCTCACCACCATCACCATCATCATCAACGTCACTATCTTCATCATCATCATTGACCTCGTCATCATCACCATCTCCATCTTTTGGATGCGAGACGGAAGTTGGATGCTTCACTCAATAAAATGAACAAAGGGTCACATCTCCCTACTGCTAGCAAGGGGTACATCTCTCAAGTACCAGAATTCGCTCAAGAAAAATATCAATAAGATTCAAACAAAATACTATCCAACCTCATGAAGTGCACTTGTTTCTATTTATATAGCTTTAGAGAAACCCCAAAACCACTTGCAAATACCATGGGACCTAAAAAACATGTAGAAAAACCATGGGGAGTAACATAACCCTTGATTTATTCCACGTTGGCCACATTCAATGTACCATTTGACCACTTCCTCATGTAATTCACCCTACAAAAACCTCTTGGTCCTTTTCTAACCAACATCGATCATTTCCACAACCCAAGGTGTCGTCCTAACCACTTTTGATCACTTCTCTCCCTTCAAATTTGAATTTGGTCCAACCTTCATTATTCCTTCATTAGTGATCTCCACTAGCTTCCCCTATCTTAAGGAAACACTCTTTTACATGGGAGAACACATCTATTTGCCCCCAAAACGTCCCTTATACTTGGTAAAAATTAATGCACCTCCCTTAATCATCATTTGGTCCCATTCACACCTTGGACCAACTTTTACATCAATTTAAATAATTTTCCTTAGGAAATTTTACCCCATTTTAATACAAAGGAAAACTTATGATAAATCTAAATTCCCAAATAAATTTACTTATATCCATTTGAACTTTGGATTGGGAATTTACTCTTCATGTGACCCAGCTTGTCCATTTGGATCTAATTTTGCATTATTACTCACTGGGACGTCATGCTTTAGAAATTATTTGACCCGTAGCACCAATTTGACAAACTATCATGAACATGGCCAAGTGGTTCTAAAAGGCCATTGTGATCCAATGCAAAATTTGGGGACACGAAAATTCCTCCCCTCCTAATTTTCTTGTCCTCAAGAAACCATAACAAAAATGAGGGAGTACCATCACATCACTAATTGCCTCCAACCTTAGTGATGAACAAAGTCAGCACTATGTGGACCACACATGAACTCCATAAGATCCGACGTATGGGAAATCACAAATGAACATTGAAGTGTGCATCAACTGTATCTCTGAAATTTACCCATCTACACCTTGAGAAGCATCCTCTCAAAGCATCACCCCATATGTTCCACCATCATACCATGCATATAGTGAAGACTAAATAAATATGCTAGGATCCCAAGTGATCCTCAAGAATACAAAGTGCAATATATATTCTCCTATGCAATGCATAAGAGTCACATGGAATTCATCATAACACCCTGCAAGAAAAACATACGTCCATCCAAAATATGTTTCCCATGTAGGAAACCATCACCATCTGATGCAAATATGAACCCATGGGGAAGAGAAGAGGCTTGCTTGGACTCAATCTAACCAACCAAAATGTACTCCCAATGAGCTGCCAATGATCAACAATTCCTTGGTCCCACTTCTTGCGCACTCTCCTAGTGCGCATTGTCATCAAGAACCAATCTAGCAAGTATGGGATGCCAGGGTACCAACACTTGTGCACCCGATCAATACATAGTGTATCATCAAGAAATAACAAAGGATGTTGTTGCCAATAAGAATTTTCTCCAATCATGTATCTCTTCACCCAAGTATTGGATGAAGTTGGACTCCAACATCAAATGAACTAATCAAGGAGAAAGGAAAATCATGAGTCTTCAAATGAATCAAGTGAACATCATAGGTGCATCCATGTATGTTAGAGTCATCAAATGAGAGCAATGGATACTTATTATGCAAAAGAGAATGTGGTGTACTCATCATAGAATCATCATGTAGTGTAGGAGTCTCACACTCCTCATATGGCACCAATAAAAAGAAACCCTTCACCCAAATTTATTTTGGATGTGTGATGCAAGATAAGGAAGGGTAGGATGAAGGAACATGAACCAACTCATCCTCCAAGCTGAGAAGTGCAAAAGTCTCATCCTTGGTTGGTTCACTTATCATGTTATTATGCAATTTCTCCAAAAGTGTGAAAGTGTCTTCAAGGGATGGATCCAAGGTAGTAGGACTATGTGCCTCAAAAAGTGCAAAACTTGTTCCCTCCATGGGAAACTCATTCTCCAAAACAAGTGCTTGGCAATCCTCTACCATGTCATCACATTCATCAAGCACATGAAAACCAATATTTTTCACATGATGCATCATGTCATGAGAATCCTCCATAGAACAATGTGTACAATCAAAAGAATAGGAGTGCAAATATGAACCTTGAAGCATTACATTAAGTTGCTTAATATGGATCTTGGATTCTTCCAAAGAATCCTAGGTGGAAATTAAGTTTTGTTTAACTTGTCATTATCTTCATTAATATTCAAGTAGTCCCCATGTAATACATTAACAAGCTCAAATAAATCATTCCTTTTATAAAGAAAATACAAAAATTTACCATTGATGATTCTCATCACTCTCTAAATCTTATCCATGTCTTCAAGGAAGGATGGATCCTCCAATGAAGAGATTCTCCAACAAGAATTTGACACCAATGCATGAGTGTCATGGAGAATGTGTATGACCTCTTGAATCTTTTTGTTGCTCATCTTGTGTGGCCCTTCAATGCAAGTAGGCTCATGAGATACAACCTCTTCCTCGATCATGTGATCAACCTCATGAAGTACAAGTGGTGAGGATGAGATTGGTCTTACTTCTTCTTCCACTGCTACAAGGTCTTCAAGAACATGAGAATGTAAGCTTGCAATAGGATCTCCAATGCAGATATCCATGTCACCAACATAGAAAGAATGACATCCATCAGTAGATGTCTCACATGAACTTGAGAATTCTTCAATAATTTATCTTTGATCCATGTCTAGATGATCCTTAGCAGACCCTCACCCAAACCCTAGCACTAAGCCATCTTCTCCATCCTCACCATCACCATCACTGTCACCATCAACGTATTCATCATCACCACCATCTCCATCATCATCATTGACTCTAACTCTAACCCTAATTCAATTTCCTTCTATAACCCTAGCCCTAACCCTCACCCAAACCCTAGCACTAAGCCATATTCTCCATCCTCACTATCACCATCACTGTCACCATCAACATCTTCATCATCACCACCATTTCCATCATCATCATTGACTCTAACTCTAACCCTAATTCTATTTCCTTCTATAACCCTATCCCTAATCCTCACCCAAACCTTAGCACTTAGCCATCTTCTCCATCCTCACCATCACCATCACTGTCACCATCAACGTCTTCATCATCACCACCATATCCATCATCATCATTGACTCTAAGTCTAACCCTGATTTAATTTCCTTCTATAACCCTAGCCCTAACCCTCACCCAAACCCTAGCACTAAGCCATCTTCTCCATCCTCACCATCACCGTCACCGTCACCATCAACGTCTTCATCATCACCACCATCTCCATCATCATTGACTCTAACTCTAACCCTAACTCAATTTCCTTCTATAACCCTAGCCCTAACCCTCACCCAAACCCTAGCACTAAGCCATCTTCTCCATCCTCACCATCACCATCACCATCACCATCAACGTCTTCATCATCACCACCATCTCCATCATCATCATTAACTCTACCTCTAACCATAATTCAATTTCCTTCTATAACCCTAGCCCTAACCCTCACCCAAACCCTAGCACTAAGCCATCTTCTCCATCCTCACCATCACCATCACCGTCACCATCAATGTCTTCATCATCACCACCATCTCCATCATCATCATTGACTCTACCTCGAACCCTAACTCTAACTCCAACTCTAACTCTAACTCCAGGTTCCTCATCAAAGCCTCCATCATCATCATCTTCATGACCATCGCCATCGCCATCACCCTCACCGTCAACCTCTTCATCATCATCACCATCATCATCATCATACGTGCCCGGTGGATGATTTTCCAGAGTTGACCCCTGTGTGCAAAAATTGCACACTCCCTCACTGAGCAAAACCCTAGTTTCCAAGATGGACATACAAGACGAGGGCGGGGACATCAGGATGGAGGGGAGGGGAACCCCTAGCACTATCCCGCCGTGCTAAATCCAATGGAGTCAACGGTTCATCGATCCGAGCCACGGTCTTCATTCTATGGCTCGTCCCGTCTCGCTACCAGAAGGCCTTCAGGGACACCTGTTGGATACCTGCCGAGGGCATAGAACTCCAACCATGAAACAAAAATAGGTTTCAGGGAGTCTTGCAGGTGTGTCTAGGAAGGTTCCGGTTGGGAACGCTAGCCCGAAGTGCCTGGTGGAAGATTTTCTAGAGGTGACCCCCATGTGCAAAAATTGCACACTCCCTCATTGAGCAAAACCCTAGTTTCCAAGATGGACGTACAAGATGAGGGCAGGGCCATCGGGCCAGAGGTGAGGGGCACCCCGAGCACTATCCCGGTGTGCAGAATCCAACGGAGTCGACGGTTCATCGATCCGAGCCACGGTCTTCATTCTATGGCT
>BSBM01000030.1:33567500-33745000 GCA_027924585.1 Larix kaempferi | reverse complement strand
ACGATGACAAAGATGTTGTTGATGATGATGATGAGGAAGAGGGTGATGACGAAGATGATGATGATGATGGTGGATGGTGATGAATATGAGTACGATGATGAACATGATGATGATGTTGATGATCATCGTACTCATCATCAACATCGTCATCATCATCTTCATCATCATCGCCATCAATGTTGATGATGAGGATGATGATGATGATGACGTTGATGATGAAGATGATAACCTAGATGTTGATGAAGATGAGGAAGAAGGATGATGACGATGATGGTGTTGATGATGACAATGATGATGATGATGAAGATGATGATGATGATGGTGATGAGGATGAAGAAGATGATGATGATGGAGATGATGTTGATGTTGATGAGGATGGTGATGAAGATGATGATGATGAAGAAAATGATGATGGTGGAGATGTTGATGAGGAAGGGGGATATGACAATGATGATGAAGATGTTGATGATGATGGTGATGGTGATGATGATGATGATGATCATCATCATCATCATATTCATCATGATCATCATCATCTTCATCACCATCATGATCATCATCCTCGTCACCATCATCCTCATCACCATCATCATCATCATCATCATCATCATCATCATCATCATCATCATCATCATCATCATCGGCATCATCCTCATCGTCATTTTCATCACCATTGCTATCATCATCATCACCATTGCCATCATCATCATCACCATCACCATCATCTCATCATCATCACCATCATCCTCATCATCATCTTCATCACCATTGTCATCATCATCATCATCACCATTGTCATCATCATTATCATCACCATCACCATCATCTCATCATCATCAACATCATCAGCATCATCATCAACATCTTCAACATCATTGTCATCTCCCCCTTCCTCATCAACATCTCCATCATTGTCATCTTCTTCATCACACCTTCATCATCACATCTTCATCAACTTCATGTATCCCCTTGACAAAGGAAATTAAATAAACCATACAAAGGCATACAATAGCGTGTACGCGCAAGGGCGCGTGCGCGCTGTTATTAACGCGTGCGTGCTTTCAATCACGCGTGCGCGTGTTTGCACGTGCGCGTAGTTGCACATGCATGTGTTTGAATTCAAATTGTTTTTGGCGCCCTTGCAGGCTTGGAATTAGCTTCGGATTGTACCTTTAGGCTCGGTCTAATTTATCCCTGATTTATAGCAGAAAACATCAAACGCTGCAACTTCCTATTTTTCACAGCTAGTTCTGCATAAGCTCCACGAGTGCACTGCAGATGAAATTGCACACACTTGTCAAGCTTTGTGTGCAGATTCTAAATATATAATTTTTTAATAGATCTGTTGTTGTTCTCTATTTTTAATTCATTTTAAACTGCACTCATGTCAAATTCATAAAAAACATAGGTCGTTTATTTGGCCTATAACTTTTGATTGGCTTACCTATTTCAAAAACGGAAAAGAACCCACGTAAGAGCACGAAAATACCTACAACCTAAAAAAAAAAATGCATTTTGATTATTTTTAGACCATGATATGGTGGATTAAAACTTGGCAACGTCGTTTTAGGGCTTCACTGACTTCGTTAATTTAAAAAAAATATAAAATTGACTTTTAAAATTTTGGAAAAATAGCCCCGCACAAGATTTTTCTGTTTCCTACGCCTCTACATATTTTTTTTCTCGTAAATTGAAAATTTACATAGCAAACAGGAGGGTAAAAAAAAACATGTGCATTATGTTTTAGAAAAAAAATAACATACCAATCTTCGAATAATGACATTTTGTGGTGGTTATACCACTTTTCCATAAATAAAAATTATATATTCCAAAAGGTCATCCGTTTTTCTACGTTTCATCTTTTTACACCTAATCGGAAAACGTTTTGTAGGTACCTCTAATAATTGATTTTAATGATAATATTTTTGTTTTTCTAGAATGTCATTGCAACTAACGTGTCATAATTGGGTATCATTACCTTGCACCAGCCCTTCATGTTCTTGTCTGTGTGCTAGATCCCCATCGCAACTAAACTTCTCCTCTAGCGACCTTGTTGGGTCCATGAACCCACATACAAACATAATTTGCAGCAGAGAAATAAGATACACACAACAAAGTAACAATAACAAGAAGACACATATATTTTACGTCGTAAAACCCCTTGAAGGGGAAACATCCATGGGACAAGTGACCAAATCTTATTTCTCAACAAAAGGAGATTACAACCAGCCTAGGAGAGGGCTTGAAGCCCTTGGCTTAATATCTTCCTCTAATGGATTACATATTTAAACAATTCTCCCACAGTGACATAAAGCCAATCAATTTAATGTGCATCTATCGATATTCTATTTTGAGTCGATCGGTTTCAACTAAAGACAGAATAATAGGAGCCAAAAAATTGTCTATATCTTATTAGTTGTCAAATAATTCAACAATCTCCACCTTGAAAACAATTTACCTGGTACGTTGTATTATTTCATTCAGCACTTTCTTTGCAAGCTAAGAGAAGCCAAACACCTACCAGAACTTCTCTATCAATATTGGTTTCGTGAACATATCTGCACAACTTGCTCAAGTATCAACCACTCACCTCCATCAGTAACATGTCTCACAAAATGATGTCTTGTCCAATTTTGATAAGCTAAACTGTTTTTCAAATGCAAAACACTTTGCCTACCACAGAATAATTAATCCCGCACTTGTCCAAACTTACCCAATAGACGATTGCATTCATACGAGACATAACCTGAGGTAGATCTCCTCTTGTCCAAATCTCCTGCAATCTATGAATCAACATAACCACAAACTAAATCATTGTAACCACTGTAGGTGATAGTCGTGCCTCTAAAATACCGAAGCACACATTTCACTGCTTTTACCTGGACTTGCCATGTGACCACTGACAACACCAATTGCATGTAAAATATCTAATATTGAACATAGCATACCATTCCATCACATACATCAAACTTCCTACTAGCATATGATACACAACACATATAACACTTTTCTTCTTCACTACTAGCACATAAACCTAAAGAAAGAAAATGAGAAGCCAAAGGTATTTTTACTAGTTTCACAATATTCTTACCAAATTTCCTGAGTATCTTTCCACATACTTCTATTGTGATAACCACAACTTACCATTTTTCATGTCTCTGTGTATCCCCATGCCCAATATTTGTTTTTGCTACTCCTTGATCCTTCATACCAAACTGTCCTAGCCAACTGATCCAACCTGTTGATATTAACCATGATTTTGCTTGCATAAAAAACATAGAACACCAAGATAATGACTATACCATAAACAAAATGGTGATACTCACTTATTGTAACCTTTTGGCTCACCATGAAGGAGTCAAACATTATGTACAAATTGCCTGGCATGCTTCATCCCATACAATCATTACTTGAGCTTACAAAAAATATTACGTTGCAATCTTGAACACCTTCAATGCTCCACCTCGAACATTGCATTCGAGACATTGACCAAATCTGGCCAAGTCAACTAAGTGAGCCTTTTCCTCTCACCTCCAAGCCCATTTACAATAGAGTTCACCAAGCCTTTAAAGGCTCTAGTACATGCAATCCATGGACACCATACCACGGGATACCATAACCGTAGGCCCCAGAAACCACAACTATTGACCTAATACAAGGTTTAACTGATGACTCATTTACCGAGTCAAGGTAAACCTACACATACAAGGCCCCAAACCTTCTTTAGTCTACCTAAATCTATATCTAGAATTTTCATAGATAACCCAATAAACTAGGGATACACATGCCTTACGAGGTCTTACAGTTGTATTCCCATTTACACATAATAATTTACATTCACAAAATAATTAAATACTTAAACAATAATTCCATTAAACCTTAACCAACTTCATTTCCCGCATCTCTCATGCTCTAGTTACACAAGCATTTCTTAATCGAATGCTTCTTCCATTCTTCCACATGCACTGCGCCATCATGCCATTTCTTGACTGCTTGCTCTTTGCATTGATGATCCTCAAAAAATAAACACCAAATACCAATTACCAAATGTAATTTTAGTGAACCTTTTAATTCTCACTTTAATTTACCCATCTATAACATTTACATTCTAAATACTTTGATATTAATAAAAAATAAAAAATATTAATCCTTTTTGGGAAAAGATGTGAGCATATATTCTATCACTTTAAAATTTGGACCAAAGCATTTTCTATGGCATTTACTCAATTCATTCCAAGCGCATACTTTGAAATTTAAAACAAAAATACGGTTGACAATACGACCTTCACCAGGAGATGTATCCAGTGTTATTCCCATCCTCTTCACGTGCACCAGCATTGAACGATGGGAGATTTAAATGGCTGCCCCTCCAACTAATAGCACATGCAGATCCCTCTACCAAAATCTTCCCTGGATTGCTGACAGCTTATTCAGCAAGGAATGGAGCTTTCAACGTGCTCCCAACAAAACCGACAAACAATTTCACCAAATGATAAAACATACCATACCATACCAAATGAACTCCTATGCACTCATATGCAACACATCCAATCATCTTCCTCAGCAGATTGTTTAACCAATACCAAATGAACTGCTATGGACGCATCTGCAAGACATCCAATCATCTTCCTCAACAGATTGTTTAACCAATGCTTAAGAAATTCTTATCCATGATATTTGCTCGTTTGACAGACGACTATTGTTGCATTGACATGCATACCATGCGATGAACAAAAAGAATGATGAATTTGAAAGGAGGTTGACTTCATCGCTCCCTTATAAGGACGTGAGGTGCGATGATCTAACCAATCTCACCATGCTAACAAATCCGTCCTCCTAAAAACGTCTCCACACGGGGACACATCCTCTGTAAATGCCTTTCAACAGTCAAAATAATTTCACTTGGGGATATTCTCATCTCGCCTAACAACATACATGATTCCACTGCTCTTGAGAATAGGTTTTCATGTAGAAGCACAGAAGCTTCTCTCTTCACCACAACGGTTTTCTTTTCACGTGGGTGGAAGTTTCCTCCACAAATTTTCCTCATGCCCAATCCCTCATGCGGACGGCTATCACAACCAACGATATTAATTCAAATTTCTCCTCTCCTGGACTGGTATTTTCTTCGACATTGTTCTTTCCTCAAGTGGCGAGGGTTTGTGGGAAGCACCTTGCCTCCTTTGCATCAATTATGATTAATGTGGACTCCCTTCATAGGTATTTTCTTCCCAGCCTAATTGATCTCTCCATACATGGATTGATTGCTCTCTATTACACAATAGTTCCAATAATTCTCCTCCACACAGGCTTCAGCGGATCTTTCACCAAATGACCAGTTCTTAAAGCAGTCAACTCTAATTGCAAACGACGACTCCTTCAAAATTCATCCTGGCAACGCGTGGCTTTGATCATGTTCCATGACTGCAAATGGCCTCTAAAATGTGGATCTTATAATCCGATGACCTCTTGATCCTTCAAACCATAGTCATAACCAGATCCACAGTTTTACACCCTCGGTCCTTCATTTTTGAAAACATGGTAGGAAAAAGACCCTAATATTCGCGTAGAAAGTTGGCAATCTTCTCAACTGTATCCTCATTAAAAATAGTCTCTTATATTGGCAAAATTTGATTCTCCTTGGTGGCAATGTTCACTTTGTGGATCTTCAATAACTACTTTTAACTATTGGATCCCAACTCAGGTCCTTCTAGTGTGTGCTCTCCCTCGATCTTTGGTATCTGTATGTTTCTTGGATTATCCTCCTCTTCTCCTTCTTCATTAACATTGTAACATTCCAAAACTCCATGCACTGTGGGCGGGGGTAGGTGCGCAGTACATAGGGGTCCTGACTACATTATTTATGTGCATTTTTTTTTCTTTAATAGCGTATAAGGCTATATCTACTATTGGAACTTCATCTTCAAAGATGAAGGTTAACTTAAAATTTCTAATTATCTCATCCCAAACTATTCTACCTCTGCACATTTCCAGCTCGGTGTACCAATTTCTTGGAACTATGTCTAATGTGTGCACAAACTGATGTGTCCATTCTTCCTTTGGTATTGTACCCCATGTTTTAATACACTGTGCAACATGGTCCAATGGGAAGCTCATCCATGCGTATTTCTGTGTGGTATACTTATAACCAAATATGACCTACAACATCCTCTTACACTACTACCAATTTCCCATTCTTTCTTTATGAGTAACCCACCAGCAAGCGGGTGTCACTTTCAGTGTGACATCTAATGTTAACAATATTTGTTGTTCTATTATCTGCACTTCAAAGTTTGTTATAAAGAACACTACATCTATCAATCCATTATATTTTGGAAGATCGCATACCGTTGTCCTAGTCCAATATAATGAAGCTGTAACTCGCGCACAATTTCTCATATAAACTTTGTGCATTCTTTGTTTCCAACCTTCAAATCCTTCGTCAAAGTCCAACGCACAAGAACTAATGTTGTTCCAACTTATCACACAATATGTAGTGGGATTCACATAATCCTCCATTCTACCATTCATCTTGTACAAGTTTTCTAGCTCTCCATTCCTTACTGGCTCTACATACCTTTTCCCTTCTGCTGGGTCTAATAGTGCAGTGACCCTCAAACTGTCCCCTTCAAATATCATTTCTCTCTTCTTCAAATCAATGATCGCTTGATTCGCAAAAGCCCCTCCAAATCCCAATAAAGGCAGGATATGGTTTACTATCATCTACAATCTCTATGAATTCAAAATTGGCAGTGTTGCACACCCCATCGACATCCACATGTACCCCTACCAACCTTTTGATTGGGACAATTTTATGTTGGTTAGCTAATCTCAACTGAATATTTAACCATATCGCTTTCGACTTGCCCATCATTTTCCATGTCCACTTTGGCAGGACATTTACATTAGAACCCAGGTCTAAGATTATATAATGCATGTCATATTCTCCTATCTATGCACTAAGGCAGAATTCCCTATTGGTCCTTCTACCGCATTGTGCTTGATTAACAACAATAGGTATTTCTTGTGTGCAACAATCAATCATCCATCGTAATATACCGAAATCAAATTCATGTTTTGTCAATTCTAAGGAGCTCTTTAAAAAGTTTCTCAAAGTACTTACCTTATCATCTAGTCCTTCTAGCACTGAATAATCATATAATGGTGGCATGTCATATACATGTTGCAAATATGACGCTCCAAAGTTTGGCCTTAATAGTTCCTATCTTGATTGCTTGTATGTGGCATTCTCCCTTTGTGGATCAAACATCAATGCTTTTCCTGTAGCTTTCCTTACCCACTGACTGGTGCGTAGTTCCTATTCTATCACATCAGCTCCTGTCTTGGCCCCTCCTTGCGCGATCGCTGCCACCCTTATTTGGTCATTGCACTCTTTTGCCGCAATCATTTGCACATTCTAGTTTTGATTCGGATTCAGAATCCGGTTTTGGTTTTGGTTTGGAATTTGATTCAGATTCTGGTTTAGGTTCTAATTCTGGTTTGGATTTGGATTAATATTTGGATTTGGATTCTGGATCTAATTCTTGACCCGATTCCTCCTTTGTTTCCATTTTGTGACCAATAGTGGGCAATATTCTATTGCATGATCCAATTATCCACAGTATGTAAATGTAATGCAAGGATTCTAACAATCCTGCAAAAAAATGTCCTTGTTGACCATAGTTATAACAGATGATTGGTCCCCTGCCTCTTTCAAATCCTCCCCGGTCACGACCTCTAAATACTCTGTGACCCCCTTGGTTGAAATCTCTCGGAGCATTATTATGTTGTGTCATGCCTTTTGGTGCGACTTCCCCTTGCACCTTGTACACATATGATGTGCACTCTCTCAACAAGTCTAACATGCGACATTCCTTCTCATCATGCCCCACATATTTACAAAAGTTGCAAAATAGGCTTCTTGGGGTACTTACATATTTCTATAATGTAGGAAAAACCTAAGGAGAGTGAGGTCCTCTACAAATATCACACCACATACCTCCCTCTGTAGGTAAGTGATCTGGATGTCTCTTTTCCAAATAGTCTTTGTATGTCAGAAACTCATTCTTATGGTGACCCTCGGTCCTATAGTTGGTGCACCATACCTCTTCTCATATCTCTTTCCCCTTGGAAATTTCCCACAGTTGGATCATCAGCCCAACTAGTTGTATCTGGACCTTAGCCATCCTCGTGCTGCTCTCACTTAATGGGGATGCTTCCAACTTCATAGCCAGTTCTAATGCATTTGTTTGTGTTTTAATCTTCTGCTGCGTCTGTGGGCCACATTTATGTGGAAACATCCCTACAACAAACCATTCTTTATGTTGTTCTTCTGGAATTTGGAATTTTACCTTATCCATTAATGCCTTAAATATTTGGTCGAATTCTCATACCGTCTTTGTTGAAAACTGTCTAATTTTCTTTAGCTCAGTAATATACTGTGAATCAGACTTTGGCTTCTTAAATTCCTTTATCAATGCATCCTTGACGCCTCCAAAAGTTCTAGTTGGTACAGTGGCATGATACTTCATGTACCATGGCATTGCGCGATCCCTAAAATTGGTTACCAACTGTGCCAACTTTGAAACATCATCTTGGAACTAGTTTTCCTACCATATAGCCTCACTTACAAATAAGTGCTGATCTGGATCGTCTATCCCCACCTCAAGGAATACATGCATTCTTAATGTAGGGTCAAGCCCCGCCATCGTATTCTATTGAATACTATTGCTTGGTGTTGTAGGCTATGTCTAACCAGTCGACTTACTTATGCTACTTTGATTACTATCACTATTGTTACTAACTGGAAATAACAAATTCATACTTCTTACCTCATATGTTAGGGACATGCGCGAGGTCATGGGTTTGATGCAGATCTCGATCTGAATAGGACTACCTCCTTCAGACAGATTGAGCTGGCCTCCTTCTTCTTTCTCTGAGTGCAACAATCCTTCGAAATGGATCCTTGCACATAGATCTCTTTCTTGATACTCATTGTGATGCTTCTCTACCTCAGCTGTAGTCCTCTTCCTATTGTCTTTCTGAAACATTTTCCCTCCATGCAGTAATCCTATCTGTTCTACTGTCACCTCTTCTTCTTTGCTTAGCATCCCGAACTCATCCTTTCTTCATTCGTTCCTGCTCCTTTCATTCATATCATTCGTTGGTCATCCCCTAGTTCCCAACTATGTGCATAAGTGCTTAACTGCTAGGATGATATGATTCCAATATCATTGTTCCCTTGTTGCACAATGACATCTTAATCGATGTACTTAGGGACTTTAGGTATCTTCCACACAGACCCTTAAATAAATCCCTCTTGATGACACTGTAATATTAAGTATAATCTACGGAAAAATATACAACATATCCCTTCAAAATACTATCCAACCAATAGTCTATTGCACATGATATAGGGTTACTTATAGTGCTAACCAGTCGAATCTCTTCCGGGGTCCAGTCCTCGGACTCAGACCACTATATCTTAGGTTCACCTCAACCAAACTTCGATACCACTCTTCCATAAGTATGGAAAAATCACATAAGAACCATTCATACAAGTCCTGGAAGACATACCTCTACAACCAGTCTTCTTCGTTGAACCAGGGGCTCTTATTCTGTTCTTTGGCTAATTCGTACTCCTTTTGTTTCAACAAATCTTCTATTTCTTCTCTTATCGGTCTCCACATAACCATTAGTCAAATATCATGTCCATTCAGGCATAGATCTGGTCCTGACAACATAACCATTTGTTGGTTAATGGGAAGACCCTAGGTTCAACATAAATCACCCCAAAAAAACCCTAGACAGTGACGCTTTCGACATCACTTGCAAGAAAATGACATCTCACCTAAGGTATCAAAAGGGCCTCCAGGAACCAAGTTTCTATAGGGATGAAGGGAGGTGAACATACATTCAACGGATCTACTACTCATTCACTGTATTGTGCAACATAGCATTCCTTTCACCATAATAGAAATACAATTCATGACATCATCATATTATATCGACCATGTGCGACAACCACAAGTATTCATCACATTTAACCCAAGCACATAATACTACAACTAGAGTTTCTCATTCTTATAGTGACAATCTTACATAGCTTGCATGGTGCACATCAATACTCAATTCAGTCTTCAACTACCCAACATTACATAGCAACACAAACAAAATAACTACTATCGTCCAACACACGCTAACCCTCTACCCTTATATCTCCTACATATTTATACATCAAAACATGGGTAGAACTCGTTACAAAGTGGACACAAATCCTAACTAAATTATGCCTTCTGCACGGTTTTGGTCTAATTGTTGAGTCATCACATGGTCCATCTCTGGTGTGTGAATTCCAAGACAGGTCCAAAACCCACTCTAACAACTATCAATGACATTGAACCCCAACCATATACGATCAATTGGTTGAGCTGGGGATGGGACCTCCACTTTAGTTGGAAATGTTGTTTGTCCTATGACATACAACCCTTCAAATATGAGGCAATTTGTTGTGTGACTCCCATTAAAGTATGCAATGTTTTGCTTGGTTTTTTGTACATGTGGAAGGGACATGATGTGTAATAATCCAAAGCCTACAATGTCATCATTACATTGGGATATCAATCTTACATGTCCCATTGGTGACACCTTTTTCCACATTCTCTTTAATCAATGTTAATCACATGGGTGGATCCCGTTACAAAGTGGACACAACTCCTAACTAAATTATGCCTTCTGCACGGTTTTGGTCTAATTGTTGAGTCATCACATGGTCCATCTTTGATGTGTGAATTACAAGATAGGTCCAAAACCCACTCTAACAACTATCAATGACATTGCACCCCAAACATATACAATCAATTGGTTGAGCTGGGGATGGGATCTCCACTTTAGTTGGAAATGATGTTTTTCCTATGGCATATAACCCTTCAAAGATGAGGTAATTTGTTGTGTGACTCCCATTAAAGTATGCAATGTTTTGCTTGGTTTGTTGTACATGTGGAAGGGACATGATGTGTAATAATCCAAAGCCTGCTGTGTCATCATTACCTTGGGAGATCAATCCTACATGTCCCATTGGTGACACCTTTTTCCACATTCTCTTTAATCAATGTTAATCATTGGAGGGATTTGATTGCCAATTTGGGATGTTTATGAAATTCAACACAACATATCTAGGGTTAATCATATGTGATGCTTATGAAATTCAACACAACATATCTATGGAACAAGAGAAACCATTACAAGAGATGCATGTAGAATAATATGTGAAAACTGTGCAAAAAGACTTGCATCAGTGCTCTATTGAACTCACAAGTATAATACAATACAATACATTAACAATGAATGAATTATTCGAATAAAACAAGGAGGTCATTCGAATAGCCTGCATGGTGTAGTTGGTATGCACTAGGAGTCCTCGTCATCACTCAGTGGTAGTGTCATCAATGCACAAGTAACGGTCAACCAGGTGTCAAACTGAGTCTAACTAAATGTAGGTAGGTGTAATTGATGCATGGAGCACTAATGTAGTGAAGGAGAATCCAAGGAGGGCGCATGAGGAGCTGTGTGGAGTCAGAATAGTCAAACTAGTCTCTCTGGATGTCCATCAGAGTGTTTCAGTTAGTTAACTAGTCAATCTGTCCTCAAATCAAGGAACAGATCCACAAATCAAGAAACTAACTGAGTGTGTCACTGGTGGTAGGTAAGAGAGGGCGAAATTGGTCATAGGATATGAAAACAAGGCCCATGATGGACTAGGAGGGCTGGAACTGAACATAAATAAGCTCTCGGGGCTAGTAAACTAGGGACTAGGTCCTAGGGGACACCTTACTGATGACTGGGATGCATGAAAATGAATGTCTGCATGCAGAATGCATGCAAACATAAATATGATGGTGAGAATATCCTAACACCTCCCCACATCTATACTATGATGTAAAAAATAAAAGATAGGGGCTTGGGAATTGAGACCGAAGGTCACCCCAATACAGAAAATAATCCAAAATGCTAGAAAAAAATCTAAGTGAGGAAAGAGGGAAAACCCAGTGGGAAGAAAGCCCCTGCTCAAGCTGAACACTGAAGGATCTAATCTGTCTCCACCATGGTAGAACTCAACCCCAACATTGAATGGAGGTAAGAGAACTTCTTCTCAGTGAAGCTCTTGGTGAAGATGTCTGCAATTTGCTCTTCTATAGGGAAATATTGCAGTACAATGGTTATGTCATGCACAAGCTCTCAGATGTAGTGCATGTGGATCTCGATATGCTTGGTCCTCTGTCTCTGAACTGGATCCATCGAGATTTTGGTAGAAATCTGATTGTCACAAAAAATGATAGTATAAGTGGTGCTACCAATATCAAACTTTGCTAGAATGCCCTGCAATAAAACTGCATGAATGCAGGCATTAAACGCTCCTCAGTACTCTGCCTCTGCTGAAGATAAGGAAATGGAAGCCTTCTTTTTGCTTGACCAGAAAATAGGCCCTGTTAAAATCATGAAAACATATCTGGAAGTGGACTTGCGATCAATTCTATCACTCGCCCAATCTGAATCAGTGAATCCCACTAAATCTAGCTTGGAATCTGCAGCATAGTGTATGCCAAAGTATTTAGTACCCTGCACATAATGCAAGATTCTCTTTGCTGCCCTCCAATGAAGCTCATGGGGCTACTACATATATCTTGACACGACACTCACGGCATAAGAAATATCAGGCTTAGAATGTGTCAAATATAGAAGACTTCCAATCAACTATCGCTAAAGTGTCGAATCCACCAATGGTGTGAAATCACCATCCTCAAGTCTTATTCCCGAGAGGAATGGGAATGGTGTTGTCTTACAATCTAGCATATTAAATTTTTTTAGTAGGTCTGAAACATATTTTTGCTAAGATATGGTGATCCCATCAAAATTTTGAGCAATATCTAGCCCAAGGAATTGCTTCAACAAGCCTAAATCACTCATGTCAAAAGCTATATTTAAAGCAGTTTTTGTGTTGCCAATTGAAGAAAGATTGCTTCCAGTTATCAAAAGTTCATCAGCATAAAGGACAATGATCAACAAATTACCTTCATGCTTCTGTAGGTACACATTTGGATCTGATTTGCATCTTGCAAAATTCTATGACAGAAGGAAGGAATCCATCTTTGCATACCAAACTCTTGGGGCTTGTTTGAAACCATACAATGATTTCTTCAGGCTGCACACTAATGTCAGATCTGATATGTCTCCTTTAGGCTGCTTCATGTAAATCTCTTCTTTCATATCTCCATGAATAAATTCACTCTCCACATCCATATGGTGCACTTCCTAGTGCTTAGATGCGGAAATTTCCAAAACTAGGTGGATAGAATCCATCTTTGCAACCGGTGCAAAGGTCTCGGTGTAGTTTGAGCCATCTGCAACAACTTTAGTTTGGTAGACCCATTTGCATTGGACTAATTTCCTCCCAGGTGGAAGAGAAACTAGCTCCCATGTAGCATTTTTCCACAAGAGAACTGTACTCTTCATCCATGGCAGTTTTCCATCTCGAATCTCGGTGGGCATGATAGTATGATTTAGGATCCGAACCTATCATCAAAAAACATTTTTCAAACATTAAAGGATCAGAATATGAAAGATCCATACCTCCTCTTTGAAATTCTGCTCGATTTCTTCTTGGATCGGCAGGATTGCCAATGTTTGAGCCAGCAGATTGGAGAGTATTTTGGGCCCACTTTGGAAACTAAGGAGGATCATTTGGATCTGCTTCTGAAACTGATATTTCATGTTCATTGAACTCTGATAAAATATCAGAAATATCAGAACACAAACTATCATCATCTTCTTCTGAATCTTCTTCTTGTAGAGGCGACAATTCAATAGTTTCTTCCTCGACTAGTTTTAGATCTTGAAGCGGTTCTTCAAATCTTACACTTCGCTTGATGAATATCTTTTTGGATCAACCATGTATTTATTTTGCAGCAGCTGCAAACATTTATAATTTAGGTGTCCAAACCTCTCATGCCATATCCTACTAACCTCATTTCCATGATTCAGAAGAGCACTGGGCTTTGAGTGTGGTAAAAAGTGAGAAAACTCATATGTTTTTGTAGCATGATTTGCCTTTCCTACTGCAATGAGATTTCCGGTGGAAATATCAGAAATTTCAACATCATTCGGGTTGAATACAACCTTCTTTGGTAAACCAGTGTGTGTCATTTGATACACAGAAAGCAGGTTCGTAGCTAAGGAAGGAACATAAAGAACATTCTAGAAACTGCCATTCTCTAAATGAATAGTACCTTTGTCCTTTGAAGAAATTTGTGAGTCATCTCCCATGTTGATGGAGATGTTGTTGTTGGAGTCCAATGAATAAAAAGAATCTTTTTTTGCAGCCATGTGATTCGAAGCTCGTAAATCTATGAGAAGAGTGGTGGAATTCGAAACACTAGCCATGAGTGCATGACCTCTTTCTGTATGATCATTGTTGTCCTTCTTCCTTGTGCCATTAGGAAGAGCAATGTTGTTTTTATCCAAGAGAAGGGTCATATGTTCTATGGTCTTCTTCATGCATGAGCTTTCAGGATGAAAGCCCTTGCTGCAATAAGAACAATATTTAGTCTTCTCTTTTCCCTTTTGTTTGTCTTTTCTTGAACCAGATGGCTCATGTGACTGATTTGTCTTCTCCTTTTGCTTTGGATGATCAAGCTTTGGCTTCTCTTTCTTTTGCTTCCGTTTGCCATTCGTAGCTTTGGATCCTCTAGCAAAAAGAGCTTGATCTTTTCAGGTTTTGATGGTCCCTATTTTAACAAGCTTATCATGCTCTTTTGTCAAGGATTCAATAAAGGCATTCAAGGTGGGCATCTTCCAATTAGGAATTGTGAGCTTTCCTGTATTGAAAGTGGAAACAAAAACTGAATAATCTTTTCCTAGCTTCATAAGGATGGATAGAATCAATTGCTTATCTTCCTTTTCCACTCCACATTGCTTCAATAGCATTACCAAGTGCTTAAACTTAGTGAAGAAGTCATTGATGGTCTCGAAATTCTCATGATTGAGTGCAATCAACTCATTTTCTAGCTGATAGGATCTCATTTCATCCTGCTTGCCAAAGAGAATGGCAAGTTGATCTCACACCTCTTTCGGAGTAGTCAATCCACTAAGATGGAAAAGAATATCCTTAGAAATGTTGAGACAAAGGAAACCTTAAGCTTCATCAAGCTTATTGAAGTATTTTTCCTTCTCTACTGCAAATGTAGCTTCAACTTCTAAGTCCATGGTGACTCTGTAGAATCCCTTAGAGTGCAATATTATCTCCATATCATCCTTCCACTGATAATAGTTGAAGGGAGTGAGGAGATTTGATGAAGAAGTGTCCATCTTCAAGAAGAGTGAATGCAATGGGAGGAGGAGAGAACCTGCAAATCACAAAACAAACAAGAACCTTTAGGTCGACAACCTGTACTTTTCAAGTTGCATCACACCCAACATAGAAGATCAAGCAAGCTTGAATATCCAATGATCAATATCCAGGAATTGTGTGGAAACTCTCGGCTTCTGGTGCAGAATTGGAAAAATGGCATGAAGTGCATAATAACTAGTGCAGAATCACTAGTGCAGAATTGGCATGCAGTGCAGAATATGCATGCAGTGCAGAATAGTTGGCTTGTCCCTACCATGGATCTGATACCATATGAAATTCAACACAACAGATCTATGGAACAAGAGAAACCATTACAAGAGATGCATGCAGAATAATATCTGAAAACTATGAAAAAAGACTTGCATCAGTGCTCTATTGAACTCAGAAGTAGAATACAATACAATACAGTAACAATGACTAAATGATTCAAATTAACCAAGGAGGTCATTCGAATAGCCTGCATGGTGTAGTTGGTATGCACTAGGAGTCCTCATCATCAATCAGTGGTAGTGTCATCAATGCACAAGTAATGGTCAACCAGGTGTCAAACTGAGTCTAACTGAATGTAGGTAGGTGTAAGTGATTCATGGAGCACTAATGTAGTGGAGGAGAATCCAAGGAGGGCACATGAGGAGCTGTGTGGAGTCAGAATAGTCAAACTAGTCTCTCTGGATGTCCATCGGAGTGTTTCAGTTAGTTAACTAGTCAATCTGTCCTCAAATCAAGGAAAATTTCCACAAATCAAGCAACTAACTGAGTGTGTCACTGGTGGTAGGTAAGAGAGGGCGCATTTGGTCATAGAAGATGAAAACAAGGTGCATGATGGACTAGGAGGGCTGGAACTAAACATAAATAAGTTCTCAGGGCTAGTAAACTAGGGACTAGGTGCTGGGGGACACCATACTGATGATTGGGATGCATGCAAATGCATGCATGCATGCATTCTGCATGCAAACATAAATATGATAGTGAGAATATCCTAACAATGCTCTTATGCAAATAAGATGAATAAATCTATTCTCTATGATATTCTAGAGGCTTAAATAATTCACAAGCATAAGTGATATGTCATGAAGAGGCATGCATCTATTTTATATGGTCATTCTTGCCTCTGATCCCATAATGAACCGATATTTCTCATGGCTTTCCTATCACACTTGATTATCAACATGCAACACATTGTCAGCTTTCCTATCACACTTGATTATCACAAAGGAATCTTGCAAGATGGCATCACCTTGATATGCATAATGTTGGTGAAAAAAGGTGAATCATGAGGCTGAAACTACCCCAAAGGTTGCACTTGGATCAGGGTTTCTTTAAGGATTATAATAGTATACTTAAGTATAGCATTCTAGGCGATTATTTTTTATTGAAAAAAACATATATATAGATTGGCACACGAATATTAAATATGAGAGATGCAAATTACTACTGAAACTTGTAAATTTTGGTGAATATTATGATAAAAAAACACATTTTATGTAAATATAGGTGATATTAGAGACTAAAAATGACAAATAGTGAATTTATTTTTTGAAAAAAAGCCCCAAAAATAACCAATTGGCGAAATTTCGCCCCTGAAAATTTCCCTAAATTGGATTTGTTTAAAGGACTATATTGAATGTATCAGCAGAGAAATGACCCCAAAACTATGGTATTAATGTCAATAACCAGTGCTAAGGTTACTCTCATAAAATATGTAAAAACATATTTGATGATAACCAATAGTAAAATACTTAGAACATACTCAGATTATCTCATACAATATAAATACTCTTATCAACAATGTCAATGTGGTTCGGAAGCTGTAATTTTATGCCACAATCAGAGATTCATGGCAGCTAATAAGGTAGTGAAACATATTCATGAATCAACTACAACAATTTGATTTTAATCCTACAAGTCATACAATGACAACAATATAAGATTGATTAGAGGATTGTCATAAACATAGATTTATACTTACTTCTATTGTGAACATAAACACCAATATGTAATGCCAACTTATGAGTGAACTACGAGGTTATTTTATGAAATCAACAAAGATAAACTTGATGTGAAGTGTTTGTAGTAGAATGACATAGATATAATGATAGTACCTAACATTAATATACTCCTAAAAAATATCTCATATCTTAAGTATGCTGAAAGACTTTACAACAATAGTAAATTGATCTTAGTTCTGTGGTTTAGGCACTGTGCAAATGAGGTCTTATGATAGTCAATGGAACAACGACGACAATGATTGCTTAGTCTTAAAAAAAACAATTTTCACCGTTTTGATCTCAATAAGACATAAATAAATACATGAGAAAATAGTGCTTAAGTGTCATTAGAAAGATGTATGATAGTGATTAGTTTTGCATCATAATGGAAGCAGTGGTATGAAAAGACAACATAGTGATGAAAACAACTAATGGAAATAGTTCATGTATCTGAGGGAGCAGTCTGAGTGCTTTATCAATACCAAATCATTAACTAACTCACCTGAATCGAATTGGATTCCATATGAAAGTTTGATATTTTTGTCACATAAAGTCTACAAAGTTTTTCATAGATATTTTCGTCTTCATTACCACACTGAATTGATTTGGGATGTCATTTCCTTGATTTTAATCCCACCTTGTTTGATTTGTTGACAAGATTTGACATTTTGATTTATATTCTTGAAAGGTTTTGCCAACATTATTTGAAATAGTAAGAAATATATCTAATTGCTTGAAGCAATAGAAATATATCTATCATATTCAATTAACATCTAATTGGTATAGATAATTTGTTTTACTCGGTTATATGATGCACTATCCATAAGTCCTTTCAAGCAATGGGATATGCCCGCAAAAGAACAAGAATATTACACTGGTAGTCCAAACATTTCCTTTTCTAATTAAATGGGCATGGAGAACACCCTTAGTATCTTAACTATTATCTATGACAATTATATGCTCCCTTCAATATCCAACTTTGTTAGATACTGGGAAATCCTTGGTTCTAGTAGCTTCATTAAGAGATAAACATTAATATATGCCTATTGAAATATGTTCATCGTTCTAAACAGACAAGTTCCCAATTGCATCATTATTTAAGTAAAACACCAAAGAAGATAAAAAATAGTTCCTTCTATCTACACTTTATGGTCAACAAATTCTTGAAAATTTTCCAAGATGATTCCATGGTACTAAATCCAAGCTTATCTACAATATACAATATGTTTAGAAAGGACACCAGTTCTAGATATTGCCTCTATGTTTTAAAATGAGTGTCTCCAACTATGGTTAAACACATGTATGGTTTTATCCATAAGTTAAATAATCTAAGTTTTCAATAAACATTACCCATACAAAGTATCCCAATGCAAAGTAATATATTGCAATAAGTCCTAAAACTATCCTAATTGTAACTCTAATGGTTTTGGATGTAGCTAAGGAGGAAGAATTCCTTGTGTAAAACTACCCATAATTTTCTCATGAACGTAACATATTTAGGTGATCTCTTGTAGCAAAATTGGATCATTAAATTAAAGGCATTAGCAAGTTTTATGAATAATCTAGGGTCATAATTTTTCATATATATGTGTTTGAGGATTCCTATTGTTGGAATATTCTCACCATCATTTTTGTATTTTGCATGCATGCATGCAATTCTGCATGCATCCAATCATCAATATGGTAGTCTCCCAGCACCTAGTCCTTATTTTGCAGCCCTCGGGAGCCTTTTTCTACTCAATTCTATCCCTCCTAAAACTAATGTGCCCTTGTTTTCATCACTAGAGAACATGTGTGCCTTATTCCACCTATTTAGGAGTTACTTCAGTTAGTTAGTTGGTTGATGACTCAATTCCTTGATTTAGGGGATGATTGATTAGTTAACTAACTGAAGCAGTTAGATAGGCACCTACTGAGACTAGTATGAGCTCCATTGACTGCTTACAACTCCTCATGCACCCACATTGGAGTATCCTTCTCTACATCAATTCCCATGCACTCAGTTAGACTTAGTTCGACTCATTTGACTGGCTCGTTTACCTTTATGACCACTTCCACTGGTTTGGATGATGTCTCCAATTCTATCCAAGCTATGCTTTGAGGAGAATTCGAATGACCTTAGTGGTATTCGAATATCATTGATTGTATTCAGTTATTATTCACATTACGGAGTTCCAGCTTATAGGTGATGTATGATACGACGGATTTTCTCCATTTTCTGTGTAATGAGTGTTAATTAATTCAACATTTCTTCTTCTTCTTTCTACACTACATGAGTGAATTCTAGTGAGGTATTCTACTGCTGAGTGATCCTAGCTCTAAAATTTCACATGGTATCAGAGCTGATAGCAGCCAATCGAATTGCAACAGCAATAGTTGCAGTAGTTCCTTGAGTAGTTGTCTTTCATTGAGCACTAGAAGCCTCTGAGTTTCCATAACAAATCCCAGTGCTATTGCCTTGAATTCACTGGAGAAATTTAGTGAGGTATATCCAGGTGTGAAGGACTTAGTCACATGTGCTCAGTGTCCTAAGGAAGTGTTCAATTTGAATTATAGCAGATCTTCTTTCCATAATTCTCATTTGTTTTGCAGGAATCTCCCTTTCTCAGCTTCGAATTCTGTAGCATTATGGATCTCAAGTTGAATTCATTTAACTAATTCAAATGGAAGGCTAAAATGGACATATTCTTGAAGTCAGAGATTCTTTCCAGAGTGGTGAATGGCTCTACAGTTGGGCCCACTGGTGCAGTAGATAAATCCAAGTACTTAGACAAGCTTGATGAAGCAGTAGTACTGTTGCTCCTCAACATTTCTGAAGATTTGCACTTACATGTTATCGATTCGAAGACTCTAAAGGAGGTTTGGGACAAGATTGAATCCTTGCTTGGCCAGAAAAATGATTTGAAGGGGCATAAACTAGAAAATGAGCTCATCTCCATGAGCCCAAGCAATTTCGAAACTATCACTGAGTTTCTCAACAAATTCAAGAACTTGATTTCACAGTTGAAGAGGTATGGGATTGAGAAGGAAGAAAAAAAACTCATCCTTTCCATCTTGTTGAAGCTAGGGCCTGATTATTCATTGTTTTTTTTTTACCTTCCAATCAGCAAGATTTCCCATTCCAAAATGGAAATTCCCTTTGCTTGAACACTTCATCCAATCTCTCACACTTGAGGAGGAGAAGCTAGTACACATGGGAGTGATAAAAACCAAGTTGGATTCATCTCTTGCAGCCATTGAGATGAGAAGAGCGAATGGAAAAGGGAAACAAAAAAATTATGATAGAAAATCGAATGATACAAAGTAGAAGGAGGCTCCCATACAGTCAGATGGAGCCTCAAATCCTAAGAAGGAAAAGCACACTCATAAGGGAAAATCCAAGTGCATATACTATAATCGAGGATATCACCCTGAGAGCTCATGTATGAAGAAGACCATAGATCTCATGGCTTCACTTCTTGAAAAAAATAATCTTCCAGTACCTACATGTGCTAGAAAGAAAGAGAGTGAACCATCTCAATCTGAGAACAAAGAGAGATGCCATGCCCTCATGGAAAGTGCATCAACTCAATCCTCCTTCATCATAGATTCTGGAGCATCTAGGCATATGTCTTCCTCCAATAATCTCTTCACTTGATTCGAAGGTACTGTTGGACCATCCATTATGTTGGGGAATGATTCTGAGGTCTCCTCTGAGGGGATTGGAAGAATCAAACTAGATCATGGATACTTCTTAGATGTACTCTATGTCCCCACTCTCATTGCTAATCTACTTTCAGTATATCAGATGACCCATACTGTAGAGCCCAAGAGGGTGATATTCTCTCCAGATGAGGTCGAAATACAAGACATGGTATCAGGTTCTACCATTGCAAAAGGTGTTGCAAATCCTAAGTCAAAACTGTATGAGTTCTCCCACTTCTTACCTCTCTCAAAGAAATCTTCTCTCCACACTCATGCCAATGAAGAGAGTAGATTGTGGCATGAAATATTTGGGAATCTTAACTATCAATACTTGAAAGACATACATACTAAATAGATGGTTGAAGGGCTTGCCCAGATCAAATTTTCCCAAGGCACCTGCAAAGGTTGCTTGAATGGCAAAGATTTAGTGAAAAAAGTTGAGAAAAAGAAGATTCAGAAGGTAGAGCGAATGCTAGATCCAGATCCAAAAGAACCTGAAGATCTAGCACCTAAGGTTCAAACTCCTATTGCATCATGGGCCACCACTACTGCTGCATCCACCAATGATCTTGTTGGAGATCCATTATCTTCAAGAACAACTAGATCTGATCTACTCTCTCACACAGATCCATTTCTAGCTGAGAGATGCTTTCTTATGATTGGATCAAATCCAAAGACATTCTTTGAAGCCTACCAAGATCCAATATGGGTAGCAGTTATGGATGAAGAGTATGAGTCTCTTCAAAGAAATGAAACTTGGGAGCTTATTTCTCTCTCACCTGGGAGGAAGCTTCTTCAATGCAAGTGGGTTTATAGAACTAAGATGGACTTTGATGGGGTCACTAGAAAATACAAGGATTGAATGGTTGCAAAGGGTTACTCCCAAGTCCATGGGATTGACTACTCAGGTTCCACATGAGCGAATGCAAACTAGCAACATTTCCTTTTCTTTTAGGGATCAACCTTGAGGATGGTTCTTCCACACCTCTAGTGGATAGTACAATATATCGACAGTTGATTGGGATTCTATTGTTTCTTACACACACTCGACCTGATATTTCCTATGCAGTTAGTGTTGTTTCCAGATACATGCAGGAGCCTCATGAGATTCAATGGAAGGCAACAAAGAGGATCTTGCACTACTTGCAACGGACCAAGAACTATGGTCTTCACTATGCAGCTGGGTCTCCTCTGAACCTTGTTGGTTATACTGACTCAGATTGGGAGACAGCTTAGATCGAAAGTCAACATCTGGTTTTGTTTTCATGATTGGATCTGGACCTATCTGTTGGTCAAGAAAAAAGCAGACGGCTTTAGCTCTTTCTTCAGCAGAGGCCAAGTACAGAGGTGCAGTCAATGGAGCCACACAGTGCGTTTGGTTGTGGGGCATCTTGTCAAAGTTTGGGATTCGATTCAATACTCCACCAGTAATCTATTATGACAATCAGAGTGCTATCAGGATTTCCACAGATCCGGTTCTGAGACAGAGAACCAAACATATTGAGATACACATGCATTACATCAGAGCATTAGTGCATGATCGAATCATCTCACTTCTCTACCTTCCGATGGAAGAGAAAATTGCAGATATCTTCACCAAGACCTTCATGGTGAAGAGGTTCACTTACCTTAGTTCTCTTCTTAGGGTGAGTGATGATATGCTACATTAGTATCCTTTAGTCTATTTTGAGGGAGGGATTTCTTCCCACTGGGTTTTCCCTCTTTCCTCACTTTGTTTATTTAGATTGATTGTACTGGGTGACCTTTGGTCTTAGTCACTAGGGCCCCACTTTTAGTTTTCAATTACTACCTCATAGTATAGCTTGCGGGGGGTGTTGGAATATTCTCGCCATCATTTTTGTATTTTGCAATTCTGCATGCAATTCAGCATGCATCCATTCATTTGCATGCATCCAGTCATTAGTATGGTAGTCTCCCAACACCTAGTCCTTATTTTGCATCCCCCATGAGCCTTTTTCTGCTCAGTTCTAGCCCTCCTAGCCACTGATGCTCCCTTGTTTTCATCACTGGAGAACATGTGCACCTTCTTCCACCTATTTAGGAGTTACTTCAGTTAGTTAGTTGGTTGATGACTCAGTTCCTTGATTTAGGGGATGATTGATCAGTTAACTAACTGAAGCACTTAGATAGGAACCTATTGAGACTAGTTTGAGCTCCACTGACTACTTACAGCTCCTCATGCGCCCACATTGGAGTCTCCTTCCCTACATCAGTGCCCATGCACTCAGTTAGACTCATTTGACAAACTAGTTGACCTTTATTACCACTGCCACTGGTTTGGATGATGTCTCCAACGCTATCCAAGACACACTTCGAGGAGAATTCAAATGACCTCAGTGGTATTCGAATCTCATTGATTGTATTCAATTATTATTCACATTATAGAGTGCCAGCTTACAGTTGATGTATGATACAACAATTTTTCTCCATTTTCTGTGTAATGAGTGTTAATTGATTCAACATTTCTTCTTCTTCTTTCTGCACTACATGAGTGAATCCTAGTGAGGTCTGCTACTGCCGAGTGATCCTAGCTCTAAAATTTCACACCTATAGCACTTTTGGGATAGAATTAATAGTATCTTGAAGCATTGGAAATTTATGGAGTATTCTACCCTCCTAATAGAAAAGAAATACCTCATATCCACTTCTTGGCACAATCTGGGTGTGTTTTGTTCCCTAAAACAATAGTAAGAGGGTTCATTTTGTATTTTTAGGTATGTTCGTGGGGTGGAAGCAGTAGTAGGTGGCCTAATTATTAGACCTGGCCCAATTCTGGGCCCAATTTGGGAAAACCTGGGCATGATTTTTCCTTGCTTTGACCTCCAAGTAGTTTCAAACAACAATTTCAGCACATTTTGGGCATGAACAACAATAATAAACAACAAAAAATTTATCATCTTTGCATGAGATAGACCGGTAGTAGAAATCCTAAGTATTTATTGACCTCTTAAGAATTGTAAAGGGTACTTTGGGTAGTTTTATGCCCCATAACTTGTTCACTTTGAAGTCTGGGCATCCAAGTAGCATGAGAGCACTGAAGCAATTTCCCAAATTTGTCTTAGGGCTGTCATACACGTATAGAGAAGTAATTTTAAGAGGGTTGATTTCTCTTTGGAAGATCTTATGTCATGTTGGAGCATTCTTAGGCACCATTTGGAGGATTGTTTTAGCAGATCTAGGAATTATCTAATGAAAAAAATGCAGGCTGTCACCTTTGGAGTCTTCTTTCACATGGACTAATATGTTGGAGCATCACTTTGATGGTTTCCTTGAAAGACGTCGAAATTTTGGAGTATTTTTTACATTTTGAGAGAGGATTGTTGTATTTCCTAAGTTCCTTTGAGGAGTTTTCATATCATTATAATGGAGTTTCCATCCCTTGATGATGTTTTTTTTGCACTCTTCATGCCTTGTTTTGGAAACATCTCACTTAGGATTAGTTCGAGGAGCAAATGTTTCATTTTGGAGGTTCCTTATACCTTATATTGGAAGGGAGGTTATTCTTACATTATTCTTCATCCACATTGTGCAATTCTAATTGTCTTTGTGTAGGGTACACCAAAGAGGAAGTAACCCACACACCTAACACATGGAACTAACCCATAAACCTAACCTCCTTCATGTTGTCAGGGTCTTAATATGAATGCCATTTAATGTAAAGCAACTAATATGATTTCTTAATGTATTAATATGGAATGCAATACCAATATATGGATATGCTACTATATCTATAACATCGCATTTATACAAACCACAAACCAAAGATGACCCATAAGGTATGACACCAAAATTATTGACGATGTTAGTACTAGAATGAGGGAGAATGCTATCACATCTACATGGTGACTTACACCCCTAATTCCAATCAAGGTCACTAACACATAATTGAAATCACTATAGATATAAATGGAAGATTGTTGACAATGCATGTACCCATAGTGATGTTTTTGGTGATGGAATTATTCATGGTATTACTCTCACTTGAATATTTGATTCAAATAAAAAATCTATGTTTGGAGTACAAATCCTTGGGTTGATGAGATGGTATCCTCTTTCAACTTTATGGGGTGATAAATTTACTCACTTATTTAGATCTCTAAAAAATTGGTTCCTAGGCACTAGTCATGAAGCATGAAATGTAACACAAGTACTAACTAGCCACCACCCTATTCGTTCTAACCATGATTTGTCATCATTTTTTGTATTGGGAAAATGATATTAGGTCATCCTCTTGTTAGTCTAGTTCCCTTGTGTGTCTTGTTTAAAAACCTAAATTATTTAATCAAGTGTTGAAGAGAATGTAATGTTTGTCCCATGTCCATAGACTTCATGTGAGCTATCATAATGGTATATAATAGTATTAAAATCTCCTCTAACATTCTAACCGTTAATCCTCTAACCATCAATTTAATGAGCTTAACCCTATGCCAGCTGACAAGCCTATTCCCAACATCTAACTCCCCACCCCATGTTGTCCATTAAATTTCAAAAGTTAATAATAGTGTGCACCCTCTAAAAAGAAAAAGTGTCCTCCTGCCATAAAAAGTCTATTAACAAGCTATTAGAATGAAAATCTAATGATAATGGTAGCTTTGAAAACGCCCTCATTTGGAAAAACCAGTGCAACTAATACACCTAACCCACACACCTAACACATGCAACTAATCCATAAATATGTAACCTCCTCAATGTTGTTAGGGTCTTTATATGGATGGCATTTCATGTAAAGCAACTAATATGATTTATTAATGGATTAATACGGAGTGAAATGCCAAAATTATTGATGATGTTAGTACTAGATTGAGGGAGAATGCTATCACATCTACATGGTCACTTACACCACTAAGTACTAACCCCTAATTCCAATCCAGGTCAGCAACACATAATTCAAAATCACTATAAATATAAATTCAAGATCATTAACAACACATGCACCCATAGTGATTTTTTTGGTGATGAAATTATTCATGGTATTACTCCCAATTGAATATTTAATTCAAATAAAAAATATGTATTTGAAACACAAGTCCTTGGGTTGATGTGATGGTATCTATCATACACCATATTTATGCAATGTCAAATAATAGCTAACCGTATTGAACCATTCATTAATTTATGGTCAACCATCATTATTTATAATTAAATATATGCCAAAGTTGATAAACTAAAAAACCAAAATCAAACATATTCAACAAAATCAAACATAGTTTATTATATTACTAAAATTTACTTGAAAAAAATATACTACAGCTTTCAGAAAATTTGGTCCAACATAAAAAAAACTCAGGAAAATTTGGTGCTCAAAGAGACCACTATCATGTGATAGTTTGCAACATAAAAAACTCTGACAAACACACCGAGATTGATAATCTAAATCGAATATACCACAAAGTGGTCAATCTTGCGGTAGATCATAGATCAAAGCACCATACAGCAAATGAAATAAGAAAACTTTTCAATCCATATCACTGCAAGCCAGTTGTGAATGGAATCTACTAATTTGGGAATGCCCACGGTAGACGCTGGGTAGCCAAGTACAGAGCAGATAATTATTGAAAGCATATAAGTAGGAAGCCCACTCAAGATGAGTGTTTTCCTATTCTTACTTCCTTGTTGATTTTCAAGCAGCTTGAAATCCAACCTTACTACAACATTATATACTACATAGTTTAAAAACTTTATTGCAACATTAAATACTATATACAAACTAGATAATTGTAACCTTAATCTTTAGGCCTCCAGATGACGCAATTGGTACAAGTTACAGTAAGTCTGTACAACGGTCATAGCTACCAGAAGAATTCCAACCAGCAGAGCTATACCCTTCCCGGGTTTTGAAAGATGGTCCCAATAGACTTCCCAGAGTACCTTTTTGAGTCTGCTCATGTAATACTTCCTGATCAGCACTTCTTCCAGTGCAGCTTTGAGGTCGTCATGAGGTTCCAGTTGGCCTGTGAAGAACGGATGACACATGCATACAACACCTGCGTACGCCCCCCCCAGCCGCACCTCAGCCATATTACCACCCACAGGCTGCACCAGCTCCTGTGTCTTCTCAAGCCCAACCTGTTTATTACCCACCACAGGTAGCCCCTGCAACAAACCTACAACCCGCTCCGCAGACATATCAGCAACCCCCACACGTTTCAGCACCTGCGCAGCCTCCCCCTACTTATTATCCACCACAACCTTCTCTCGCACCTGTGGAAAATCAAAATCCTCCCACTGCTCAAGGGCAAGTGTACACACAACACAATCAGCCCCAGCATAAAAACAACCAGCGCAACCAGGGTGGGCAACAAAACCGTAGAAGAGGACGGAACCGCGGCAACAACCAACAACATCAGCAAGGTCCACCACCTACCAATCCTTCGCATAATAATAACGTTGCTCCTCCCAACCAGAATTCGGATCGTCATCCCAAGCAGCCTAAAAACAACAACCTCAGAACAAACCACCCTTGTTCTATATGCGGGGTCTATGGCCACTACACACATGCTTGCCCACATTTGGAGCGAGCTCAACAACTCTGGACTGATGATGCCCATCGCCAAGGAAACGCGGCTCCCCGGGCACCACCCAACCCCCCACCCCCTCAGCAGCAACCCATGGTATTACAAAACCCCTTACCAACCCAAGGCGTAGTGAACACTCAACCGTTGGCTCCCCCTCAAGGCAACGCGCCCCCACAACAACAGATCACTTATGACGCTCCTGATCAACCCATGTTCGATTCAGGTACCCACCATTTGTTAATGATGTCATCCGCTGATATCAACATCCAAACCCGTCAGAACCAATATGGCTCCACCCCTGAAGCCCCTCCCACCGACAAAAACACTAACGCTCATCCCATTGATCAAACGTTACGTATACCCCCGGTTACACTTGATGGCGCCTCTAAAGCACCTCGCTTCCCACTCCGTCGTATCAACAATAACCCCAATGCTCGCGCCGCGTCAAATTACAGCATTGTAGATGACTTAGCCCAGTCTCCAGCAGCCATGTCTACTTTAGAAGTCTTAAAAAATTGTCCTTCACAGCGCAAGACTTTGCTCTCTGCTATTGGTGCTATTGACCCCAATGATTCACAACTAATGGCATTCGATTCAGACCAGTCTGAACCACGCCTGCCTTCCACTTTAGCATTCCATGTTTCTGTCTCCATTCGGAATCTTGTCATCCATCGGTGCATTATCGATGAAGGTGCCTCTACATGCGTTATGTCCACATTCGTTTGGAAGAAGTTGGGATCCCCTACTCTCCAGCAGTCCACCACTGCGTTGCGAGCCTACGACGGCTGTTCGGCTCAACCCCAAGGCCTGTTAGTTAATGTCCCCATCCAGTTGGCTGGTAAAACCATGCTCATTGACATAGAGGTCATCAACGCATAACTAGATTATAACCTCTTACTTGGTTGCAACTACATGTATGCCATGCAGGCGGTTGCCTCATCCGTTTTTCGTACCATGATGTTCCCCCATGAGGGACGCGTGGTCACGGTGGACCAACTCACCTATTACAATCCCAAGGCCCCCGCTACACCCGAAAATGTTCTCCCCATGGTTGAACAACCTGTTTGTGGTGCCACTACCTCCTTTGTATCCTCCGTAGGACCCGGACTTTACACAAAGTCACCTATGACTTCCACTTTCCCATCAATCGCACCACCTTTATCGATGACAAAAAACATCAGATTTGTGCACCCTGTCGCACACAACACAGCAGCCTTCATCACTACCACAAACACCCACAGTGCCTACTCATATTGGCACAACGCCAATTCACACCATCCCATTCCTGTTCCCATTCTCCGGAGTTGTCAGTTCGCCAGTAATGGCTACACTCAACCTTCTTGGCTTAACATTAGGGATACCTGTATGGTACTTACCTGCGCCGAACCCCCCGCCGACACCGACTGTTATTTTACAACTGGTACAACCTATCCCCACTACCAGCCACCCACCCCCTCTGGTCACTCAACTGCAAAACAAACCTCCCCTAATAGTCACTACGTCATCAACATCCAGAAACGCTGCACCTCCATTACGGAACACAAGGGGCAGAGGCCCACCAACGTATAACACTAGACTCATAACTCACACCCCCCCAGCAACCCCCAAGGTAGCTAAAAACCCCCCAGCTATTCGTATTCCCCCTAAGTTCTTATTGTGCGAAGACGTAGGCCATGCCACTCATCAATGTCCACAATTACCTGCACTCCAGGAACACATGAATATGTTGGATGACGACACCGACGTTCCAGTAGTCAAACTAGAACTCCCCCCTCAACCTCGTGATAAATCATTGCGCACAAACCATCCTTGTGCAATATGCGACATTTATGGCCATTATTCACACCATTGCCCTGATCTCCCAGATTATAGAGCAGCCTTATATGAATTGAATAATGCCGACCTAGAGATATCCCCTCCTAAAATTGAGGAAATTCATCCCCCACCATCTTCCTCCTTGGAAGAAATTAACACCATTTACACGGTTTCCACTGGATACCCCTCTGTCCAGTCGGCCCCTTCCATTGATCCCTTTGACACACATGTTCAACCCTCTCAAATCGACGAGGAAACCACATGTCCACAACATGGGGCAGGCCCAAAACCTTGCCTACTCATCATCATCGTGATTCTCGTCGAAGATACTGGGGGCATCCACCCCACAAAGGGAATTACCCATCATCATATCATCACTTCAGTATGCCACCACAGCCCACAGCCTCATGGTATAACACCCCGCCAGTAGTTGCTCAATGCCCTATTGATCTCTCTCTGAGACAACATCTGCACCACATTGACACCTCTGAGTTAGGGGGCATAATAGATTACCTCGACCCCAGGATAGGGGGCATGATCAATCATTTTGAACCTTCCCCATCATCTCTATCTCAAAACCTCAATGAGCCCATCATTCAAACCAACACATATGTGATCCACAATCACAAACCCCATGCACATAGCATGGGGGCAGGTCATTAACCCTGCTGACTTCTTCACATGCGTGATCTCAACCATTTTTTGAGGTCACATATCACTTGTATATTCGATTTGATTTAATACACCTAGTATTCTCCCCCCGCGGGTCATCATTTCTCCCCACCACTGCATCCTTAGCTTGGTGGGCTCACCTTTATTTGTAGCCACTTTTTAACCTAGTTATTTGCTTTGACCATTCCGGAGTCCTTATGACCTCCGTTTTTTGCACCATTTGCACCGCCGGATTCATATTTCTATGCCCGTGATGACGCTTGAGATCATTTCTTGCTCTCGCCAAAAACTTTCGGGCATTCTTTCCATGCCCCACGCCACCTTGTTTTACATGCCACATCGGCTGTTGTCAGTTTATTGGCAATTTTTATACCATCGGATTTAGTTTTCTGAACTTGTGCTGATGCTTGAGATCATTTCTCGCTCTCACCTCCAGAGTTTTCAGGCATTTTTTCCATGCCCCCTCGTCGCCTCAGTTTGCATGCCCCCTCGGTTTCGCGCTCGTGATGATGCTTGAGATCATTTCTCGCTCTCACGCCCATATTTTTTGGGCATTTTTTCCATGATGCCCTCGTCACCTCGGTTTGCGTGCCACATCGAACGTCGTCCATTTTTTATGAGTCTTATATCGTCGGATTCAGTTTTTCGTGCTCGTGATGGTGCTTGGGATCATTTCTCGCTCTCACCCCATAATTTTCGTTCATTTTTGCAAAATTCCACTCATCACCTCGGTTTGCGTGCCACATCGGTCGTTGCCCCTTTTTGACAATCTTTATGTCACCAGATTCAGTATTCCACACTCATGACAATGCTCGAGACCTTTTCTTGCTCTCATCAATCCCTCTTTGTTCGGTATAATTTTACCCCTTTTTCGGGCCGAGCAATCCCTTTTACGAAAATGTCACTTTGGGAGTTTCTGTTAAGCTCTTTTCTGACTCCTAAAACAATGAAAAGATCGCCGATCAACCTTGCTTCCTTTCATGCTCGCTAAACATATCTGAAAGGGCGTCTAACTGGTATAAGTTTACCCCTTTTCGGGACCTTGTAGACTAATTACGAAAAATGAATACTCTAGTCACATCGGCTAGAAGAGTTCTCCATTTGCATCATTTTATGCTTTTTCGGGCCTTGGAGACTAACTTACGAAAAAGAACACCAATGGAGTCCACTTATCGCTTTCAGACTCTCTAAACATGAAAGCGAGCATGAGCAATCACCATCCTGGGCTCGTAAAAACCAACAGGACAGTGTCACAACCACTGCAGAGTCTTCTTATCGTTTTCAGACTCCTTAAAAATGAAAGCACCAATGAGCATGAACAGTCCTGGGCTCACAAAATCCACAGGATAGTACCATTTAAGAGCACACTTTTATCCCTTCTTCGAGCTCATTAAAACTATGAAAAAGGACCCAAGGGTGCTTTTCGGCGCCAGAATAGATCACGTCTACTCATATAGCAGCTTCCCCATTATGGTCACCTTTGTTCAGAGTATTCTGCAGTATGTCACCCTGAGAATCCCTCGACAGCACCCATCAGCTTGACCCCCCCCAGAGTCAATACATACCCTTTAGTCCTTAAAAGCTATAATCCCCACACCTACAAGTCAGTTCCCTACGCTGCTAGGTCAACCATGTCATCATGCTCTGAACAAAGGAAGTTTGAGTCTACCCACTATATGACCCCAGTTACTTCCCATCCCCACAAGTATGTCAGTCCTACCATCAGTACTACCACACTTCAGTTCTACACCTTGTGCTCCTATCAAGGAAACATCATTGCCTTGTTAGTTGCTAGTCTCCCTCTGTCGACGACAACCAAATTTATTCCAGAGGATAGACCTAGAGGTCCCTGTGTCTTGGAATCATCACCATTTATGATGAGTGCCTACGAACCATTTCGAGAAGAGTCCTCAGTGCCTCTCCAAATGGTTGTTTCTCACATGCTTGACTTCAACACCTTTATCGCATCGTTGAGACTCGCACAGGGTATTGGTCCGTTCAGTTATTTGTTCAGGACCCCGGATACCACCTGACTCCTCCACATTTGAGAGTTACTTATGGAAACAACCAGCTACATTTTTTCTATAGATATCCGGGTTGCGCATGGCGACAGTATTCAAATGTACCCCAGTTTTATACTCCCTTGAGTATACAGTTACATATACTTCCCAGAGATGGCTCACAGTCATTGAGTCCCTACAGATGTTGGACACCTCCAGTTTCAGCAGTTCATCAACCCTTCTGAGACCTTATTCAGAACGGTTGTTGCTTTATTCCAGTGTATCAGTAATTGAGATCAGTCATGTTATGATCATGAGTAAATCCCAAAATGATGTCCCCTCTAGACCATTATGATGTACCAGCAGATTTTTTATGTATTTTTCAGGTCCCCCTTCTTGGGACTAATTGTTATGTATATGTCTTGATACGAGCATGGGTATGCCCGCCTCGTCCATTATCAGAGATTATTCCTCATTCATACTGAGGCCATGTAATATTGTTTATTTTTGCAGCTTCCAAGGGCCGCGGATCCAGTCTCCAATCGGTCTCTTCTCCTCCCCAAACCCCAGAAAAAAGACAAAAGAACTATGATTTCTATCGGCCATACGATGCGCTCCTTCCCTCACACATCAGGCGGCAATCTGTTAACACCCAAAAAGTGCTCACTAGCTCATTTCCTTATTCACATGACCCATTTGTCCACTTTTCCACCATTTGAGCCTCTAAAGCCACTAAAAGGTCACCAAAAGACCTTAATACACCCCTTTTTCCACTCAAAATGAATATTTTTCCTCAAAAAGCATAAAAAACCCTCAAAAAGGGTCCAAAATTTCCAAAAATATTAAAAAGGGAATAAAAATATTCAAAATATTCAAAAAAGAAAAAGGAGGGAAAATGTACTTAAACCATGTTGGTCAATACCATTGGTTTCCTCAAAACCATAATGGTATTCTCCACCACCAAAAACTATAAAAAGGTGGTAGGGGCTCCTCACTTTCCATCCATCCATCATCCTATCCTCATGCTGCCAAAATCCCTTTTGAGCATTTCCCAGCTTTTTTAGCCTTGCACAAACCAGGAAGCATTGGAGAAGAAGAGACCTTTGGAGCTTGGAGCTGCTCACCCTTGGAGCTACTCAACAATCTTCACCACTTGGAGGTATTGCCATTGCAAGCACTTGCTTGCCCCTATTCTTAATACAAAATTGTTTCTTTTACATATTGTCAATCGTTTTGCTTTCCATAATATTTCCATTATTTGCTTATTTACTTCACATAGATCCATGATTAATATAGTTTAGATTAGTTTGTTGTTTATTTTTATTGAAACTGCTGCTACTAGTTAGCAGGTGCCCATTGCACTAAGTTTGGTTGCAAAACCAAGCCAACACCATGTATTAGCTACAAATTATTTTTATATTTTTTTTATAATTATTTATTTTGAATTTGGAAGTACTACCAAAACTTTCTAACAAATGAATTTACATAGTTTTAAGTAAAAATAAATTTATATTAACATAATAAAAATTAATAAATAAAATAATTGGAAAATTAATATTTACACACTTTTAAATACTTTTTTTAATAAATTGAATTTTAATTTACCTTTACATAAAACATGAAAATTCAATTTAAATTATATTAACATAAAAACTAAGTTGTTCATGATTTTAAGCAGTGGAAGTTTGAAGGAGGTGGAAGAGTGCCTTGGCTGGTCTATCTTCTCTATGTTTCGAGCCACATAGTAGGGCTTATCATTAGGAGAAAAGCATCTCTTGATGATGAGCCCTAATAATTAATAAAATAATTAAAAAAGTAATATTTATACACTTTTAAATAATTTTTTTAATAAATTTAATATAAAAATTATAAATTTATCTTTTCATAAAACCTCAAAATTAATAATAGTTTGTTTAATTAATTAAAAAATTAAAATATTTTATTACAAAGATTTACTCAAAGACAATTAAGATCCAATATTAATATAGATTAAGTTCCAAAAACACAAGTTAGCCCAGTAACCATATGCTTCATAGAAAATGGACAAAATATCAAATATTTAAAAGTAACAAGTAAAATTAGCAGCAAAGCTGCTATACCTGCCTCTTAAAAATATTTTAATGTAATAGTTTGAAGATGTTTTAATATAGTAGTTGTGTATAAAATAAAAGCTTGGCTTGATTGGTGATGAAAGTAACTTCTCCAATGCTACAAGAGAAAGACCTTGTAATAGGGGGAGAGAGAAGGTGGAATAAAAATGCTTCTATGAGATAAGGGACAACTAATTTCAAAGCATTAAGGCATGGCTTTAAGTTATATAGGGATAAAATGACCACGTCTTCTATGAGATAAAGGGACAAACAATTGCAAAGCATGGCTTTAAGTTATATAGGGATTAGATGGCACACTTTTATAGGGGCATGCATAGACAACTAAATTCTATAAATGCCACACCCTTTGGAAAATCACCTTCAATGTAATAAGACAGCCTCTCAACTTCCACACTTCTCATTGCTATGATAAAATCCATAATATGAAAGCCACTTTACATATTGAACAAGTGGGGGAAAAATAAACATAATTGTATTAGTTTCCTTCATATTCGCTAAGTTTGACTAGCTAATGCCATAATGTGAATTGAAACCATAGTTTGGCTAGCTAATACCATAATGTGATTTGAAACCATTAAAGGGTTCTTTGTAAATTGAAACCAAATCTCTTAATTAAAATATCATAAGAATAGTTGTTTCAAGAATTAAAATGTTCAAATAAATATATATGATAATGATTTCTCCCTATAAAAATTATATTAATTTTCAAATAAAAAATTAAAAATATGAAGTTTTATATGTTAATTTCTTTACCATTTAACAATTAGTTTCATAATAAGTGTTTATAAACAATATTTATTTTTCAATTATATTTTTAATAGATTTTTACTAAAAGGAGATTGGCATTATGATTATGACAATTATAAGTTATTATAATTATAGTAATTATAAACTAGATTCTAAATTATAACGTAAAACAAAATTGAAACAGTAGTAATTACTTTTATTTGTATAATAATCATGCTTTTTCTTTTTTAGTCCATTGGTTGTAGTATGGGTGGTTAGGAGGAAAATTGTTGCCCTCCCCACCTTCTATTCCAAATAAAATTAAAATTGCAAAGATTCATATGTTTTTAGTGCATTTTGTGTCTAACAATAGTGTCTTTACATTGATTTTTATAGCACTATTTGAAAGTAGTCGGCAAGGTCTAACAAACACTATAATTAATTAAAAAACAATTAGATAGTAAACACCAGGTGCAATGATAAAATGACAATATCATTTACAAGTATGAATTGTATAATAAATTGAATCTATAATTTTAATTTTTAGAGATTTTTTTCTATTTTTTTTTTAAGATTTTATAAAATTTAAATTGTCGATTAAAAATTGTTTATATTTTTGTGACCACCAATTATTTACACAAGTAAATAAAACTTCATATTAAATATTTTTAATATCAAGTTTATATCTTATATAAAATTAATGTTATTATAAATAGAAAATTAGTACTATTATAAATATTTAAATAATATAATTCAATATTTTAGATTATTATAATTAAAAATATATATATTATATATTATTTCAAAACATAAATTATATATAAAAATTGATATAATGTTTTATGTTTTATTACATTATTTAGACATCACAACATATCTAATTATGAAAATCTACATTATAATGTCTTAACTATGAAAGTCTACATTAAAAATATTCGATTATTTTTAATTAATATCCATGAAGTTTCGAACTGGGTTAAAATCTCATCCTTTTTATTAGAGGTAAAGAGGGTCCCTCAAAGTTGTGGATAAACCCGTGAAATCTATAATACTTTATAAATATAATAATAATAAATTTACGTTAATTTTAAAAAAATGAAAAAAACTGAATGACGTGATAGGAATTTGAGAATTTGTTCTAAATGAATATAATTAATCTTCCTATAACCACAAACGGCTGTCGGTGAAATCTCGTTCGCATTTTAGTCCAAAAATAGCGGTAAACAAAACATCTCTTTCACGAATTATCAATAATGGCAATAGAAATATACTTCTCATGGTTTGTTATTATATGATATAACAAGCGATTTTTCCCGATGTCGTAAAAATCCTGAAACCAATAAAGAGGAATGCCAATTATTTAGAGAGAAATAGCGTACGTACAACAGACCAATACGGGCTTGGACATCGTGCCAAACAGTATCCAGCTTGGGATGAAATCGTACATTTGGGATGGTGCTATGTAGGACATGATAATAATAGTGTAGACAGATGTCAAATGCTTAATTTTTTGTATTTTAATTATTTTTTTATTAATTTTTATTTCTGACAATTCATGTGTATAGCAGGGAAAAATTGTCACTTCAAATCTTTCCTCCAATTAAAAATTAATATTCACTTTAATATTATTTTTTTAAAATATTCACTTTAATATTCACTTTAGCAGGGAAATTTGTAATTCTAAAATTTAAAAATTATTTTTTATTTTTTAAAATATTCACTTTAATATTTATTTTCTATAAAACATTTAAAAACTATTAAAAAAATATATTAGAAATTGCATAATAATTAAAAATTCAATTGACATTAATTGCAAACCCATTGCTATATACCTTGCCTTCGGTAGGTATAATAAAGTTGGATTAACAATTTGATAATAAGTTAAAAGTTGATATTATTAATTGTTTTTTAATGATTTAAAATTTTAACATTTAAGAAAGAAAATTAAAATATTAAAAAAAATACAATCATTTTTATTATAATTGATTTGAAATAAAATGTAAATATTAATTTAAAGTGTAAGATTCACTTATGAAATATCAACTTTGGTCACTATGGAGTTCTTATCACATAAGATATACCATGTAACCATAATATACATTAGATACCATCTTAAGATCAAAGATGAAAATAATAATTTCAAAAAATAAGAAAAAAACTTACATTAATTGAAAGTGTAACATTATCTATTATGAACAACCTCTATATAAAACATACTTTCAAGCAATAATATAAAAATGTTGGTTACAAAATTTAGCTATATAAAACTGCATTATGTCAAAATTTCTTTCAATGCAAAGTAAAAGTAGTTGTAAGAATGTATTCAATTAATTGAAATATTGAAATACTTATGTCAAAATTATAAGTTGTAAGATTGAAGTAGTGCATTATACCAACATTTATACTTCTTTCTCATAGAAAAGTTAGTATTTTCTATGTTGGCAAAATATTTATTATAGATAAAATTCCACTTTAGTTTTCTTCCACATTTTTGTTGTTGGATAGTAGATCTATGTTTTCCAATATTCCTGTAGTCTAAGTTTTCCAAACTTCTTACAGTGCAAAGTAAAATTAGTTGTAAGAGTGTATTCAATAAATTGAAAATTTGATATTCTAAAAAAATTGAAAGACAAACTATTATAGAGATACCTTTTCCATTGAAACTTTGTTTTGCTAAGTCTTTATGTCCATAATTATATTTTCATAATTGACTGTGAATTCTCCATGAACAAAGAAGTCACGTAATATGTAGATGACAATAGATTTGTATTTTAGATAATCTTCCTATGATAGTGCTATTAAATTTGGTAATAATTTTTTTAAGATGTCACTTTTTAGTACATGTGATAATTTTGCATATTAACATCTCAACTAATGCAAATAGTTCATAGGAGTGCCATTGTTACATTTGACACATTGTACGATGGTCCCTCGTATTGATCCAATATTTTCTATAACAATATTGCAATTTGAGCATGTAAGCTGAAAATGATTGGCATATATGTTTCATATGTGCAATGTACCTTCAACCTATTTGACATTGTTGAATGTTGCTTGTTAATCAAAATGCATTTATAGAAGATATGTTTAATATAATGTATTTTTATATGGCATCATTATTTCACATGATTTGTGGATTTCAGTAATGTTTGCAAATCATTCAATGTCTTTTCCACCCTTAGTGGTGTGATGACAATTGATTGTCCTGTAAGTAGCACACTTGGTTGTGCTTCTTTTTGTTTGACTAGATTTCTGAATAGAAAAATTGGAAACTCCTTTTTGAAATTTGGGCTTGAATTGGAACAAAATATGCAACAAACATTGGAAATAGTTATATTTGCATTTTAACAAGAGACCAAGATCAATCTTTTTATTTTTATAATGGATAGAACACTTAAAATTTTGAAAAAATTGAATAATTTTGAATCTATATGCATAGATAGAACTAGCCTTACAATTGCTTTGTCATTCTGTGAGTTTCCATCGGGCACAGGTCAGGTCGGTCGAACCTTCTTGCTTAACAATACAAACGACACACACGACGCTGACACAGACTTGGTGTAAAAAGGATGCCAGAAGTTGGCTTCTATTACTTCAATTGAATTACGGTTACAATGCGAAATGCAAAGAAATGTAAACTGCTAAACAAGTTGGCCTTAGCCTGATACAATATACAGAAGTAAATGTGTGCTCTCTCTGTGTGCGATCCTCTCCCTCTCATACTTCTATCGAATGCTAGAATGAATGAGAAATGAGTGATGACCCCCCCTCCTTTGTGGTTGCGCACTAGTCTTCTACTGCTGCTCATCCCGAGGTCCACCCAAATCCCCGAGACACTCTTCCTCTATTCGTTGAATCCTCCCCGATCCTACAGACCTGTAGTTTTCAGTGCCCTCTAGCTGTGCTGCACAACCTCTATTTGTGGTGACATATGTCCTAATCCCAACCACCTTCTTAACTTCTCATGAATTCCTTAGCAACCCCGAACGACTACCAAGTACTCTGCTTGACTTCTGTGCTTCTCTGAATTTGATACAGTAGTCGATCCCATCATTGAACTCAACCATAGTGTCCTTCGTCATCCTTTGACTTCACCTGTCGGCTTAATTCACTTCCATGACTACCAATCTAATCCGCCCCTTCCTCCACACTAGACTTCCGCAAACCTGTCGGTGTCACGATTCAACAACATGTTGAACTTCGTCATCTCCGCTTCGATCCTGTAGTCTGTCGACCTTCGACATGTCGACTCTCGACCTTCTCCTCCTGTCGATGCACCTCGACACCTCCCTGCTTGACTACTTGGCTTTCGACAACTAGTTTTCACTTCTACACCAGTGATCGTCGGCACTCCCTCTATTCGGCCTCCTATTGATCATCTTCAACTGCTCTGCCTAGGCCCCGAAGCTCCTGCATCAGACTCCCAAGGTGAAAATTAACTCGACTGCTCCACCAGTCTCCTGAAATCTTCTTCAAAAATCCATGTCGCCTCCTGCAACTCATCATATTTCCATCGCACTAAGTATTCCTTCTTTCGCGAACTGTTCATACGCTCGATTTCGCATTCCTCTTATACTTCGATGATTTCTTCTTTGTCATGTCGACCTGGTATCTTCACTGTCCAGTCGATGTTTGACACTTTCGTGTTGTTGCAGGTTGAACCTTATTCAAATTTGTACAGATCTGAGACATTGAACATTGGTGAAATGATCAAGTATTCAAGTTGCTTTAACACATAAGCATTTTCCGAAATATTCTTCAAGATCTTACATGGTACAATATTATTCAGCTTCAGTTTGTTATATGTACCTGTCAGAAATATCTCCTTCCGCAGATGTGCATAGAATAAGTATCCTTTGTTGAACGGCTTTGCCTCTTCTTTTTGTCGGCTCTCAACTTGTATGTTGCATTGCTCTTTTCAATGCGCTTTCACACATCGTCATGCACTTATTTCATATGCTCTGCGAATGATTCTGCGTCTGCGCTTTTCCTGATTTGTGTCGGCATCTCGACCAAATATACCACTCCATGTGGGCTTCATCCCTGAAAAATCTAGAATGGGCTCATACCTGTCGACCGATTCACAGAATTGTTTTACGGGAATTCTGCTTGTGCCAACACGTTCTCCCACTGCTTGGGTCTGTCGGTCGTAAAACACCTCAGAAGGTTTCCCAAACTTCTGTTCACCACCTTGGTCTATCCATCTGTCTGTGGATGATATGCCGAGCTAAACTGTAACCTCGTGTCTAGTTTCTTCCATAGGGTTCTCCATAAATGCCCCATAAACTTGGTGTCTCTGTCCGACGTGATACTCTTAGGAAACCCATGCAATTTGACTGATTCCTTGAAGAATAGTACAAAAATTCCTATGGCGTCACTTGTCTTCCGACATAGAATAAAGTGTGCCATATTCAAAAATCTGTCGACTACAACAAAGATTGAGTCATTACCTTGCTCCATCTTTGACAATCCTAATACAGAATCCATGCTTAGGTGCTCCCATGGGGTATTTGGCACTGGTAATGGCATATACAACCCCGTGTTCTGACTTATTCGTTTTTCCAACTGGAAAAATCGACACTGTTGTACCCACTTCCCGACATCTGTCGTCATTCCAGGCCAATAATACTTTTCTTCGACCAATGCCTTGGTCTTATCGATTGCAAAATGACCTGCTAATCCGCCACTATGCAACTCTCGGATTAGGTTCTCTCTTACGGATCCTCTCAGAATACACAACTATTGTCCCTTGAATAGGTATCCCTCTTGGATGAAATAATCCAAGTATGGAGTCTTGTCGACACTCCATGGTTTGCTACTTTCCTGCCATGCTTTCCCAAAATCCTCGTCGGTCGCATACTCTGTCTTCAACGACTCTATTCCTGTTGCCTGAACTATCGTCGTGTTCAGCAATGCAACTCTTCGACTTAGCGCATCGGCAACCTTATTCGACTTACCCGACTTATGTCGCAACATGAAGGTATATCCCTGCAGGAACTCGACCCACTTCATGTTCCGCTGATTCAACTTCGACTGAGTGTTCAAATATCTCAGTGCTTGGTGATTTTTGTATAACACAAATTCCTTGGGAAACAAATAATACCTCTAGTTTTTCAATGCTTGGACAATAGCATAGAATTCCTAGTCATAGACCGAATATTTTTGCTTTGCATCATCCAAATTATCACTGAAGAATGTAATTGGTCAGCCCTCTGGGCTCAACACTGCTCCAATTTCCATTCCACTCGTGTCGCAATCGACTTGGAAAACTTTGTTGAAATTTGGGAGCGCTAACAACGGGCTCTCAGTGACCTTTTCCTTTAACTTGTCAAAATCTCTCTGGGCAACTTCCGTCCACTTGAACTCCCCTTGTCGTATGCACTCTTTCAAAGGTGCACATATTCGACTGAATCCCCTTATGAACTTCCTGTAGAAACTAGCAAGTCCATGGAAACTTCTCACTCCAGTCATGCTTATCGGTTCCGGCCAATACAATATTGCTTTTGCCTTCTCTAGGTCCATCACCAACCAACCCTTTACCCGATATTACGAATCCCAAGTACACCAGTTCTTCCTTCATGAAGAAGCACTTTTGCATGTTCACCATCAGCTTCTCTTCCTGCAACTTCTGCAATACCTGTCGACCAAGTGATCGACCTTGGTTCGACTAAATATCAGGATGACGTTTAGGTACACTACGATGAACTTTCCCAGGAATGGCTTTAGTACCTCATTCATCAACCGCATGAATGTACTGGGTTGTTAGGAACCCATGTCTTTACTTTGTTAGTATATTGTTGTTGGACGCATATGCTTTGTAAGACGTCTCGTAGTATTTGTTAATCCATAGTTTTTTTTATTGTTGTTGGGTGCATATGCTTTGTAAGTCACTCGTAGTATTTGTTGACCCATAGTTTATATTGGCCCAGGGTTTTGACCCATAGTATTGACGCCTAGACTTAGTAGATAAGTGTGCATTGAGGGAAAAGAAGGCACCATGAAGTTATTTGTATTGAGCTTACTCAAAGGAGGTTGCCCCCTCGAAGTGGCCTGTGATCAATAAAGTGATTCTAAGTTCTGTTATTACTGCTATCTCATGTATTTTCATTAATTAATTGTTGCAGGTTCCTCACATGAGTGCATTAGTCAATCTGAATGGAATGACTAACCACTCATACAACCCCTCCTTCATCTTGAATGTTGTCTTCCATTCATCTCCTTCTCTAACCCAAATCTGGTGATATCTACTCTTCAGGTCGATCTTTGTGAAGTATCTCGCTCCACTCAAGCAATCCATAAAGTCGTCCATTCTCAGAAATGGAAACCTGTACTTGATCGTGATATTTTTGATGGCTCTAGAGTCTGTACACATCCTCCATTCTCCACCCTTCTTCAACGCTAGTACTACTGGTACCCGCGCATAGACTTAGACTCTCTCTGATCAATCCTCTGTCCAACAACTCCTGGACCTGTCGATTGAGTTCCTGACCCTCTGTCGGAGTCATTCTATGCGGTGCCTTGTTTGGAAAACTTAATACTGGAATCAAGTTGATCTGATGGGATATGCTTCTCATCGGTGGTAATCCTGTCGGCTTCTCGTCGACTACTATGCTCCTGAACTCATCAAGCATATTTTCAACTTCGACAGGAATTCTCTTCATTGTCGACCTTTCTACACATGGCCCTTTCGAAATGATGGCGAAACATCTCGACTGCTTCTCCTCCTCTGCGAGGAATTCCATGGAAGTACACATCAGCACTCGCTTGTCCCAAAATTTGCTCTCGCCCTACTTGCAGTTGCCTCGATCCTCCTGCTTCGGCTTCAGATTCCCCTACGTGCCATTTTTCCACACTTTGACTGTGTTGGATCGACCATCATAAATCATATTTCCATGGTCTTGCTAACAATAGATGACATGCATCCATTGGGATTACGTCGTAGAGTATGTTGTCTTCAAGCTTCCCAACCTTGAAGTTAATCACGCACTGTCTGGTTACCTTAAAATGATGTCTTTTCTACAACCAAGATATATTGTATGGATTTGGGTGTTCCCAACATCTCAAACCCACCTTGTCGATGACCTTTGTCGACACAAGATTCTCTGTACTACCACCATCAACTACGGTCTTGTAATCCACTCGTCGATCCGCACTCTAGTTTGAAAGATAGCATTTCGATATGCTGGCTCTTTCTCGTTGCGTTAGTAGTATTGAACCAACGTCCTCCTAGCCGTCATGGTTCAAATTTTTCTGTTAAAATTCAATATTCTAAGACAGAAAATAGCAGCATTACATTCCATTTCACAATAATAGCATATACAGGATCACTGAAGAAACAACAAGCATAGCATAAACACAAGAGACAGAGATTTATCCTGGGAAACCCTCATGGGGTAGAAAACCCAGCAAAGCTTCCTCAATATAGATGACCAACAATATACAAAGATGCAAACCCTGAGCATAAGATCCTTCTTCTCCAAAGCAGACCTCTCCTCCACAAGTGCGCCTTTCTCAAGTGAGTGAGTGTGTGTGTAATGAGGAACACACCTCCTCTATTTATACACTTCTCTGATATGTATTTTACACAAGTACATGTAGGCTCGTATTTAACCATTAGGTTAAATACCCCATTATAACTGACTGGGCCGACCCCTCTAGGGTGGTCTAATAACCCTTTGACCCACATAACACATTTAGGGCCGACCCCCACTAGGGAAGCCCAATAACCCGAGTTACCACATTCCGACGGAGGAATAAACATCTCCGGATATACAATAAGATCTTCACGGAGGAATGAATCATCTCCGGAATAATAAAGTATAAATATAATATTCTTTGAAGTTACAATATCTCAACACTCCCCCTTAACGAGAAGGATATTATAACAGCATCTGTCCGAGCAAGGAGTCATCAACATCATACATGATACATCTATAAATCACTGGAAGCTTTCTCAACATCATCAGTAACTAGAGCAGTTACTGGAACATCACTGTCAACATCAATCATCAACATCACGATCTTTAGCATCGTCTTCATACGATCAACAGCATCGTCATCGCACGATCAACAGCATCGTCATCACACGATCAGCAGCATCGTCATCACACGATCAGCAGCATCGTCATCACACGATCAGCAGCATCGTCATCACACGATCAGCATCATCGTCATCACACGATCAGTAGCATCGTCATCACATGATCAGCAGCATCGTCATCACACGATCAGCAACATCGTCATCACACGATCAGCAGTATCGTCATCACATGATTAGCAGCATCGTCATCGCACGATCAGCAGCATCGTCATCACACGATCAATAGCATCGTCATCACATGATCAGCAGCATCGTCATCACACGATCAGCAGCATCGTCATCACACGATCAGCAGTATCGTCATCACATGATTAGCAGCATCGTCATCGTATGATCATCAACATCATCATCATACGATCATCAGCATCGTCATCACACGATCATCGGCATCGTCATCAAGGAATGATGTAAACCAGTCATGTACCTTTTGAACCAAAGTCCAGGGACGATCCAGTCCTATCTTTATCGAAGACATACGTCTACGGCTCTTCTTTCGGACTTAAGTCCAGGAATGATCCAATCCCTTCATTATCGGAGACATACGTCTACGGCTCTTCTTTCGGACTGAAGTCCAGGAATGATCCCAATCCCTTCATTATCGGAGACATACGTCTACGGCTCTTCTTTCGGACCGAAGTCTAGGAATGATCCCAATCCCTTTATTATCGGACATACGTCTACGGCTCTTCTTTCTGACCGAAGTCCAGGAATGATCCCAATCCCTTCATTATCGGAGACATACGTCTACGGCTCTTCTTTCGGACCGAAGTCCAGGAATGATCCCAATCCCTTCATTATCGGATACATACGTCTACGGCTCTTCTTTCGGACCGAAGTCCAGGAATGATCCCAATCCCTTCATTATCGGAGACATACGTCTACGGCTCTTCTTTCGGACCGAAGTCCAGGAATGATCCCAATCCCTTCATTATTGGAGACATACGTCTACGGCTCTTCTTTCGGACCGAAGTCCAGGAATGATCCCAATCCCTTCATTATCGGAGACATACGTCTACGGCTCTTCTTTCGGACCGAAGTCCAGGAATGATCCCAATCCCTTCATTATCGGAGACATACGTTTACGGCTCTTCTTTCGGACTTAAGTCCAGGAATGATCCCAATCCCTTCAACTGTCCACTAAGGACTTCATTCTCGGAGACCTTACGTCTACGGCTCTCTTTAGGACTGAAAGTCCAGGGATGATCCCAATCCCCTCAACTGTCCACTAAGGACTTCATTCTCGGAGACCTTATGTCTACGGCTCTCTTTAGGACTGAAAGTCCAGGGATGATCCCAATCCCCTCAACTGTCCACTAAGGACTTCATTCTCGGAGACCTTACGTCTACGGCTCTCTTTAGGACTTGAAAGTCCAGGGATGATCCAATCCCCTCAACTGTCCACTAAGGACTTCATTCTCGGAGACCTTACGTCTACGACTCTCTTTAGGACTTGAAAGTCCAGGGATGATCCAATCCCCTCAACTGTCCGCTAAGGACTTCATTCTCGGAGACCTCACGTCTACGGCTCTCTTTAGGACTGAAAGTCCAGGGATGATCCAATCCCCTCAACTGTCCGCTAAGGACTTCATTCTCGGAGACCTCACGTCTACGGCTCTCTTTAGGACTGAAAGTCCAGGGATGATCCAATCCCCTCAACTGTCCACTAAGGACTTCATTCTCGGAGACCTTACGTCTACGGCTCTCTTTAGGACTTGAAAGTCCAGGGATGATCCAATCCCCTCAACTGTTCATCAAGAACATGTATCCTCATCATCATAACATGTATCACCTCAACATGCATCATCAATATCAAAACATGTAAAACCACAACATGTATCATCATCATCAAAACATGTATAACCACAACATGTATCATCAACATCAAAACATATATGACATGTATCATCAACATCAAGACATGTATAACCACAACATGTATCATCAACATCAAAACATGTATAACATGTATCATCAAAACATGTACAACCACAACATGTATCATCATCATCAAAACATGTATAACATGTATCATCAACATCAAAACATGTATAACCACAACATGTATAAGTAAAGCTAAGTATTCTAAGTATAAGAGTCCTAAATCTAAATAATTCTAAGTAACTGGGTGTAGAGAACATGTTACCTCATCAACGACCTTGTTGTTCGATGAGACAATCTCATCAGTAGTGACTATACTACTCCCCCTTTCGAGGAGGGTCCTTTTTTTTTAAACTACACCAAGCTTGTCTCGGAAGTATTCAAACTTCACTCGAGACAGAGGTTTGGTTGGTAAAACGGTAACCTGTTACAAATTCAAACTTTTAGAGTTCCTTTCTGCGTCATATCTTGTTAGTTCCCTATGTTCTTTGACTTATCATGGAACACTAGATTCTATGTCATCTTGATACAACTCTAAATATCACATAGGATCTCAGTTGGTTCTATATCTAAGTCAAACAATCCTAAAGCCAAACTTCTTCATAACTAGCAGAGCAAGTAGCCATATATTCCGCTTGTGCTGAGAGCCACACTAGACTGCTTCCAGCTAAACCACGAGATCATGGCTAATCCCATACAATAACATCCTCTCGATGTGTTCTTCTTGTCTGATACACTTCCTGCCCAATCAGAATCTGAATAGCCATCTGAAGTCATGATCTTCAAGATAGCATAGATCAAATTCTATCGTGTCCTTTATGTGCCTCATCACATACTTTGCAACTATCAGGTAAACACATCTAGTTTCCACTAGATACTAACTCAAGGTGTTCATAATAAAGCATATATCTAACCTAGTATATGTTAGATATATCAAAGACCCAATAATTTGACTGTACAGAGTTATATCCACTAACTCTGATGAGTTATCCCCTAACAGCTTCAAGTTGGAATCCATAAGAGTGGCCATTCCAACACCTCAAGTCATATTTCTCATCATACTTTCCCTGGTTGAGAAATATTCCTTCTGAGCCTTGCCATACTTCCAGACCTAGGAAGTAAAGCATCAATTTGAGATCTTTCATTTTTCATTTCTGCATTGAATGATCTTCTGCATATCTATCTGTGCCATCTCTCGTTAGATGGGTCTACTGATATGAGCCTCAATATCATTCGAACTCTGTGGTGAGTTCCTTCTTGCATCCATGTCATATGTGTATCATATTCAACCTTGTAGCAAAGGTTGAGATCCACATCACCCATGGTGATCATTAAGCTTATCAAATTATTATCGATCCTAGGTACCTATACAGAACCTGATTCATACTTCTTCTTTAATTACACCATACTTGGAGCAAACATCTTGTCGTGATTCTCTTCCCCTTTCTAAGAGAATCTTCTAGCCATGAGCCTTCTATATTTTGTTTGATTTGAAAATCTTCTTGTTTGAACATCCACCACTTGTACGGTGTCCATCATTCTTCATGACCTTTCCTACAAATCACAATTAAGTACATGATTAGTAATACTTCATAATCATCAAAAGATAACCCATTATGCATACAGATATCATTTACATAGTGATGCAACTATTTTGACCAATACTTTGGCACAACACTTTCCCATATCCTGTATGCATACAGTGGCTATCTAGATGCCTTCCATCTCTATCAGAACATACTATCGAGAGTGTGCACAACTCTCAGCATGTCAGCAAAGAGGTTTCATTCTAGACAAGCAACAATGGAATGTTTGTCCAAACATATGTCCATTGGTTGTATACTGTTCAATGCTCTATGAATGTTTACACTCAACATTATATATTCTAGGAATACAAATATGCATACAGGAAATATCATTACTATTTCAAATAGCAACTCAAATACTTATCTTTTATGTTTGTGTGGCTGCCTCCCGCTTGATCTTCTGTATGTCTTTTGAACTTCTATTCATTCTGTACCACTGTGCATGCTCAAGAGTCATCCTCATGATCTCATACACAAACATACACTCATTAGTATATTCTAAATGCTATCAAAACATTATAGTACTAAATAATCTTGAAAACGTATAGTCATGATTATAGTTAATAAACATTAGTATTCAGGATTTCAGGGAAGTCTTCTTTTACTCATGCATATCATGCATAATCCCTTGATTACTAACTTTATGAATAAGCATAACCAATCATTCCAAGTATACTTATATAAGGGATCCTAACACAAGGTAAGATTCATGGGAAACATACCTGGATTAGTATACCTACTTGGTTATGTACAACATACCTAAACAACCTCTTCAATGATTTAGAGATCCTGATCTAGAACCTGCATGTCTCATAGGTTACGCATAATATAACAAAGTCATACATACCTCGTAAGTAGAACAAAGATTATGGATGAGTCTTTGTCTTCATGTTTTCATGGTCATGGAGCCTGATTTGTCTTTTGTGATGTACCTGTATCTTGTTAGCAGACAACCTCAACCTCACACAACACCATAATGCATTAGTACAATCATAAGTGTCAACACCCTAACCAATGAATATCTTCTATCATGCATTCATAATTTTGTTAAGGTGATACAACAAATCTAAAATCAAGATTGTACTAACTGTAATAACATGAAGACAAACATACCATAAACTTAATCATGAACAAATCTCAAAACATACCTCGATGAGTCATACCTATCGAGATCGCTTGTAATCTCCTTATGTAAAGCCTTAGCCTCATCTCCCTCTGAAACATGAACTCCTTCACTTATGTAGGTGACCAATCCATCTTCTTCTAGGATTAACCCTATCCACTAGATTTGCAAGAACTGGACCTGGAGCTGGATATGGGTTTGTCAGAGAAACCCCAAAAATTCAAACTTTGAATTTCAAACTTCCGAAAGGATATAAATATGCGCCTTGATGAGCTGATCAAACTGATATATTTAGAATTTGAAAACTGCAAAGTTTTACTCCTCAATTTTGCCTTTGAAACTTTCGGATTCACTGGACGTGACCCTGAACTGGGGTTTGATGAAGCCCACTCTTTTGCCCCATCAAAAAGTTTGATCCAAAGCTCTAAGCTTCTATTTTTCTGAGGAGCTTCCAGCCGTGGTCACAGATTTCAAAAATTCCCATTTTTACAGAAGCCCTAATTTTCCACTTTTCTGATCAAGGTCCCGAACTAGGGTCTAATCAAGCCCGGCCTTCTGCCCAACCAAAAATTCTGATCTTGGTCTCTAAATTTCTATTTTGATGAGTAGCATCCAGCCGTGGTCTCCGATTACAAAAATTCTAACTTTCTTCAAAGCCCTAAATTCCGGAAGCCATGAATGAAGGTACCAAAAAAAATAATTCTGTTTTGACAGAAATATGTACCTGAATGTTTCTGGTGTAACTCCGAAATTTTTGATCCACAGGGTCTGAAAAAGTTTTCTAAGATAGCCTGACCTGTTAGCTTTCCATCCTGACAGGTCTGACCTCAATTGGATGTTCTGAGAGAGAGTTATGCCAAATGTCGCAACGTGACCTGTTTTGGGAAAATACAGGAGAGCGAACTTGTACGTCGTGCCACGTGTCACTGTTTGACCTTCGGCCTCTGAAAAAGTTTTCTGAGATATCTCGGCCTTTTATATTTCCATCCTGACAGGTCTGACCTCAATTGGATTCTCTGAGAGAGAGTTATGCCAAGTGTCGCAACGTGACCTATTTATGGGATAATACAGGAGAGCGAACTTGTACGGCGTGCCACGTGTCACTGGTTCAACTTCGGCCTCTGAGAAAGTTTTCTGAGATAGTACAGTCTATGTACTACCTGTCACTTTTCACTAAATTTCATTTGGAGCTTCCTAGCCCAAGTTATGACCTTTTTCCCAAGGTCACCTGATTTTGACTCAGATCTGGAAGAGGCAGAAACCCTATATTGTACAGATCATAAATCACATAGTACAACGAATTAGAGGTTTTCCTTTGAACACAAGGTACCGGGAGATCTTAGCTTCGTCCTGTAACAATTTCAGATCCGAAAACTTCGCCAAAACGGATTTATAGCGAAAGTGCTACGATGACTGGTTTTTGCTATGTAAAACCCTAACCTTCAAATTGTCGTAAGTAAAGCAAGTGTCTTTAGTGCCATACCTTGTCTTCCTTCAGGTTAGCTCTGATACCATGTTAAAATTCAATATTCTAAGACAGAAAATAGCATCATTACATTCCATTTCACAATAATAGCATATACAGGATCACTGAAGAAACAACAAGCATAGCATAAACACAAGAGACAGAGATTTATCCTGGGAAACCCTCATGGGGTAGAAAACCCAGCAAAGCTTCCTCAATATAGATGACCAGCAATATACAAAGATGCAAACCCTGAGCATAAGCTCCTTCTTCTCCAAAGCAGACCTCTCCTCCACAAGTGCGCCTTTCTCAAGTGAGTGAGTGTGTGTGTAATGAGGAACACACCTCCTCTATTTATACACTTCTCTGATATGTATTTTACACAAGTACATGTAGGCTCGTATTTAACCATTAGGTTAAATACCCCATTATAACTGACTGGGCCGACCCCTCTAGGGTGGTCTAATAACCCTTTGACCCACATAACACATTTAGGGCCGACCCCCACTAGTGAAGTCTAATAACCCGAGTTACCACATTCCGACGGAGGAATAAACATCTCCGGATATACAATAAGATCTTCACGGAGGAATGAATCATCTCCGGAATAATAAAGTATAAATATAATATTCTTTGAAGTTACAATATCTCAACATTTTCTTCTCCCATCTTCACTACTGTCGGATGTCAACTACGCCCTCTCGTCGACTTGCTCATCTCTTCGACATTTGCGTTTCGACTCCTCTGCAGCATGTAGGTTCTCTAGGAATTCATATTCCTTGTGTCCGACTCCTTGAAACTTATAACAAACCACAGTTGGTCTGTCAGATTTCTTCTATGTCGGACCAGTTCGACCATATGCACCCCGACCGCGGGTCTCTTGACCATCCCGTCGGTTTCCCTATGTCTTCTCTCTGGTCGATGTCCCTTCTGCACATTGATTGTCTTCGATGACTTCCCTTCTGGTTCCGCTACTTTGGCCTTTCAAGGAAACAGCCTTCGCAACTCGACTAGTCACCCTTCCTCTGGTCGATGCAGATTTCCTTGACAGTTTCTCTTCTGCCTTCAAAGCTAGCTGATAGGCTTCACTGACCGCTTTGAACCTTGATAGGCTCAACTCGTCCTGGATGGCATACTTCAATCCATTCACATATCTTGTGACAGCTTCTTCACCTTCGTCGGTCTGCCCAGACCTTATCAACAATATGTAGAACTCTTCTGTGTACTCTTTCACGGTCATCTCTTTTTGTCGAAAGTTCTGTAACTTCTGGAACAAGAAAATCACATAGTCAGTTGGAAAGAACTTCCCTTTCAGCTTGGAAACCATCATGTCCCAAGACTTTATTTTCTCCTTTCCTTTCTTAACTTTGTCAACCTATGCATTGTCCCACCACAATGAGGCATGAACCTTCAACCTCATACATGCAATCTTAACTCGTCCGGGATCCTCGATATGCTCTATGTCGAAGTATATATCCATTTCTCTGAACTAGTCAATCAAGTCTTCTGAGTCCAGACTTCCTGAGTAGGTAGGTACATCCATCTCCGTCTGACCTCTCATCTCTGATAGTAGCTTGATCAGTTTGTCTTTTGGTTCCTCCTCAACTATTTCCCGCACTTCCACTTCTTCGACTTCCTCGTTGTTGTGGTCTAACACATCAGGAATACAACCACGCCTTTGGATTTCCTTGATCGCTGCGACTTCACTAGTCAAACTTCGCATTGTTCACATGCATTCGTCAAACATCTCATGATCAACTGTGACTGCTGCACCACGCTCTCTTCATCCACATCCTCGGATATTAATGCCCCTGTGAGCCATTTTATACCACAGCTGAAACTCCCACTCCTCCAATCACAATTGAACTTCACAAGTCGTTCATAACTCTACCCAACCACCGCTAGAGTTGTTAACACACTCGACACTGGATTCCTTTCCAGCTCTGATACCAACTGGCCTGCAAGTCGGGTCGGTCGAACCTTCTTGCTTAACAATACACACGACACAAATGATTCTCACATGGACTTGGTGTAAAAAGGATGCCAGAAGCTGGCTTCTATTACTTCAATTGAATTACGGTTACAATGCGAAATGCAAAGAAATGTAAGCAACTAAACTACTCGGCCTTAGCCTGATACAATATACAGAAGTAAATGTGCGCTCTCTTTGTGTGCGATTCTTTCCTCCTCTCAGACTTCTGTTGAATGCTAGAATGAATGAGCAATGAGTGATGATCCCCCCTCCTCTGTTCCTGCGAACTGGTCTTCTACTACTGCTCTGCTGCTCATCCCGAGGTCCACCCCAATCCTTGAGACACTCTTCCTCTGTCTGTCGAATCCTCCCCACTTGTAGTTGTCAACGCCCTTTGGTCGTTTTGCACAACCTTTTCCTGTGGTGACATCTGTCCTGATCCCAACCACCTTCCTAACTGGTCATAACTTCCTTAGAAACCCCGAACGGCTACCAAGTACTCTGCTTGACTTCTACGCTTATCTGACTCTACTATAGTAGTCGGTCCCATCACTGACCTCAACCATACTATCCTCCGTCATCCTTCGACTTCACCTGTCGGCTTACTTCGCTTCCACAACTACCATTCCAATCTGCCCCTTCCTCCACGCTAGACTTGCGCAAACTTGTCGGTGTCATGATTTGACAACATGTCGACCTTTGACGTCTCCACTCCGATCTTGTTGTCTGTCGACCTTCGACATGTCGACTCTTGACCTTCTCCTCTTGTCGACGCACCTCGATAGCTCCTTGCTCGACTACTTGGCTTTCGAAAGGTAGTCTTCACTTTTGCACCAATGGTCATCGACACTCCATCTGGTCGGTCTCATGTCAATCATCTTCGACTGCTCTGCCTAGGCCCCGATGCTCCTGCATCACCATCCCCTATTTTGAGGATATGTTATGTGCCTAATTTCTTGGTAGTTGTCACAATCGCACCAATTGTTCCAAGTGTGTGCTGCTCTATACTTTCTACAGGTGTTATAATGGTTGTGTTTGGTATGAAATAATATTCTAGAGAAATAGATGCTATATTTTCTATGCTAGCATGATGATATAGTACCAATATACAATCAGACTCATTATGGTCATAATCAGTTTTGGGTGCAATTTTGAAATTTTTTATATGAATGCCTTTCCCTGAAAGAAGTTTTTCTTGATGTTGTTGAATAAGATTTTGATGTATATTCAAGGTAACCATCATTTTTCTTTTAGCATCTGTTAATTATGCTCACAAAATTATGTTTTCCTTATTTGATTTGTCGAGCATTGTTCTATATGTAACAACCACGTTGCCAACAAATACATCTCCTATTTTGCAACTAGTCAATTCTTCAATAATTATTGTGTGGCATGTTATTGATTTTTTCCTATGCAAATTAAGATGCTACAAGTTAGATAAAGGAGGATCGAATGGAATTTCAGAATTTTAAAAGTTAGCTAAAGGAGGATCGAATGGAATTTCTTCAAATTCTGGTTGGACAATTTTTACCTTTTCAACTATGCTTCTAATGCTTCTCTTTCTTTTCAACTTTCTAATTGTCTTTTTATGTTTCTATGGATGGAAATTGAATATGCTAATTAGACGGATGCAATTTATTTTATTTATGTGCTTTATTACAATCTAGAAAACTTATACCTAACGAAATAAAAATTTAAAAGCAAAGTACCAATACTAAACAACAAAATGCAATAATGTTTTTTGCAACATTCCATTGTACAACCACAATTAATATGCTTAGCCTAAATTGTACCTAAACGAAGAATTTAACATAACAGTCTTGTGTTTCAAGTTCAAGTCCATTGGGAGAACTAGACTGTTTGTATTATTTTCTATGTTAGAAACCAAGAATAAAATTTTAGTCCCAACATCAAGCACAACGGAAACTGGAACCTCAATGCCATCGACTAACATTAAGTAAATTTGTTCATATTATGAAATTTGAACCATCTACGCAAAGGTTAGTGATCAACCTTTAATAGGAGGGGTCATTGCGTGAATGACCTAGATTTTGGGGCCATCGATGGGTAGTCTCTCTTCTAAATGCAAGATGAGAACCCATTGTTGCAAGTTCGCAATTATTTAAGAAAATGAACACCCATTGTTAGAGATCAAACATTCTTGAACCATGAGTTACTTGCTCAAGAGCCATTTTCCGATGGTTTCAACCATTTATGTTGTTACACGATGCTTTGAAATGGCTTCTGGTCGCTCAAAATCACATAATGAAAATTTGGATTGATTTAGAAAATGGTTTGACATATATGTATATGAAGGTTAACATCGCCAATTCAAAGGTTACTTGGAAACAATGTAGACTAATCAATGCAATATGTTGGAGATTTGATATTTATTGTGGATTGACACTTTTATTTAGATAATGGATGAAAGTTGTTGAAACAATACACGTTATCCAATACAATAGGATGGATATGTAATATTTATCATGGATAGACATTTTTATTTTGAGTCAAATTAAATGATGAAAGTACATCCAATAATAATGTTTTCGTTAATATTAATTAATAACTTTTACAAATAACAATTTGCTTTACCTTACAGTAATCATTCATAAAAATAATCATTTTTTTTTTTTTTTGGAAGTATTTTGATATCTTCTATTTATTATTAATAATTTTTGTTTACTAATAAATTATAAATAAAATACATAAAAAGATAACTAATATTTAAAAAATATGATTATTAAAACTTTAATTAAAAACATATAGATAAACACTTATTGCTAAAGTGAAAGTAGATATAAGCCAAATTAGAACTGCACTAATAATAGTGCCCCTTTCAATGCAACTGTTATGTTCTCTTTCTTTGATTTAAATTAAGCCCGTGAAAAGGATATGTGGGGTACTGAAAAACTCTCAATCTATTTAGAAGGCCGCATAGTGTCCTATACATTGAAAAAAGCAAAATAATGTTTGAGTTGTAGTTAATGAATAAATAATTGGAAGTTTTATTTTGATATGAATTATAAAGTTTTAAAAGAAATTTTTTATAAATAAATAAATATCTTTTTAACAATTTTATAATTTTAATATTTAAAAATTATATATTCAAAATAATTTTATTTTTCCAAAGGAATCAAAGCGACAAAAGATGTCTTAACGGAATTGAACCTAAGGTGGATGGAATGAAATCCATCTAACTCCACCAATAGGCCACGGTATCCTTGACATAAAAATAGTTTTATATTAACAAATTTACAATTTCAATATTTACAAATTATATATCTAAAATTATTTTCTATTTTCTATTTTACTTAAATAATTAAATTAATAATTCTGAAAATTGCAAGTAACATTTTCAACAAATTCAAAATCTACTAGATTTTTATATATCAATATTTTTTTATAGATCAATAAATAAATTCATGTTATTTCATTTTAATTAGCATAACATCATATATTATAAATTATATTAGATAGCCCGTCATGGTGTAGACCAAAGCCCGTGCAAGCTTTGTAAGAGGTCGCTCATTCAAACCCCAGATAACTCATGGGCCATTGTGACGGACTATGTGGTTGCACCTAGGGGTATAGTGGTAGCGGATGGGACATGTGGGTACCAGCCCCATCCAAGTGTACTCTCTAGATTGATTTTATGGGTGTCCTTCAAAATTCCAAATAAACAATTATAAAAGAAAAGAAATATAAAAATAACTTGCAGCTAGTGCATGGATAACTCCTAGCTCATGCATGAATAACATGTAGTGATAGATAACACTAAATAACTAAAAAAGGTAACGGTTTGAGGTATAGACAACAAGTGATTACCACTAAGCATGAAGAACAAGTAATAAATAACTTGTTCATGACACTTAACTTATAACTTATAAGTATTCACTGGCCACAAATTAAGTAACTAGACTTTATTTTTAAAAAATGTTTGATGTAATATTCTTATTATATAAATATCATTTTAACCATGCATCAATACAATGTAGAAATAATTAAAAAAATACCACTCGACCTTATTTTTAAAGTGTGTTTTCATGTCAAATTGAATATTTTTATTATATATAAATTATCTCCATACCATGCATCCGCATCCATTCTGCAGGCAACACCTTTAATTTAATTTAATTTTTTTAATTACACAAAAAGGTTTGCCAAAATTGCATATGATTTTTGTTCTCGGCTCGGAGCCATTGTTGTATTTTTAACTTGTAATGACCCTTCGGGGTTTTATTGGTTATTTAATATAAATGTTTTGCTCTTCTCCATATATTTGTTCTTGGATTACGCTACATTATTGGTCTGAGTTGATGTCTCCATGTTCTTGTAAAGGGTTATTGTGGCTTTATATTTGATTGTTATCATGTTCACAGCTGAGGCTGATACTTGAATGCAATGTTTCGTATTTAATCGTGATTGTGTGTATTATTATATTACTTTATAATTTTTTGTGGGTGCCCTATCGATCTCTCCCATAATGTTAACTTTCATTTGCCTTTGTTTTTAGTTTGAAGTTATATTCGTCCCATAAACCACTAGGTTCAAATCGGGGTCGCGTTGGTTGTTTGAGTTGATATTTGCTTTCTATGTAACTAATGCTTACTATGACTTTATGATTATTATGCTATAGGCGTTTCACCACGGAGAAGCATAAGCATCCACGTCGGCTAGATTCCTCGCTTATAGAGCGAATGTAATCTTGTCACGTGGATGTTCCCAGCCCACACTTATAGCATATGGTGATGGTAATACGGTGTTGCACTTCAGATGTCATACCGACGAGTTTAAATGCAGAACTCTAAGCAATTACTTGCAGCGGGTACAGAAGGAAATTAAAGAAGAAACTCATTCGAAATCGTTGGAGAGGTTCCTGTTGTTGACGAATTAGCCGACCAGGTCGAAGGATTTGAAGAATATACTAAAACCAAGGCCGCAGAATTGTAAAACCTGTATGTTGAAGCCTGCAAGATCGCTTGCACACCCTGTTCGAGTTGAGGATGTTGCTAATTTTTTGCATAAGAATTTGCCAACCACAATTTCCTACGGGCTATTCTTTTATCGAGTCAACCTTTTTCCATGCAAATTTTTTTTTACCAGGTCGACCTTCTGTTGCTTACTTTAGTCAATTGAATTTTGAAGACACTCTTAATCGACCGACTATAATCATTGATCGACTCATCTTACTATATCAACCACTTGAAGCCAGCAACCTGTTGCGGTTGGTCACGCAACTCTTCCACCTTGATTTCGTGCACCTCTTCTAACTCGGACATCCCAACAACATTTGACGCAGAAGGTCGATGTCACGAAACTGTTGAAGGTTGTCGAATCCATCGAAGTGTTGTATGTGTGCCGAACCGAAACCTGTCAAGGTTGGTCGAGTTGAAACTTGTCAAATCGGAACCTATCGGGATTGAAACATAAATTTCCTAAACTAACGTTACCTGCAAATAGTTTAAAAATGATTCATTACCACAACGTGATTCTGTAAATTCTCAGCATGCCAGATCAGTTATACTAAACAGAAGCTCCGACAGGCCATTGAAAACATTGGAAGCTTCTGTTATACTAAACAGAAGCTTCAGCTTCACACACCAGTCTTCCCATCAGTGCACCATGTTATGGATTTTCCACCCTCGATCTTCGACAAGATCTATCTTGGTTTCCGATCATAAGGACAGTTATCTCGGTTGTTGGTCGTTTCTGGCTCCGACAACTTGCAAACTCGATAGGTTCACCTTCGACAAGTCTCGATTAAACTTTGACAATCCAACAAACTCGATAGGTTCCTCTTCGACCAGTCGTGGCTCGACTTCGACAACTCAACCCCCACAGGTTCTGGTTTCGACATGACCTCCACTTGGAAACGGTCGTTACCAATACCTCTCGGCACACAAATACAACCAAACTCGCCAGCATTTGGGTTGATGCAGTCTAAGCAGGCGATGTAGCTCTGCATGGCAAAAGCTTACGAGATCTACATTTTTTATTAGAAAATTGAGCATTCAGTGATGGATTGGACATTGAACAACCTTCCATAAGGTTACCCATGTGAACATTCATTTCTTTGGGTTTAATCCATCACAAAGTTATGAACTTTGGTTTAGTAGTACCGAATCTGCCTATCGACGTATATCTGGATTTGATGGATTGGACCTCCTAGACATTCTATCTTGTGGAGATAGGAGAACATATTTCAATGCAACAATGGTTAAATGTGTTGAGACACCGACGCACCGCCTTTACTCTTAATCGTTTATAAATTTCGATGGGTAAAGGCTCTGTGATTGTTTTGTTGTTTGCTATTGTTATTTTGACATCATCTCAGTTTTTTTCTCAACATTCGAATCGCCATTAATTTGTTCCTCTTTTACAGAGCAACGACCCTCTTGAGGAGCCAAAGGTTCTTTTTTTCTATTCAAAAACAATGTTCTCCTCTCAAACCAAACTCATATTTCTTTTTATAATTACCCTTTTCCTGTTTAATATTTACAAACAAGGTTCTGCTGTCTTTTTGGGTGTTTTTTGTTGGACACTATAGTCTTTTTCTGTCAATGCACTGTCATTTATTTACTCGTATTACTTGTATGTTCAATCTTTGACGTTAGTATTTGATCATGTGTGTGATTTATTTACTGGTTTCAGATGAAAGGGTGCTTGACTGGTATATATTCATTTCCTTGTGTTTACCAATATATATTTCCTACTAACTTGGGCAGATAATTTGCACCGCAATAGTTTTTGTCTCCTATAAAAGTTAGGGCTTCCAGAAAATTAATCTTTAATTTAGGCATCTGGTATATGAACAATCCTATCTTGTTCTAACTATTCTTGTTTAATATTTAAAAAGAAGGTTCTCAGAGGAAATTTACCCAGAATTGTGCTGCCTTTTTTAGTGTTTTTTGTTGGAAACTAGAGTCTGTTTCTATCATACACTCTATCATATTTCTTGTTATAATTACCCTGTTCCTGTTTAATATTTAAAAATAAGGTTCTGCTGTCTTTTTGTTGGACACTATAGTCTTTTTCTATCAGTGCACTGTCATTTATTTACTCGTATTACTTGTATGTTCAATCTTTAATGTTAGTATTTGATCATGTATGTGATTTATTTACTGGTTTCAAATGAAAGGGTGCTTGACTAGTATATATCCATTTCCTTGTGTTTACCAATATATCTTTCCTACTAACTTGGGCAGATAATTTGCACCGCAACAGTTTTTGTCTCCTATAAAAGTTAAGCCTTCTAGAAAATTAATATTTAATTTCGGCATCTGGTATATGAACAATCCTATCTTGTTCTAACTGTTCCTATTTAATATTTAAAAACAAGGTTCTCGGAGGAAATTTACCCAAAAATGTGCTTCCTTTTTTAGTGTTTTTTGTTGGAAACTGGAATTTGTTTCTGTCAGTACACTATGCACTACGATAGTGTGTGAGAGAGATCTGAGAGATGTTGGTAACTCTTTTAGGTGCAATTAAACTTTTATTTAGGCATCTTGTATATGAACAATGCTATCTTGTTCTCATAATTATTGGAGTTGCCACTATGTTAAGTGGCAGAACCAGCATTCGGTCATGTAGCACGTTGTTTTAACCATCATTTTGAGGCTTGGGCAGATGATTAGCAGCCTAATGTAAAAGGAACCTCTTATTATGAGATATCAAGCCCAACCTGATAAACCATGAATGTTCTCATTTTGACAATATCCCTGTACCTAAATTTATTCAGATTGGCCTATCAAAAGCTTTTCTTAACATTTATACTCCTGATTGATCTTGTTTATGAAGTCCTAGAAGCTTTGTCTAATAGAAGGGAGTATTTTTTCCTCATACCATTAGTGTCAACTTGGAATATTTATTCATAATAAACTTTCTTACTATTTTCTCAACAACAATTTTGTCATTCACAGTTCTGAGAGGAAATTTATCCAGCATTGTGCTGCCTTATCGCTTACTTTTGTAGTCCCAACTGTTGAGATATTGTAACTTCAAAGAATATTATATTTGTACTTTATTATTCCGGAGATGTTTCATTCCTCCGTGAAGATCTTATTGTATATCCAGAGATGTTTATTCCTCCGTCAGAATGTGGTAACTTGGGTTATTAGACTTCCCTAGTGGGGGTCGGCCCTGTATGTGTTATGTGGGTCAAAGGGTTATTAGACCCACCATGTGGGGGTCATCCCAATCAGTTATAATGGGGTATTTAACCTAATGACTAAATACGAGCCTACATGTACTTGTGTAAAATACATATCAGAGTAGTGTATAAATAGAGGAGGTGTGTTCCTCATTTGACACACTCACTCACTTGAGGATAGCGCACTTGTGGAGGAGAGGTCTGCTATTGTGGAGGAGGAGATCATGTCTCAGGGTTTCATCTTTGTATATTGTTGGTCATCTATATTGAGGAAGCTTTGCTGGGTTTTCTACCCCATGAAGGTTTCCCAGGGTAAATCTCTGTCTCTTGTGTTTATGCTGTGCTTGTTATTTCTTCAGTGATCCTGTATATGCTATTATTGTGAAATGGAATGTAATGCTGCTATTTTCTATCTTAGCATATTAAATCTTAACATGGTATCAGATCTAAACTGAAGGAAGGCAAGATATGGCACTTACGACACTTGCTTTACTTACGACAATTTGAAGATTAGGGTTTTACATAGCAAAAACCAGTCATCGTGGAAATTTCGCTATAAATCCATTTCTGTGAAGGTTCAGGGTCTGAAACGTTTACAGGTCGAATATAACATCCCCCGGTACCTTGTGTCCAAAGGGCACCCCCAGATTCGTTGTACTTTGTAAGTTATGATCAGTACAAGTTAGGGTTTCTGCCTCTTCCAGATCTCAGTCAAAATCAGGTGACCTAGGAAAAAAGGTCATAACTTGGGCTAGGAAGCTCCAAATGAAATTTCGTAAAAAGTGACAGGTAGTACACAGACTGTACTATCTCAGAAAACGTTTTCAGAGGCCGAAGCTGAACCAGTGACACGTGGAACGCCGTACAAGTTCGCTCTCCTGTTTTATCCCATAAACAGGTCATGTTACAACACTTGGAATAACTCTCTCTCAGAAAATCCAATTGAGGTCAGACCTATCAGGATGGAAATATGACAGGTCAGAATACTGTAGAAAAAGTTTTCAGACCCTGTGGAGCGAAAATTTCGGAGTTATAGCAGAAACAATCAGGTACATATTTCTGTCAAAACAGAATTATTTTTGGAGCACCTTTATTCATGGCTTCCGGAATTTAGGGTTTCGGAGAAAGTTAGAATTCTTGGAATCGGAATCCACGGCTGAATGCTACTCAGAAAAATTGAAATTTAGAGACCAAGATCGAATTTTTTGGTTGGGTAGAAGACCGAGCTTGATTAAACCCTAGCTCGGGATTTTGATCGGAAAGATGGAAAATTAGGGCTTCAACAAAAGTTGGAATTTTTGAAGTCTGTAACCACGGCTAGAAGCTCCTCAGAAAAATAAGAGTTTGGAGCCTTGGATCAAACCTTTTCAATGAGAAGAAGGGTGGGCTTCATCAAACCCTAGTTCGGGATCCTGTTCAGAAGATCCAGAAGTTTCAAAGGCAATTTTGAGGGGTCAAATTCTGGAGATTTCAAAATTGAAGTATGCTAGTTTGATCAGCCCAGCAAGACACATCCTTCCATTCATTCGGAAGTGTGAAAGTCAAAGATTGAATTTCTAGGGTTTCTCCAACAAACTCTAATCAAGCTCCAATATTATTACCTATATTATTTGAAAAATCAATAAAATGAAAAAAATATATATTTGTAAAAAAAGTTATATAACTATCTTAGTGCTACTATGACAAAATTCTAATTGGTTAGACCAAACTTAACTCTGAATTATTAGAGACCTAATCCATAGAGATCGGTTCTACTTGTAAATCAGTAAAAATGGCCAAGAATCATGTACCTTTTGGACCTTTCAGGTGTGAAATGCCAAAGGTCGCCACTCCATAAGGTTTGAAAATTCATAACCTTGGACTAATAGGCATGTCCCTTTTTCATAACTTCATGTCTCCCTGACTTACCTGTCTTCCTTCTCCTCAGTCTAGAACTGCCTCCCCATTCAACCATATGACTTAACTTCTCTACAAACCTAAGCGTTTCACTCCTTCTCTCCTCTCCCACGACCTCAAACCCTAATTTCTTCCTCAGTGGATGCAACCTGATGTGTTCAGGGCGGGTGCACGAAGATGGTCCCCATTTTCGTTGCAATGGGGGTGCATTAGCGGAAAACAAAAGTGGCGCGTATGCACCTACAGAAGCGCGCACACGCCGCTAGTTTCGGTACCGAACCGAGGCGTGTGCGCGTATGTAGCGCGTACGCATCCCCGGTGCATGTGCGCAACAATGGCATGCATGCGCCTCTGTTAAAATAAAATAAAATAAATAGTGCCCAATTTCCACATTGTTCAATTGGTCGGCCGAGTGCGACTTGCACCTCCGCATATGCGTGACTTGAACCACCAAAGTTGCCCAAATCAGCTTCAAACCACCCCACAACACCCACTAACTCATCAACAGGGCGATTGATAGGTAAATATCAAGTTTTGTATTCATTTTATTCATTCTTTGTATCTATTTTTTGATTTTTTTTTGTTTATTTAATTGTAAATAATTCTCAAATTTTGAAAACAATGAACCAATTTTCTATTGCAGATTGTAAACTGAGACAATGAGTGAACAAGATGTTAACCCCGAGTCCGGTGGAACACAAGAAAACCCAAACCTTGGACCCAATGCCGAAGAAAACCGTGAACACAATCCAAATGCCGAACAAAACCAAAACCCACAACCTAATTTTGAACAAGATGACATTAACCACTATGTAAATGAAATGCGAGTGCACACTCGCGAACTTAGAAACTCGGGTGAACCATCTCGATTGTCTCTTGCCACGTCAATTGAGAACTCAATCGACTCTCTCATACATGCACACCAACAATTGACAAACATGACTCATTTTAGAGCTAGGATGTAGGAGTACTACTCCACGGGCATCTCCAAGGAAGCAATAAAAGATTTGAACATTTCAAAAGCCCAATTATATAGTATGTTCACCGAGCCGAAAACAGGCCAACCACCGAACATTACAAAGCCACATGTCTGCATGGATTGGTGTCCTTACCAACCGTGGAGGGACAATTGGATGCAGAGGTGGTTCATGGGGTACGATAAACCTCCTTGCAATAATAGGGAGGTTCCATAGTACTTCCTTCGCCAACTGTGGGTTGAGGTTTGCCTCGGTTTACATGTCAACTATTTTGACATAACCGAGTTCCAAGGTGTTGGGCGTGGCTCTGCCCAAGATCGACCTGTTGCAAGGAGGAACCCACTGAGAGGGCCACCACCTTCGAGGCGCGACCCCAACCCCTCTCCCCAGCCACCTCAGTTTCCCCATAAGCTTGATCAAATCGAGGTGGCAATGAGGAATGTTGCACGTGGTCTCCTCAGACACACCTCCTTTGTAGCAGCGACCACAGTGGAGAGGTCGGGTGACTTTGATAGAGATCCAGGTGTAGGGCCTTCACGATAGGGACAAGATAGACCCATGACCGATGGTAGCCATGCTGGGCATTCCATTTCGATGGGGACAATGCCACATCTTTGTCCCCATTGCGGGCACACTTGCCCTGGCCCGATCGAGGATTTTTATATGGATCAGGTCAGCAATTTTTTTAATGTGTTTTAAATCATCACTTTATAACTTGTAAATTATTTTGAAAGTACTTTTGTTTGACTTAAACTATTATTTCAATGTACAGTTATTCAGAGCTGATACACCGAGATGGGAGAATGTAGAATCTCCCAACTTGGATGTGGCAATGGCAGCTACAAATGAAATTGCGACACCCCACATGGAGGTATTTTCAGTACCTGACACAATTTTGTTATTACTTATGTCATTTATATTACTCAAGTATTTATATTTATGGCATACACGTTGATAGTTCGTACAATGTTTTTGAATATTTTGATTTCCTAGATAAAGACTTGTTTAACATGTTCATAACATGCATGCATTTTGTTGTCCACAGGTGTTTCATGACTATGGTGATCAGCCACCCCCGCTAGGGACTGGCACATCACCATATACACAGGTACAATGTGTAGTTATAAGCATGCTTTTAATTTGATTTGTTACGACTTACTATGGTTTAATTTATTGTTTGTTTACTAAATTGTGATATTCCAAATATATATGTAGGTTCCACCAGTAGCTGTGTCTCTGCATTTTAGTCCTGTGTATCCACCCTCTCCCATGAGTCCCCCCCCCTCACTTTCATCTAGACCCCTCCCTATGTCCACCCCCTCCCTTCCGTCCATCCCCCCCTCTCCGACCATACTCCCCCCTCCATCCATCCTCCCCCACTCGCCCACCCCCCTACGTCCATATATCCCCCCCAATTTATCCACGCCCCCATGTCTATCCATCCTCCCCCATTCGTCCACGCCACCCCTTCCTTCCACCTTCCCCTTTTCGTCCACAACCTCTCATTTTTCCATCCTCCTCCCTCCATGCAGGACTGCCCTCCCATGCACCATCCCTCAAAACCGTCCGTAGCCCTTTCCTTTCGATACCCTCTATCCTATAGCCGGTAGGGGTTCATAGTCCACATGGTCCTCCTCTACCCCATACCACCGTGTCTTCTCCCACCATATCATCCCCACTTCCCGCCACTATTGTGGCATCTACTCTCCCAATATCCTCATCAGTATCTCCAGTGGTTGCACCTGTAGTGGCTGCCACTACATCTGCGCCCCCCCCCCATCACTGCATCGGAGTTGGTTGTCCGGCCATCTACTCCACCTGCTATCCCAGAAGGCCAGCCATGTCCATTTCCAAAGGTGTTCACGGTGAGAATCAAGTTAATTTATGAAAATATTTTGATGCATTAACAAAAATTAATTTAAGCAATTATGAATTTTCAATGAAATGATTGTTTTAAATGTTGTAGGCTGGAATTGCTGAGAGGCTCCACAGATCTAGGACACCTGCCCAACATTTCCCACTCATGTCAAAGGTTATTTATTTAAGATTCGAATTCTACATTTGTTTTATAAATGTGGTAAATGTTGCAAATGCTTGAAAATGACGGTATCTTATATCATTTGTTCCAGAGCCTAGAGAGACGGTCTACTCCTAGATGGACCAAGACCCAAGGCACCGGTAGCTCGAAGTGTAGGAAGATCGACTTTGGATCTGCACCTGGGAATGACAGCGGTAGTCACAATGCTTGACACGCCACGTGTTATGTACATTAGCCACGATGTGGCACTTTTGTGCACCAGTTTTGATGTACTTTGTATCTATGGCACGAGTTGCCATGTATTTGTATCTACAACATGAGTTGTTGCATTTTGTGTAGGGCACGAGTTGCCATTGTACGTACATTGGGAACCATGTTCCACTATTCGCCAGAAATTGTATATGTTTGGATGAGTTTTGTAGCCTCGATGTACATGGATTTTCAATTATGTGATTTATATATCTCATTGTCTAATGTGGTTGTCTCATGTTGTGTGTATCATGATGTGATGTTGTGTAAATTTTGGTTTTACCTAGATCTTAGAAGAGAAGTTGGATATCATAGTTCAGCTTGGTTTATCTTTCCACATGTAAAATCTTCTAACGGTATCTATGTTAAGAGAACATTGTAAACATAGGCTAACTAAAAAAAAATCATGTGTGAGAATTAATCTAAAAACAAACGGAATAAATGGATGGACAAATCACACCTCATGGCACATAAGATATATATTGGGAACTTGAGTACTAGGAAAAGCACACTTAAAAATAGAAAATGTCCATTGTCGTCAAAAGGTTAAAATGAGATCCAACGTGATTTTTAATAGCTCTACATAATGAGATCCAAAAAGGCCATGTACTCTACATAATGAAATGTCGTCACTAGTATTTATTTTGACCATTTTGTCCACTTAAGATCATGCAACAAATTAATAACCAAGTTATGGAATCATTTCTTAATCAATTGTCACCATGTAAATAGGACAACCTTGAGCACAATGTATAGCTAGCTCATTAATTCTCACTCACAGATATAGCCACCTTTGATTTGATGACCATCACATCCACTACCATTTACAATTAGGACTTCCTTAATTTATCATTATGTGATAGCGATCTAATTTTATGTATGCATATATGTGTATAGTGGTTTGGATTCAAATGTATGCAGATGAATATCTATGTACAATGAAAATGATTTAATCTTTACATGTATTATAATTTAGGGCTAGATCTTAGGATACATAATAGGGTTTCATTGTGATTAGAATACAAACTAGGGTTTATGCTACCAACTAGGGTTTTTAGGCTAGGCTCTCGTGTTTCTAGGCTAGGATCCAAGCTCCAGGGTCACCATATTAATGTTTAATTCCACTATCATGTCATCATTCTCACCAATACCATGCCCACTACTACAATCACCATCAAGCCTCTCAATCCCACTTTGAATATTTCCCATACTTCCAAGTTAAAATTGATAGGTCTTGTTGCTAAAATATTTTCACTTATCTATTCACATAGACAAATCCACTCCTGTGAAAGATTTGTTGTAGCTTGGTACGTGCAAGTTCACATGCAATAATACTTGAGAGATCATTTTACCCCATGATCCATGGAAGATTCATTGGAGTCATATAAACCTCATTGTCATCAACCCAACCATGGTAAAGATGCCAAGATCTATCCTTAGTAGACAAAACCTCATGTTGGCACCCATACCACACTCAAAGATAAAAAATTCTTTGAAAGGGCATGTTTGGGGGTTGAGGGAATCTTGATTTCTTTATAATCACACATGAGAGGTTCTTAGAGTCAAATACATTGGATATAAATAAATTCCCCAACGCCTTCATCATCTTCATCATCATCTTCATCACCATCGCCATCATCATCAACACCTTCATCATCATCACCATCTTCATCATCATCACCATCACCATCACCATCACCATCAACCTCACCACCATCACCATCATCATCAACTTCACCATCTTCATCATCATCACCATCTTCGTCACCATCACCATCTCCATCTTTTGGATGCGAGACGGAACCATCACCATCTTCATCATCACCATCACCATCACCATCAACCTCACCACCATCACCATCATCATCAACGTCACCATCTTCATCATCATCACCATCTTCATCACCATCACCATCTCCATCTTTTGGTTGCAAGACAGAACCATCACCATCTTTATCATCACCATCACCATCACCATCTTTATCATCACCATCACCATCACCATCAACCTCACCATCATCATCAACGTCACCATCTTCATCATCATCACCATCACCATCTCCATCTTTTGGATGTGAGACGGAACCATCACCATCACCATCACCATCAACCTCACCACCATCACCATCATCATCAACATCACTATCTTCATCATCATCATTGACCTTGTCATCATCACCATCTCCATCTTTTGGATGCGAGACGGAAGTTGGATGCTTCACTCAATAAAATGAACAGAGGGTCACATCTCCCTACTGCTAGCAAGGGGTACATCTCTCAAGTACCAGAATTCGCTCAAGAAAAATCTCAATAAGATTCAAACAAAATACTATCCAACCTCATGAAGTGCACTTGTTTCTATTTATATAGCTTTAGAGAAACCCCAAAACCACTTGCAAATACCATGGGACCTAAAAAACATGTAGAAAAACCATGGGGAGTAACATAACCCTTGATTTATTCCACGATGGCCACATTCAATGTACCATTTGACCACTTCCTCATGTAATTCACCCTACAAAAACCTCTTGGTCCTTTTCTAACCAACATCGATCATTTCCACAACCCAAGGTGTCGTCCTAACCACTTTTGATCACTTCTCTCCCTTCAAATTTGAATTTGGTCCAACCTTCATTATTCCTTCATTAGTGATCTCCACTAGCTTCCCCTATCTTAAGGAAACACTCTTTTACATGGGATAACACTTCTATTTGCCCCCAAAACGTCCCTTATACTTGGTAAAAATTAATGCGCCTCCCTTAATCATCATTTGGTCCCATTCACACCTTGGACCAACTTTTACATCAATTTAAATAATTTTCCTTAGGAAATTTTACCCCATTTTAATACAAAGGAAAACTTATGATAAATCTAAATTCCCAAATAAATTTACTTATATCCATTTGAACTTTGGATTGGGAATTTACTCTTCATGTGACCCAGCTTGTCCATTTGGATCTAATTTTGCATTATTACTCACTGGGACGTCATGCTTTAGAAATTATTTGACCCGTAGCACCAATTTGACAAACTATCATGAACATGGCCAAGTGGTTCTAAAAGGCCATTGTGATCCAATGCAAAATTTGGGGACACAAAAATTCCTCCCCTCCTAATTTTCTTGTCCTCAAGAAACCATAACAAAAATGAGGGAGTACCATCACATCACTAATTGCCTCCAACCTTAGTGATGAACAAAGTCAGCACTATGTGGACCACACATGAACTCCATAAGATCCGACGTATGGGAAATCACAAATGAACATTGAAGTGTGCATCAACTGTATCTCTGAAATTTACCCATCTACACCTTGAGAAGCATCCTCTCAAAGCATCACCCCATATGTTCCACCATCATACCATGCATATAGTGAAGACTAAATAAATATGCTAGGATCCCAAGTGATCCTCAAGAATACAAAGTGCAATATATATTCTCCTATGCAATGCATAAGAGTCACATGGAATTCATCATAACACCCTGCAAGAAAAACATACGTCCATCCAAAATATGTTTCCCATGTAGGAAACCATCACCATCTGATGCAAATATGAACCCATGGGGAAGAGAAGAGGCTTGCTTGGACTCAATCTAACCAACCAAAATGTACTCCCAATGAGCTGCCAATGATCAACAATTCCTTGGTCCCACTTCTTGCGCACTCTCCTAGTGCGCATTGTCATCAAGAACCAATATAGCAAGTATGGGATGCCAGGGTACCAACACTTGTGCACCCGATCAATACATAGTGTATCATCAAGAAATAACAAAGGATGTTGCTGCCAATAAGAATTTTCTCCAATCATGTATCTCTTCACCCAAGTATTGGATGAAGTTGGACTCCAACATCAAATGAACTAATCAAGGAGCAAGGAAAATCATGAGTCTTCAAATGAATCAAGTGAACATCATAGGTGCATCCATGTATGTTAGAGTCATCAAATGAGAGCAATGGATACTTATTATGCAAAAGAGAATGTGGTGTACTCATCATAGAATCATCATGTAGTGTAGGAGTCTCACACTCCTCATATGGCACCAATAAAAAGAAACCCTTCACCCAAATTTATTTTGGATGTGTGATGCAAGATAAGGAAGGGTAGGATGAAGGAACATGAACCAACTCATCCTCCAAGCTGAGAAGTGCAAAAGTCTCATCCTTGGTTGGTTCACTTATCATGTTATTATGCAATTTCTCCAAAGTGTGAAAGTGTCTTCAAGGGATGGATCCAAGGTAGTAGGACTATGTGCCTCAAAAAGTGCAAAACTTGTTCCCTCCATGGGAAACTCATGCTCCAAAACAAGTGCTTGGCAATCCTCTACCATGTCATCACATTCATCAAGCACATGAAACCCAATATTTTTCACATGATGCATCATGTCATGAGAATCCTCCATAGAACAATGTGTACAATCAAAAGAATAGGAGTGCAAATATGAACCTTGAAGCATTACATTAAGTTGCTTAATATGGATCTTGGATTCTTCCAAAGAATCCTAGGTGGAAATTAAGTTTTGTTTAACTTGTCATTATCTTCATTAATATTCAAGTAGTCCCCATTTAATACATTAACAAGCTCAAATAAATCATTCCTTTTATAAAGAAAATACAAAAAGTTACCATTGATGATTCTCATCACTCTCTAAATCTTATCCATGTCTTCAAGGAAGGATGGATCCTCCAATGAAGAGATTCTCCAACAAGAATTTGACACCAATGCATGAGTGTCATGGAGAATGTGTATGGCCTCTTGAATCTTTTTGTTGCTCATCTTGTGTGGCCCTTCAATGCAAGTAGGCTCATGAGATACAACCTCTTCCTCGATCATGTGATCAACCTCATGAAGTACAAGTGGTGAGGATGAGATTGGTCTTACTTCTTCTTCCACTGCTACAAGGTCTTCAAGAACATGAGAATGTAAGCTTTCAATAGGATCTCCAATGTAGATATCCATGTCACCAACATAGAAAGAATGACATCCATCAGTAGATGTCTCACATGAACTTGAGAATTCTTCAATAATTTATCTTTGATCCATGTCTAGATGATCCTTAGTAGACCCTCACCCAAACCCTAGCACTAAGCCATCTTCTCCATCCTCACCATCACCATCACCGTCACCATCAACGTCTTCATCATCACCACCATCTCCATCATCATCATTGACTCTAACTCTAACCCTAATTCAATTTCCTTCTATAACCCTAGCCCTAACCCTCACCCAAACCCTAGCACTAGGCCATATTCTCCATCCTCACTATCACCATCACTCTCACCATCAACATCTTCATCATCACCACCATCTCCATCATCATCATTGACTCTAACTCTAACCCTAATTCTATTTCATTCTATAACCCTATCCCTAATCCTCACCCAAACCTTAGCACTTAGCCATCTTCTCCATCCTCACCATCACCATCACTGTCACCATCAACGTCTTCATCATCACCACCATATCCATCATCATCATTGACTCTAACTCTAACCCTGATTTAATTTCCTTCTATAACCCTAGCCCTAACCCTCACCCAAACCCTAGCACTAAGCCATCTTCTCCATCCTCACCATCACCGTCACCGTCACCATCAACGTCTTCATCATCACCACCATCTCCATCATCATTGAATCTAACTCTAACCCTAACTCAATTTCCTTCTATAACCCTATCCCTAACCCTCACCCAAACCCTAGCACTAAGCCATCTTCTCCATCCTCACCATCACGATCACCATCACCATCAACGTCTTCATCATCACCACCATCTCCATCATCATCATTAACTCTACCTCTAACCATAATTCAATTTCCTTCTATAACCCTAGCCCTAACCCTCACCCAAACCCTAGCACTAAGCCATCTTCTCCATCCTCACCATCACCATCACCGTCACCATCAATGTCTTCATCATCACCACCATCTCCATCATCATCATTGACTCTACCTCTAACCCTAACTCTAACTCCAACTCTAACTCTAACTCCAGGTTCCTCATCAAAGCCTCCATCATCATCATCTTCATGACCATCGCCATCGCCATCACCCTCACCGTCAACCTCTTCATCATCATCACCATCATCATCATCATACGTGCCTGGTGGATGATTTTCTAGAGTTGACCCCTGTGTGCAAAAATTGCACACTCCCTCACTGAGCAAAACCCTAGTTTCCAAGATGGACGTACAAGACGAGGGCGGGGCCATCGGGATGGAGGGGAGGGGCACCCCTAGCACTATCCCGCCGTGCTAAATCCAATGGAGTCAACGGTTCATCGATCCGAGCCACGGTCTTCATTCTATGGCTCGTCCCGTCTCGCTACCAAAAGGCCTTCAAGGACACCTGTTGGATACCTGCCGAGGGCATAGAACTCCAACCATGCAACAAAAATAGGTTTCAGGGAGTCTTGCAAGTGTGTCTAGGAAGGTTCCGGTTGGGAACGCTAGCCTGAAGTGCCCGGTGGAAGATTTTCTAGAGGTGACCCCCATGTGCAAAAATTGCACACTCCCTCATTGAGCAAAACCCTAGTTTCCAAGATGGACGTACAAGATGAGGGCAGGGCCATCGGGCCAGAGGTGAGGGGCACCCCGAGCACTATCCCGGTGTGCAGAATCCAACGGAGTCGACGGTTCATCGATCCGAGCCACGGTCTTCATTCTATGGCTCGTCCCGTCTCGCATCTAGAAGGCCTTCAGGGACACCTGCTAGATACCTGTCGGGGGCGTAGAACTCCAACCGTGCAACAAAACCGGGTTCCGAGGATTCCTTTAGGTGTGTCTAGGTAGGTTCTAGCTGGGAATGCTAGCCACAAGTGCCTGGTGGCTGATTTTCTAGAGTTGACCACTGTGTGCAAAAATTGCACACTCCCTCACTAAGAAAAACCCTAGTTTCCAAGATGGATGTACAAGATGAGGGAGGGGCCACCAGGATGAAGGGGAGGTGCACCCCTAGCACTATCCCGGTGTGTTGAATCCAACAGAGTCGACGGTTCGTTGATCCAAGCCACGGTCTTCATTCTATGGCTCGTCCCATCTCACATCCAAAAGGCCTTCAGGGACACCTGCTGGATACCTGCCGGGGGCGTAGAACTCCAACTGTGCAACAAAATTGGGTTCCGGGGAGTCCTGAAGGTGTGTCTAGGCAGGTTCTGGCTAGGAACGCTAGCCACAAGTTCTCGGTGGATGATTTTCCTGGTGGATCATACTCGTCATAGCCATCTTCATCATCATCATCATCATTAGGAAGATGATGATGAAGATGATGATGAGGATGAGGATGATGTGCAGCATATTTTTCATCATCTTCATCATCAACATCATCATCATCTCTAGTAATCATCATCATCATCATCACCATCTTCATCGTCATCATCATCATCACCATCTTCATCGTCGTCATCATCATCATCATCATCACCATCATCTTCGTCATGATGATGATGATGATGATGATGATGATGATGAAGATCATGATGATCATGGTGATGATGATGATGATGATGATGATGTTGATGATGATGATGATGACAATGATGACTAATGGAGATGATGATGATGATGATGATGACTATGATGTTGATGATGAAGATGATGGTGAATATGCAACACATCGCCATCATTATCATCTTCATTAGTCATCATCATCGCCATCTTCATCATCCTCCCCATCACCATCATCATCATATGATCATGGTCACGATGATCAGTGTCTTCATCATCATAATCGACATCTTCATCATCCTCATCATCCTCATCATACTTGTCATAGCCATCTTCATCATCATCATCATCATCATCATCATCATCATCATCAGGAAGATGGTGATGAAGATGATGATGAGGAAGAGGATGATGTGAAGCATATTTGTCATCATCTTCATCATCAACATCATCATCATCATCATCATCACCATCTTCATCGTCATCATCATCATCACCATCTTCATCGTCGTCATCATCATCATCATCATCATCATCATCTTCTTCATGATGATGATGATGATAATGATGAATATCATGATGATGATGAAGATTATGATGATGATGATGTTGATGATGATGATGATGACGATGATGACTAATGGAGATGATGGTGATGATGATGATGATGATTATGATGTTGATGATGAAGATGATGGCGAATATGCAACACATCATCATCAACCACAACATGATCCACAGCATGATCATCATCATCGTCGTCGTCATCATCATCATCATCATAATTGTGAGGACGAGCATGAGGATGTTGATGATGACGATGATGATGATGATGATGATGATGATGAAGATGACGAAGATGTTGTTGGAGATGATGACGAATATGCAACACATCATCATCGTCTTCGTCGTGATGATATGATGATGATAATGATGATGATGATGATGATGGTGGTGGTGGATGATGATGAATATGAGTATGATGATGATGATGACTAATTTGGAGATGATGATGATGACGGTGATGATGATGATGATGAAGATGAAGAGGAATATGCAACACATCATCAACATCTTCATCATCATCATCAACATGATCATCATCGTCAACTTCCTCATCATCATCATCATCATTGTGAGGATGCGGATGATGATGAGGATGATGAAGATGATGATCATATGATGATGATGATGATGATAGTCATCATAACAGTCATCTTCATCATCCTCATCATACTCGTCATCACCATCATCCTTATCATGATGATGATGATGATGATGATGACGACGACGATGATGATGAAGATGGCGATGATGATGATGACTAATGGAGATGATGATGATGTTGATGATGAAGAAGATGACAAATATGCAACACATCATTCTCATCATCATCATCATCTTCATCATCATCAACAACATGATCATCATCATCACCATCATCATCATCATCATCTTCATCATCATCATCATTGTGAGGACGAGGATGACGATGATGATGATGATATGATGATGAATATGAGTACGATGATGAAGATGATGATGATGATGATGAATATGATCATCATCATCAAAATCATCATATTCGTCATCATCATCATGGCCATCTTCATCATCCTCACCATCATCATCATCATCATATGATCATGGTCACGATGATCATTGTCTTCATCATCATAATCGTCATCTTTATCATCCTCATCATACTCGTCATCGCCATCTTCTTCGTCATTTGATGATGATGATGATGATGATGACGACGACAAAGATGTTGTTGATGATGATGATGAGGAAGAGGGTGATGACGAAGATGATGATGATGATGATGATGGTGGATGGTGATGAATATGAGTACGATGATGAACATGATGATGATGTTGATGATCATCGTACTCATCATCGCCATCAATGTTGATGATGAGGATGATGATGATGATGACGTTGACGATGAAGATGATAACCTAGATGTTGATGAAGATGAGGAAGAAGGATGATGACGATGATGGTGTTGATGATGACAATGATGATGATGATGAAGATGATGATGATGATGGTGATGAGGATGAAGAAGATGATGATGATGGAGATGATGTTGATGTTGATGAGGATGGTGATGAAGATGATGATGATGAAGAAAATGATGATGGTGGAGATGTTGATGAGGAAGGGGGATATGACAATGATGATGAAGATGTTGATGATGATGGTGATGGTGATGATGATGATGATGATCATCATCATCATCATCATATTCATCATGATCATCATCATCTTCATAACCATCATGATCATCATCCTCGTCACCATCATCCTCATCACCATCATCATCATCATCATCATCATCATCATCATCATCGGCATCATCCTCATCGTCATCTTCATCACCATTGCTATCATCATCATCACCATTGCCATCATCATCATCACCATCACCATCATCTCATCATCATCACCATCATCCTCATCATCATCTTCATCACCATTGTCATCATCATCATCATCACCATTGTCATCATCATTATCATCATCATTATCATCACCATCACCATCATCTCATCATCATCAACATCATCAACATCATCATCAACATCTTCAACATCATTGTCATCTCCCCCTTCCTCATCAACATCTCCATCATTGTCATCTTCTTCATCACACCTTCATCATCACATCTTCATCAACTTCATGTATCCCCTTGACAAAGGAAATTAAATAAACCATACAAAGGCATACAATAGCGCGTACGCGCAAGGGCGCGTGCGCGCTGTTATTAACGCGTGCGTGCTTTCAATCACGCGTGCGCGTGTTTGCACGTGCGCGTAGTTGCACGTTCATGTGTTTGAATTCAAATTGTTTTTGGCGCCCTTGCAGGCTTGGAATTAGCTTTGGATTGTACCTTTAGGCTCAGTCTAATTTATCCCTGATTTATAGCAGAAAACATCAAACGCTGCAACTTCCTATTTTTCACAGCTAGTTCTGCATAAGCTCCACGAGTGCACTGCAGATGAAATTGCACACACTTGTCAAGCTCTGTGTGCAGATTCCAAATATATAATTTTTTAATAGATCTGTTGTTGTTCTCTATTTTTAATTCATTTTAAACTACACTCATGTCAAATTCATAAAAAACATAGGTCGTTTATTTGGCCTATAACTTTTGATTGGCTTACCTATTTCAAAATCGAAAAAGAACCCACGTAAGAGCACGAAAATACCTACAACCTAAAAAAAATGCATTTTGATTATTTTTAGACCATGATATGGTGGATTAAAACTTGGCAATGTCGTTTTAGGGCTTCACTGACTTCGGTAATTTAAAAAAAATATAAAATTGACTTTTAAAATTTTGGAAAAATAGCCCCGCACAAGATTTTTCTGTTTCCTACGCCTCTACATATTTTTTTTCTCGTAAATTGAAAATTTACATAGCAAACAGGAGGGTCAAAAAAAACATGTGCATTATGTTTTAGAAAAAAATAACATACCAATCTTTGAATAATGACATTTTGTGGTGGTTATACCACTTTTCCATAAATAAAAATTATATATTCCAAAAGGTCATCTGTTTTTCTACGTTTCATCTTTTTACACCTAATCGGAAAACGTTTTGTAGGTACCTCTAATAATTGATTTTAATGATAATATTTTTGTTTTTCTAGAATGTCATTGCAACTAACGTGTCATAATTGGGTATCATTACCTTGCACCAGCCCTTCATGTTCTTGTCTGTGTGCTAGATCCCCATCGCAACTAAACTTCTCCTCTAGCGACCTTGTTGGGTCCATGAACCCACATACAAACATAATTTGCAGCAGAGAAACAAGATACACACAACAAAGTAACAATAACAAGAAGAAACAGATATTTTACGTCGTAAAACCCCTTGAAGGGGACAAGTGACCAAATCTTTTTTCTCAACAAAAGGAGATTACAACCAGCCTAGGAGAGGGCTTGAAGCCCTTGGCTTAATATCTGCCTCTAATGGATTACATATTTAAACAATTCTCCCACAGTGACATAAAGCCAATCAATTTAATGTGCATCTATCGATATTCTATTTTGAGTCGATCGGTTTCAACTAAAGACAGAATAATAGGAGCCAAAAAATTGTCTATATCTTATTAGTTGTCAAATAATTCAACAATCTCCACCTTGAAAACAATTTACCTGGTACGTTGTATTATTTCATTCAGCACCTTCTTTGCAAGCTAAGAGAAGCCAAACACCTACCAGAACTTCTCTATCAATATTGGTCTCGTGAACATATCTGCACAACTTGCTCAAGTATCAACCACTCACCTCCATCAGTAACATGTCTCACAAAATGATGTCTTGTCCAATTTTGATAAGCTAGACTGTTTTTCAAATGCAAAACACTTTGCCTACCAAAGAATAATTAATCCCGCACTTGTCCAAACTTACCCAATAGATGATTGCATTCATACGAGACATAACCTGAGGTATATCTCCTCTTGCCCAAATCTCCTGCAATCTATGAATCAACATAACCACAAACTAAATCATTGTAACCACTGTAGGTGATAGTCGTGCCTCTAAAATACCGAAGCACACATTTCACTGCTTTTACCTGGACTTGCCATGTGACCACTGACAACACCAATTGCATGTAAAATATCTAATATTGAACATAGCATACCATTCCATCACATACATCAAACTTCCTACTAGCATATGATACACAACACATATAACACTTTTCTTCTTCACTACTAGCACATAAACCTGAAGAAAGAAAATGAGAAGCCAAAGGTATTTTTACTAGTTTCACAATATTCTTACCAAATTTCCTGAGTATCTTTCCACATACTTCTATTATGATAACCACAACTTACCATTTTTCCTGTCTCTGTGTATCCCCATGCCCAATATTTGTTTTTGCTACTCCTTGATCCTTCATACCAAACTGTCCTAGCCAACTGATCCAACCTGTTGATATTAACCATGATTTTGCTTGCATAAAAAACATAAAACACCAAGATAATGACTATACCATAAACAAAATGGTGATACTCACTTATTGTAACCTTTTGGCTCACCATGAAGGAGTCAAACATTATGTACAAATTGCTTGGCATGCTTCAGCCTATACAATCATTACTTGAGCTTACAAAAAATATTACGTTGCAATCTTGAACACCTTCAATGCTCCACCTCGAACATTGCATTCGAGACATTGACCAAATCTGGCCAAGTCAACTAAGTGAGCCTTTTCCTCTCACCTCCAAGCCCATTTACAATAGAGTTCACCAAGCCTTTAAAGGCTCTAGTACATGCAATCCATGGACACCATACCACGGGATACCATAACCGTAGGCCCCAGAAACCACAACTCTTGACCTAATACAAGGTTTAACTGATGACTCATTTACCGAGTCAAGGTAAACCTACACATACAAGGCCCCCAACCTTCTTTAGTCTACCTAAATCTATATCTAGAATTTTCATAGATAACCCAATAAACTAGGGATACACATGCCTTACGAGGTCTTACAGTTGTATTCCCATTTACACATAATAATTTACATTCACAAAATAATTAAATACTTAAACAATAATTCCATTAAACCTTAACCAACTTCATTTCCCGCATCTCTCTGCTCTAGTTACACAAGCATTTCTTAACCGAATGCTTCTTCCATTCTTCCACATGCACTGCGCCATCATGCCATTTCTTGACTGCTTGCTCTTTGCATTGATGATGCTCAAAAAATAAACACCAAATACCAATTACCAAATGTAATTTTAGTGAACCTTTTAATTTTCACTTTAATTTACCCATCTTTAACATTTACATTCTAAATACTTTGATATTAATAAAAAATAAAAAATATTAATCCTTTTTGGGAAAAGATGTGAGCATAAATTCTATCACTTTAAAATTTGGACCAAAGCATTTTCTATGGCATTTACTCAATTCATTCCAAGCGCATACTTTGAAATTTAAAACAAAAATACGATTGACAATACGACCTTCACCAGGAGATGTATCCAGTGTTATTCCCATCCTCTTCACGTGCACCAGCGTTGTATGAGGGGAGATTTAAATGGATGCCCCTCCAACTAATAGCACATGCAGAGCCCTCTACCAAAATCTTCCCTGGATTGCTGACAGCTTCTTCAGCAAGGAATGGAGCTTTCAACGTGCTCCCAACAAAAACGACAAACAATCTCACCAAATGATAAAACATACCATACCATACCAAATGAACTGCTATGCACTCTTATGCAACACATCCAATCATCTTCCTCAGCAGATTGTTTAACCAATACCAAATGAACTGCTATGGACGCATCTGCAAGACATCCAATCATCTTCCTCAACAGATTGTTTAACCAATGCTTAAGAAATTATTATCCATGATATTTGCTCGTTTGACAGACGACTATTGTTGCATTGACATGCATACCATGCGATGAACAACAAGAATGATGAATTTGAAAGGAGGTTGACTTCATCGCTCCCTTATAAGGACGTGAGGTGCGATGATCTAACCAATCTCACCATGCTAACAAATCCGTCCTCCTAAAAATGTCTCCACACGGGGACACATCCTCTGTAAATGCCTTTCAACAGTCAAAATAATTTCACTTGGGGATATTCTCATCTCGCCTAACAAAATACATGATTCCACTGCTCTTGAGAATAGGTTTTCATGTAGAAGCGCAGAAGCTTCTCTCTTCACCACAACGGTTTTCTTTTCACGTGGGTGGAAGTTTCCTCCACAAATTTTCCTCATTCCCAATCCCTCATGCGGACGGCTATCACAACCAACGATATTAATTCAAATTTCTCCTCTCCTGGACTGGTATTTTCTTCGACGTTGTTCTTTCCTCAAGTGGCGAGGGTTTGTGGGAAGCACCTTGCCTCCTTTGCATCAATTATGATTAATGCGGACTCCCTTCATAGGTATTTTCTTCCCATCCTAATTGATCTCTCCATACATGGATTGATTGCTCTCTATTACACAATAGTTCCAATAATTCTCCTCCACACAGGCTTCAGCGGATCTTTCACCAAATGACCAGTTCTTAAAGCAGTCAACTCTAATTGCAAACGACGACTCCTTCAAAATTCATCCTGGCAACGCGTGGCTTGGATCATGTTCCATGACTGCAAATGGCCTCTAAAATGTGGATCTTATAATCCGATGACCTCTTGATCCTTCAAACCATAGTCATAACCAGATCCACAGTTTTACACCCTCGGTCCTTCATTTTTGAAAACATGGTAGGAAAAAGACCCTAATATTCGCGTAGAAAGTTGGCAATCTTCTCAACTGTATCCTCATTAAAAATAGTCTCTTATATTGGCAAAATTTGATTCTCCTTGGTGGCAATGTTCACTTTGTGGATCTTCAATAGCTACTTTTAACTATTGGATCCCAACTCAGGTCCTTCTAGTGTGTGCTCTCCCTCGATCTTTGGTATCTGTATGTTTCTTGGATTATCCTCCTCTTCTCCTTCTTCATTAACATTGTAACATTCCAAAACTCCATGCACTGTGGGCGGGGGTAGGTGCACAGTACATAGGGGTCCTGACTACATTATTTCTGTGCATTTTTTTTGCTTTAATAGCGTATAAGGCTATATCTACTACTGGAACTTCATCTTCAAAGATGAAGGTTAACTTAAAATTTCTAATTATCTCATCCCAAACTGTTCTACCTCTGCACATTTCCAGCTCGGTGTACCAATTTCTTGGAACTATGTCTAATGTGTGCACAAACTGATGTGTCCATTCTTCCTTTGGTATTGTACCCCATGTTTTAATACACTGTGCAACATGGTCCAATGGGAAGCTCATCCATGCGTATTTCTGTGTGGTATACTTATAACCAAATATGACCTACAACATCCTCTTACACTACTACCAATTTCCCATTCTTTCTTTATGAGTAACCCACCAGCAAGCGGGTGTCACTTTCAGTGTGACATCTAATGTTAACAATATTTGTTGTTCTATTATCTGCACTTCAAAGTTTGTTATAAACAACGCTACATCTATCAATCCATTATATTTTGGAAGATCGCATACCGTTCTCCTAGTCCAATATAATGAAGCTGTAACTCGCGCACAATTTCTCATATAAACTTTGTGCATTCTTTGTTTCCAACCTTCAAATCCTTCGTCAAAGTCCAACGCACAAGAACTAATGTTGTTCCAACTTATCACACAATATGTAGTGGGATTCACATAATCCTCCATTCTACCATTCATCTTGTACAAGTTTTCTAGCTCTCCATTCCTTACTGGCTCTACATACCTTTTCCCTTCTGCTGGGTCTAATAGTGCAGTGACCCTCAAACTATCCCCTTCAAATATCATTTCTCTCTTCTTCAAATCAATGATCGCCTGATTCGCAAAAGCCCCTCCAAATCCCAATAAAGGCAGGATATGGTTTACTATCATCTACAATCTCTATGAATTCAAAATTGGCAGTGTTGCACACCCCATTGACATCCACATGTACCCCTACCAACCTTTTGATTGGGACAATTTTATGTTGGTTAGCTAATCTCAACTGAATATTTAACCATATCGCTTTCGACTTGCCCATCATTTTCCATGTCCACTTTGGCAGGACATTTACATTAGAACCCAGGTCTAAGATTATATAATGCATGTCATATTCTCCTATCTATGCACTAAGGCAGAATTCCCTATTGGTCCTTCTACCGCATTGTGCTTGATTAACAACAATAGGTATTTCTTGTGTGCAACGATCAATCATCCATCGTAATATACCGAAATCAAATTCATGTTTTGTCAATTCTAAGGAGCTCTTTAAAAAGTTTCTCAAAGTACTTACCTTATCATCTAGTCCTTCTAGCACTGAATAATCATATAATGGTGGCATGTCATATACATGTTGCAAATATGACGCTCCAAAGTTTGGCCTTAACAGTTCCTATCTTGATTGCTTGTATGTGGCATTCTCCCTTTGTGGATTAAACATCAATGCTTTTCCTGTAGCTTTCCTTACCCACTGACTGGTGCGTAGTTCCTATTCTATCACATCAGCTCCTGTCTTGGCCCCTCCTTGCGCGATCGCTGCCACCCTTAGTTGGTCATTGCACTCTTTTGCCGCAATCATTTGCACATTCTAGTTTTGATTCGGATTCAGAATCCGGTTTTGGTTTTGGTTTGGAATTTGATTCAGATTCTGGTTTAGGTTCTAATTCTGGTTTGGATTTGGATTAATATTTGGATTTGGATTCTGGATCTAATTCTTGACCCGATTCCTCCTTTGTTTCCATTTTGTGACCAATAGTGGGCAATATTCTATTGCATGATCCAATTATCCACAGTATGTAAATGTAATGCAACGATTCTAACAATCCTGCAAAAAAATGTCCTTGTTGACCATAGTTATAACAGATGATTGGTCCCCTGCCTCTTTCAAATCCTCCCCGGTCACGACCTCTAAATACTCTGTGACCCCCTTGGTTGAAATCTCTCGGAGCATTATTATGTTGTGTCATGCCTTTTGGTGCGACTTCCCCTTGCACCTTGTACACATATGATGTGCACTCTCTCAACAAGTCTAACATGCGACATTCCTTCTCATCATGCCCCACATATTTACAAAAGTTGCAAAATAGGCTTCTTGGGGTACTTACATATTTCTATAATGTAGGAAAAACCTAAGGAGAGTGAGGTCCTCTACAAATATCACACCGCATACCTCCCTCTGTAGGTAAGTGATTTGGATGTCTCTTTTCCAAATAGTCTTTGTATGTCAGAAACTCATTCTTATGGTGACCCTCGGTCCTGTAGTTGGTGCACCATACCTCTTCTCATATCTCTTTCCCCTTGGAAATTTCCCACAGTTGGATCATCATCCCAACTAGTTGTATCTGGACCTTAGCCATCCTCGTGCTGCTCTCACTTAATGGGGATGCTTCCAACTTCATAGCCAGTTCTAATGCATTTGTTTGTGTTTTAATCTTCTGCTGCGTCTGTGGGCCACATTTATGTGGAAACATCCCTACAACAAACCATTCTTTATGTTGTTCTTCTGGAATTTGGAATTTTACCTTATCCATTAATGCCTTAAATATTTGGTCGAATTCTCATACCGTATTTGTTGAAAACTGTCTAATTTTCTTTAGCTCATTAATATACTGTGAATCAGACTTTGGCTTCTTAAATTCCTTTATCAATGCACCCTTGATGCCTCCGAAAGTTCTAGTTGGTACAGTGGCATGATACTTCATGTACCATGGCATTGCGCGATCCCTAAAATTGGTTACCAACTGTGCCAACTTTGAAACATCATCTTGGAACTGGTTTTCCTACCATATAGCCTCACTTACAAATAAGTGTTGATCTGGATCATCTATCCCCACCTCAAGGAATACATGCATTCTTAATGTAGGGTCAAGCCCCGCCATCGTATTCTATTGAATACTATTGCTTGGTGTTGTAGGCTATGTCTAACCAGTCGACTTACTTATGCTACTTTGATTACTATCACTATTGTTACTAACTGGAAATAACAAATTCATACTTCTTACCTCATATGTTAGGGACATGCGCGAGGTCATGGGTTTGACGCATATCTCGATCTGAATAGGACTACCTCCTTCAGACAGATTGAGCTGGCCTCCTTCTTCTTTATCTGAGTGCAACAATCCTTCGAAATGGATCCTTGCACATAGATCTCTTTCTTGATACTCATTGTGATGCTTCTCTACCTCAGCTGTAGTCCTCTTCCTATTGTCTTTCTGAAACATTTTCCCTCCATGCAGTAATCCTATCTGTTCTACTGTCACCTCTTCTTCTTTGCTTAGCATCCCAAACTCATCCTTTCTTCATTCGTTCCTGCTCCTTTCATTCATATCATTCGTTGGTCATCCCCTAGTTCCCAACTATGTGCATAAGTGCTTAACTGCTAGGATGATATGATTCCAATATCATTGTTCCCTTGTTGCACAATGACATCTTAATCGATGTACTTAGGGACTTTAGGTATCTTCCACACAGACCCTTAAAGAAATCCCTCTTGATGAAACTGTAATATTAAGTATAATCTACGGAAAAATATACAACATATCCCTTCAAAATACTATCCAACCAATAGTCTATTGCACATGATATAGGGTTACTTATAGTGCTAACCAGTCGAATCTCTTCCGGGGTCCAGTCCTCGAACTCAGACCACTATATCTTAGGTTCACCTCAACCAAACTTCGATACCACTCTTCCATAAGTATGGAAAAATCACATAAGAACCATTCATACAAGTCCTGATAGACATACCTCTACAACCAGTCTACTTCGTTGAACCAGGGGCTCTTATTCTGTTCTTTGGCTAATTTGTACTCCTTTTGTTTCAGCAAATCTTCTATTTCTTCTCTTATCGGTCTCCACATAACCATTAGTCAAATATCATGTCCATTCAGGCATAGATCTGGTCCTGACAACATAACCATTTGTTGGTTAATGGGAAGACCCTAGGTTCAACATAAATCACCCCAAAAAAACCGTAGACAGTGACCCTTTCGACATCACTTGCAAGAAAATGACATCTCACCTAAGGTATCAAAAGGGCCTCCAGGAACCAAGTTTCTATAGGGATGAAGGGAGGTGAACATACATTCAACGGATCTACTACTCATTCACTGTATTGTGCATCATAGCATTCCTTTCACCATAATAGAAATACAATTCATGACATCATCATATTATATCGACCATGTGCGACAACCACAAGTATTCATCACATTTAACCCAAGCACATAATACTACAACTAGAGTTTCTCATTCTTATAGTGACAATCTTACATAGCTTGCATGGTGCACATCAATACTCAATTCAGTCTTCAACTACCCAACATTACATAGCAACACAAACAAAATAACTACTATCGTCCAACACACGCTAACCCTCTACCCTTAGATCTCCTACATATTTATACATCAAAACATGGGTAGAACTCGTTACAAAGTGGACACAAATCCTAACTAAATTATGCCTTCTGCACGGTTTTGGTCTAATTGTTGAGTCATCACATGGTCCATCTCTGGTGTGTGAATTCCAAGACAGGTCCAAAACCCACTCTAACAACTATCAATGACATTGAACCCCAACCATATATGATCAATTGGTTGAGCTGGGGATGGGACCTCCACTTTAGTTGGAAATGTTGTTTGTCCTATGACATACAACCCTTCAAATATGAGGCAATTTGTTGTGTGACTCCCATTAAAGTATGCAATGTTTTGCTTGGTTTGCTGTACATGTGGAAGGGACATGATGTGTAATAATCCAAAGCCTACAATGTCATCATTACATTGGGAGATCAATCTTACATGTCCCATTGGTGACACCTTTTTCCACATTCTCTTTAATCAATGTTAATCACATGGGTGGATCCCGTTACAAAGTGGACACAACTCCTAACTAAATTATGCCTTATGCACGGTTTTGGTCTAATTGTTGAGTCATCACATGGTCCATCTTTGATGTGTGAATTACAAGATAGGTCCAAAACCCACTCTAACAACTATCAATGACATTGCACCCCAAACATATACAATCAATTGGTTGAGCTGGGGATGGGATCTCCACTTTAGTTGGAAATGATGTTTTTCCTATGGCATATAACCCTTCAAAGATGAGGTAATTTGTTGTGTGACTCCCATTAAAGTATGCAATGTTTTGCTTGGTTTGTTGTACATGTGGAAGGGGCATGATGTGTAATAATCCAAAGCCTGCTGTGTCATCATTACCTTGGGAGATCAATCCTACATGTCCCATTGGTGACACCTTTTTCCACATTCTCTTTAATCAATGTTAATCATTGGAGGGATTTGATTGCCAATTTGGGATGTTTATGAAATTCAACACAACATATCTAGGGTTAATCATATGTGATGCTTATGAAATTCAACACAACATATCTATGGAACAAGAGAAACCATTGCAAGAGATGCATGTAGAATAATATGTGAAAACTGTGCAAAAAGACTTGCATCAGTGCTCTATTGAACTCACAAGTATAATACAATAAAATACATTAACAATGACTGAATTATTTGAATTAAACAAGGAGGTCATTCGAATAGCCTACATGGTGTAGTTGGTATGCACTAGGAGTCCTCATCATCAGTCAGTGGTAGTGTCATCAATGCACAAGTAACGGTCAACCAGGTGTCAAACTGAGTCTAACTAAATGTAGGTAGGTGTAACTGATGCATGGAGCACTAATGTAGTGAAGGAGAATCCAAGGAGGGCGCATGAGGAGCTGTGTGGAGTCAGAATAGTCAAACTAGTCTCTCTGGATGTCCATCAGAGTGTTTCAGTTAGTTAACTAGTCAATCTGTCCTCAAATCAAGGAACAGATCCACAAATCAAGAAACTAACTGAGTGTGTCACTGGTGGTAGGTAAGAGAGGGCGCAATTGGTCATAGGAGATGAAAACAAGGCCCATGATGGACTAGGAGGGCTAGAACTGAACAGAAATAAGCTCTCGGGGCTAGTAAACTAGGGACTAGGTCCTAGGGGACACCTTACTGATGACTGGGATGCATGAAAATGAATGTCTGCATGCAGAATGCATGCAAACATAAATATGATGGTGAGAATATCCTAACACCTCCCCACATCTATACTATGATGTAAAAAATAAAAGATAGGGGCTTGGGAATTGAGACCGAAGGTCACCCCAATACAGAAAATAATCCAAAATGCTAGAAAAAAATCTAAGTGAGGAAAGAGGGAAAACCCAATTGGAAGAAAGCCCTTGCTCAAGATGAACACTGAAGGATCTAATCTGTCTCCACCATGGTAGAACTCAACCCCAACATTGAATGGAGGTAAGAGAACTTCTTCTCAGTGAAGCTCTTGGTGAAGATGTCTGCAATTTGCTCTTCTATAGGGCAATATTGCAGTACAATGGTTATGTCATGCACAAGCTCTCAGATGTAGTGCATGTGGATCTCGATATGCTTGGTCCTCTGTCTCTAAACTGGATCCGTCGAGATTTTGGTAGAAATCTGATTGTCACAAAAAATGATAGTATAAGTGGTGCTACCAATATCAAACTTTGCTAGAATGCCCTGCAATAAAACTGCATGAATGCAGGCATTAAACGCTCCTCAGTACTCTGCCTCTGCTGAAGATAAGGAAATGGAAGCCTTCTTTTTGCTTGACCAGAAAATAGGCCCTATTAAAATCATGAAAACATATCTGGAAGTGGACTTGCGATCAATTCTATCACTCGCCCAATCTGAATCAGTGAATCCCACTAAATCTAGCTTGGAATCTGGAGCATAGTGTATGCCAAAGTATTTAGTACCCTGCACATAATGCAAGATTCTCTTTGCTGCCCTCCAATGAAGCTCATGGGGCTACTACATATATCTTGACATGGCACTCACGGCATAAGACATATCAGGCTTAGAATGTGTCAAATATAGAAGACTTCCAATCAACTATCGCTAAAGTGTCGAATCCACCAATGGTGTGAAATCACCATCCTCAAGTCTTATTCCCGAGAGGAATGGGAATGGTGTTGTCTTACAATCTAGCATATTAAATTTTTTTAGCAGGTCTGAAACATATTTTTGCTAAGATATGGTGATCCCATCAAAATTTTGAGCAATATCTAGCCCAAGGAATTGCTTCAACAAGCCCAACTCACTCATGTCAAAAGCTATATTTAAAGCAGTTTTTGTGTTGCCAATCGAAGCAAGATTGCTTCCAGTTATCAAAAGTTCATCAGCATAAAGGACAATGATCAACAAATTACCTTCATGCTTCTGTAGGTACACATTTGGATCTGATTTGCATCTTGCAAAATTCTGTGACAGAAGGAAGGAATCCATCTTTGCATACCAAACTCTTGGGGCTTGTTTGAAACCATACAATGATTTCTTCAGGCTGCACACTAATGTCGGATTTGATATGTCTCCTTCAGGCTGCTTCATGTAAATCTCTTCTTTCATATCTCCATGAATAAATTCACTCTCCACATCCATATGGTGCACTTCCTAGTGCTTAGATGCGGAAATTTCCAAAACTAGGTGGATAGAATCCATCTTTGCAACCGGTGCAAAGGTATCGGTGTAGTTTGAGCCATCTGCAACAACTTTAGTTTGGTAGACCCATTTGCATTGGACTAATTTCCTCCCAGGTGGAAGAGAAACTAGCTCCCATGTAGCATTTTTCCAGAAGAGAACTGTACTCTTCATCCATGGCGGTTTTCCATCTCGGATCTCGGTGGGCATGATAGTATGATTTAGGATCCGAACCTATCATCAAAAAACATTTTTCAAACATTAAAGGATCAGAATATGAAAGATCCATACCTCCTCTTTGAAATTCTGCTCGATTTCTTCTTGGATCGGCAGGATTGCCAATGTTTGAGCCAGCAGATTGGAGAGTATTTTGGGCCCACTTTGGAAACTAAGGAGGATCATTTGGATCTGCTTCTGAAACTGATATTTCATGTTCATTGAACTCTGATAAAATATAAGAAATATCAGAACACAAACTATCATCATCTTCTTCTGAATCTTCTTCTTGTAGAGGCGACAATTCAACAGTTTCTTCCTCGACTAGTTTTAGATCTTGAAGCGGTTCTTCAAATCTTACACTTTGCTTGATGAATATCTTTTTGGATCAACCATGTATTTATTTTGCAGCAGCTGCAAATATTTATAATTTAGGTGTCCAAACCTCTCATGCCATATCCTACTAACCTCATTTCCATGATTCAGAAGAGCACTGGGCTTTGAATGTGGTAAAAAGTGAGAAAACTCATATGTTTTTGTAGCATGATTTGCCTTTCCTACTGCAATGAGATTTCCGGTGGAAATATCAGAAATTTCAACATCATTCGGGTTGAATACAACCTTCTTTGGTAAACCAGTGTGTGTCATTTGATACACAGAAAGCAGGTTCGTAGCTAAGGAAGGAACATAAAGAACATTCTGGAAACTGCCATTCTCTAAATGAATAGTACCTTTGCCCTTTGAAGAAATTTGTGAGTCATCTCCCATGTGGATGGAGATGGTGTTGTTGGAGTCCAATGAAGAAAAAGAATCTTTTTTTGCAGCCATGTGATTCGAAGCTCCTAAATCTATGAGAAGAGTGGTGGAATTCGAAACACTAGCCATGAGTGCATGACCTCTTTCTGTATGATCATTGTTGTCCATCTTCCTTGTGCCATTAGGAAGAGCAATGTTGTTTTTATCCAACAGAAGGGTCATATGTTCTATGGTCTTCTTCATGCATGAGCTTTCAGGATGAAATCCCTTGCTGCAATAAGAACAATATTTAGTCTTCTCTTTTCCCTTTTGTTTGTCTTTTCTTGAACCAGATGGCTCGTGTGACTGATTTGTCTTCTCCTTTTGCTTTGGATGATCAAGCTTTGGCTTCTCTTTCTTTTGCTTCCGTTTGCCATTCGTATCTTTGGATCCTCTAGAAAAAAGAGCTTGATCTTTTCAGGTTTTGATGGTCCCTATTTGAACAAGCTTATCATGCTCTTTTGTCATGGATTCAATAAAGGCATTCAAGGTGGGCATCTTCCAATTAGGAATTGTGAGCTTTCCTATATTGAAAGTGGAAACAAAAACTGAATAATCTTTTCCTAGCTTCATAAGGATGGATAGAATCAATTGCTTATCTTCCTTTTCCACTCCACATTGCTTCAATAGCATTACCAAGTGCTTAAACTTAGTGAAGAAGTCATTGATGGTCTCGAAATTCTCATGATTGAGTGCAATCAACTCATTTTCTAGCTGATAGGATCTCATTTCATCCTGCTTGCCAAAGAGAATGGAAAGTTGATCTCACACCTCTTTCGGAGTAGTCAATCCACTAAGATGGAAAAGAATATCCTTAGAAATGTTGAGACAAAGGAAACCTTAAGCTTCATCAAGCTTATTGAAGTATTTTTCCTTCTCTACTGCAAATGTAGCTTCAACTTCTAAGTCCATGGTAACTCTGTAGAATCCCTTAGAGTGCAATATTATCTCCATATCATCCTTCCACTGATAATAGTTGAAGGGAGTGAGGAGATTTGATGAAGAAGTGTCCATCTTCAAGAAGAGTGAATGCAATGGGAGGAGGAGAGAACCTGCAAATCACAAAACAAACAAGAACCTTTAGGTCGACAACCTGTACTTTTCAAGTTGCATCACACCCGACATAGAATATCAAGCAAGATTGAATATCCAATGATCAATATCCAGGAATTGTGTGGAAACTCTCGGCTTCTGGTGCAGAATTGGAAAAATGGCATGAAGTGCATAATAACTAGTGCAGAATCACTAGTGCAGAATTGGCATGCAGTGCAGAATATGCATGCAGTGCAGAATAGTTGGCTTGTCCCTACCATGGATCTGATACCATATGAAATTCAACACAACAGATCTATGGAACAAGAGAAACCATTACAAGAGATGCATGCAGAATAATATCTGAAAACTATGAAAAAAGACTTGCATCAGTGCTCTATTGAACTCAGAAGTAGAATACAATACAATACAGTAACAATGACTAAATGATTCAAATTAACCAAGGAGGTCATTCGAATAGCTTGCATGGTGTAGTTGGTATGCACTAGGAGTCCTCATCATCAATCAGTGGTAGTGTCATCAATGCACAAGTAATGGTCAACCAGGTGTCAAACTGAGTCTAACTGAATGTAGGTAGGTGTAAGTGATTCATGGAGCACTAATGTAGTGGAGGAGAATCCAAGGAGGGCACATGAGGAGCTGTGTGGAGTCAGAATAGTCAAACTAGTCTCTCTGGATGTCCATCGGAGTGTTTCAGTTAGTTAACTAGTCAATCTGTCCTCAAATCAAGGAAAATTTCCACAAATCAAGCAACTAACTGAGTGTGTCACTAGTGGTAGGTAAGAGAGGGCGCATTTGGTCATAGAAGATGAAAACAAGGTGCATGATGGACTAGGAGGGCTGGAACTAAACATAAATAAGTTCTCGGGGCTAGTAAACTAGGGACTAGGTGCTGGGGGACACCATACTGATGATTGGGATGCATGCCTGCATGCATTCTGCATGCAAACATAAATATGATAGTGAGAATATCCTAACAATCCTCTTATGCAAATAAGATGAATAAATCTATTCTCTATGATATTCTAGAGGCTTAAATAATTCACAAGCATAAGTGATATGTCATGAAGAGGCATGCATCTATTTTATATGGTCATTCTTGCCTCTGATCCCATAATGAACCGATATTTCTCATGGCTTTCCTATCACACTTGATTATCAACATGCAACACATTGTCAGCTTTCCTATCACACTTGATTATCACAAAGGAACCTTGCAAGATGGTATCACCTTGATATGCATAAGGTTGGTGAAAAAAGGTGAATCATGAGGCTGAAACTACCCCAAAGGTTGCACTTGGATCAGGGTTTCTTTAAGGATTATAATAGTATACTTAAGTATAGCATTCTAGGCGATTATTTTTTATTGAAAAAAACATATATATAGATTGGCACACGAATATTAAATATGAGACATGCAAATTACTACTGAAACTTGTAAATTTTGGTGAATATTATGATAAAAAAAACACATTTTATGTAAATATAGGTGATATTAGAGACTAAAAATGACAAATAGTGAATTTATTTTTTGAAAAAAAGCCCCAAAAATAACCAATTGGCGAAATTTCGCCCCTGAAAATTTCCCTAAATTGGATTTGTTTATAGGACTATATTGAATGTATCAGCAGAGAAATGACCCCAAGACTATGGTATTAATGTCAATAACCAGTGCTAAGGTTACTCTCATAAAATATGTAAAAACATATTTGATGATAACCAATAGTAAAATACTTAGAACATACTCAGATTATCTCATACAATATAAATACTCTTATCAACAATGTCAATGTGGTTCGGAGGCTGTAATTTTATGCCACAATCAGAGATTCATGGCAGCTAATAAGGTAGTGAAACATATTGATGAATCAACTACAACAATTTGATTTTAATCCTACAAGTCATACAATGACAACAATATAAGATTGATTAGAGGATTGTCATAAACATAGATTTATACTTACTTCTATTGTGAACATAAACACCAATATGTAATGCCAACTTATGAGTGAACTACGAGGTTATTTTATGAAATCAACAAAGATAAACTTGATGTGAAGTGTTTGTAGTAGAATGACATAGATATAATGATAGTACCTAACATTAATATACTCCTCAAAAATATCTCATATCTTAAGTATGCTGAAAGACTTTCCAACAATAGTAAATTGATCTTAGTTCTGTGGTTTAGGCACTGTGCAAATGAGGTCTTATGATAGTCAATGGAACAACGACGACAATGATTGCTTAGTCTTAAAAAAAACAATTTTCACCGTTTTGATCTCAATAAGACATAAATAAATACATGAGAAAATAGTGCTTAAGTGTCATTAGGAAGATGTATGATAGTGATTAGTTTTGCATCATAATGGAAGCAGTGGTATGAAAAGACAACATAGTGATGAAAACAACTAATGGAAATAGTTCATGTATCTGAGGGAGCAGTCTGAGTGCTTTATCAATACCAAATCATTAACTAACTCACCTGAATCGAATTGGATTCCATATGAAAGTTTGATATTTTTGTCACATAAAGTCTACAAAGTTTTTCATAGATAATTTCGTCTTCATTACCACACTGAATTGATTTGGGATGTCATTTCCTTGATTTTAATCCCACCTTGTTTGATTTGTTGACAAGATTTGACATTTTGATTTATATTCTTGAAAGGTTTTGCCAACATTATTTGAAATAGTAAGAAATATCTCTAATTGCTTGAAGCAATAGAAATATATCTATCATATTCAATTAACATCTAATTGGTATAGATAATTTGTTTTACTCGGTTATATGATGCACTATCCATAAGTCCTTTCAAGCAATGGGATATGCCCGCAAAAGAACAAGAATATTACACTGGTAGTCCAAACATTTCCTTTTCTAATTAAATGGGCATGGAGAACACCCTTAGTATCTTAACTATTATCTATGACAATTATATGCTCCCTTCAATATCCAACTTTGTTAGATACTGGGAAATCCTTGGTTCTAGTAGCTTCATTAAGAGATAAACATTAATATATGCCTATTGAAATATGTTCATCGTTCTAAACAGACAAGTTCCCAATTGCATCATTATTTAAGTAAAACACCAAAGAAGATAAAAAATAGTTCCTTCTATCTACACTTTATGGTCAACAAATTCTTGAAAATTTTCCAAGATGATTCCATGGTACTAAATCCAAGCTTATCTACAATATACAATATGTTGAGAAAGTACACCAGTTCTAGATATTGCCTCTATGTTTTAAAATGAGTGTCTCCAACTATGGTTAAACACATGTATGGTTTTATCCATAAGTTAAATAATCTAAGTTTTCAATAAACATTACCCATACAAAGTATCCCAATGCAAAGTAATATATTGCAATAAGTCCTAAAACTATCCTAATTGTAACTCTAATGGTTTTGGATGTAGCTAAGGAGGAAGAATTCCTTGTGTAAAACTACCCATAATTTTCTCATGAACGTAACATATTTAGGTGATCTCTTGTAGCAAAATTGGATCATCAAATTAAAGGCATTAGCAAGTTTTATGAATAATCTAGGGTCATAATTTTTCATATATATGTGTTTGAGGATTCCTATTGTTGGAATATTCTCACCATCATTTTTGTATTTTGCATGCATGCATGCAATTCTGCATGCATCCAATCATCAATATGGTAGTCTCCCAGCACCTAGTCCTTATTTTGCAGCCCCCAGGATCCTTTTTCTACTCAATTCTATCCCTCCTAAAACTAATGTGCCCTTGTTTTCATCACTAGAGAACATGTGTGCCTTCTTCCACCTATTTAGGAGTTACTTCAGTTAGTTAGTTGGTTGATGACTCAATTCCTTGATTTAGGGGATGATTGATTAGTTAACTAACTGAAGCAGTTAGATAGGCACCTACTGAGACTAGTCTGAGCTCCATTGACTGCTTACAACTCCTCATGCACCCACATTGGAGTCTCCTTCTCTACATCAATTCCCATGCACTCAGTTAGACTTAGTTCGACTCATTTGACTGACTCGTTTACCTTTATGACCACTTCCACTGGTTTGGATGATGTCTCCAATGCTATCCAAGCTACGCTTTGAGGAGAATTCGAATGACCTTAGTGGTATTCGAATATCATTGATTGTATTCAGTTATTATTCACATTACAGAGTTCCAGCTTATAGGTGATGTATGATACGACGGATTTTCTCCATTTTCTGTGTAATGAGTGTTAATTAATTCAACATTTCTTCTTCTTCTTTCTACACTACATGAGTGAATTCTAGTGAGGTATTCTACTGCTGAGTGATCCTAGCTCTAAAATTTCACATGGTATCAGAGCTGATAGCAGCCAATCAAATTGCAACAGCAATAGTTGCAGTAGTTCCTTGAGTAGTTGTCTTTCATTGAGCACTAGAAGCCTCTGAGTTTCCATAACAAATCCCAGTGCTATTGCCTTGAATTCACTGGAGAAATTTAGTGAGGTATATCCAGGTGTGAAGGACTTAGTCACATGTTCTCAGTGTCCTAAGGAAGTGTTCAATTTGAATTATAGCAGATCTTCTTTCCATAATTCTCATTTGTTTTGCAGGAATCTCCCTTTCTCAGCTTCGAATTCTGTAGCATTATGGATCTCAAGTTGAATTCATTTAACTAATTCAAATGGAAGGCTAAAATGGACATCTTCTTGAATTCAAAGATTCTTTCCAGAGTGGTGAATGGCTCTACAGTTGGGCCCACTGGTGCAGTAGATAAATCCAAGTACTTAGACAAGCTTGATGAAGCAGTAGGACTGTTGCTCCTCAACATTTCTGAAGATTTGCACTTACATGTTATCGATGCGAAGACTCCAAAGGAGGTTTGGGACAAGATTGAATCCTTGCTTGGCCAGAAAGATGATTTGAAGGGGCATAAACTAGAAAATGAGCTCATCTCCATGAGCCCAAGCAATTTCGAAACTATCACTGAGTTTCTCAACAAATTCAAGAACTTGATTTCACAGTTGAAGAGGTATGGGATTGAGAAGGAAGAAAAAAAACTCATCCTTGCCATCTTGTTGAAGCTAGGGCCTGATTATTCAATGTTTTTTTTACCTTCCAATCAGCAAGATTTCCCATTCCAAAATGGAAATTCCCTTTGCTTGAACACTTCATCCAATCTCTCACACTTGAGGAGGAGAAGCTAGTACACATGGGAGTGATAAAAACCAAGTTGGATTCATCTCTTGCAGCCATTGAGATGAGAAGAGCGAATGGAAAAGGGAAACAAAAAAATTCTGATAGAAAATCGAATGATACAAAGTAGAAGGAGGCTCCCATACAGTCAGATGGAGCCTCAAATCCTAAGAAGGAAAAGCACACTCATAAGGGAAAATCCAAGTGCATATACTATAATCGAGGATATCACCCTGAGAGCTCATGTATGAAGAAGACCATAGATCTCATGGCTTCACTTCTTGAAAAAAATAATCTTCCAGTACCTACATGTGCTAGAAAGAAAGAGAGTGAACCATCTCAATCTGAGAACAAAGAGAGATGCCATGCCCTCATGGAAAGTGCATCAACTCAATCCTCCTTCATCATAGATTCTGGAGCATCTAGGCATATGTCTTCCTCCAATAATCTCTTCACTGGATTCGAAGGTACTGTTGGACCATCCATTATGTTGGGGAATGATTCTGAGGTCTCCTCTGAGGGGATTGGAAGAATCAAACTAGATCATGGATACTTCTTAGATGTAATCTATGTCCCCACTCTCATTGCTAATCTACTTTCAGTATATCAGATGACCCATACTGTAGATCCCAAGAGGGTGATATTCTCTCCAGATGAGGTCGAAATACAAGACATGGTATCAGGTTCTACCATTGCAAAAGGTGTTGCAAATCCTAAGTCAAAAATGTATGAGTTCTCCCACTTCTTACCTCTCTCAAAGAAATCTTCTCTCCACACTCATGCCAATGAAGAGAGTAGATTGTGGCATGAAATATTTGGGCATCTTAACTATCAATACTTGCAAGACATACATACTAAATAGATGGTTGAAGGGCTTGCCCAGATCAAATTTTCCCAAGGCACCTGCAAAGGTTGCTTGAATGGCAAAGATTTAGTGAAAAAAGTTGGGAAAAAGAAGATTCAGAAGGTAGAGCGAATGCTAGATCCAGATCCAAAAGAACCTGAAGATCTAGCACCTAAGGTTCAAACTCCTATTGCATCATGGGCCACCACTACTGCTGCATCCACCAATGATCTTGTTGGAGATCCATTATCTTCAAGAACAACTAGATCTGATCTACTCTCTCACACAGATCCATTTCTAGCTGAGAGATGCTTTCTTATGATTGGATCAAATCCAAAGACATTCTTTGAAGCCTACCAAGATCCAATATGGGTAGCAGCTATGGATGAAGAGTATGAGTCTCTTCAAAGAAATGAAACTTGGGAGCTTGTTTCTCTCTCACCTGGGAGGAAGCTTTTTCAATGCAAGTGGGTTTATAGAACTAAGATGGACTTTGATGGGGTCACTAGAAAATACAAGGATTGAATGGTTGCAAAGGGTTACTCCCAAGTCCATGGGATTGACTACTCAGAAACATTCACACTTGTTGCTAAGATGGATTCCATCTGTCTTGTTCTTTCTCTTGCTGCATCCAAGCACTAGGAAGTGCATCACATGGATGTCAAGACTGCTTTCCTTCATGGAGATCTAGAGGAGGAGATCTACATGAAGCAACCTGAGGGGTATGTTGAAGACTCTTCACTTGTTTGTAGATTGAGCTTCCCCAGCTCCCCTAGCTTGGTATGCTAAAATGGACTCCTTCCTTCTGTCAGATAACTTCTTGAGATGCAAATTTGATTCGAATGTCTACATGAGACATGAAGGTGACTCTGTACTTCTGATTTTTCTATATGTTGATGATCTATTGATTATTGGGAGCAACACTTCATGCATCATATCTATAAAAACAACTTTGCATAGCTCCTTCTCCATGTCAGATCTTGGATTATTGAGACAATTTCTTGGTCTTGAAGTCACTCAGAGTGATTCAGTAATCAAGGTTTCACAATACAAGTATGTTTCATATATGCTTGACAGGTTCCACATGAGCGAATGCAAACTAGCAACATTTCCTTTTCTTTTAGGGATCAACCTTAAGGATGGTTCTTCCACACCTCTAGTGGATAGTACACTATATCGACAGTTGATTGGGAGTCTATTGTTTCTTACACACACTCGACCTGATATTTCCTATGCAGTTAGTGTTGTTTCCGGATACATGCAGGAGCCTCATGAGATTCACTGGAAGGAAACAAAGAGGATCTTGCACTACTTGCAAGGGACCAAGAACTATGGTCTTCACTATGCAGCTGGGTCTCCTCTGAACCTTCTTGGTTATACTGACTCAGATTGGGAGACAGCTTAGATCGAAAGTCAACATCTGGTTTTGTTTTTGTTAAGTTTAAACCAAATAAACAAGCAAGATCACTGAAAGAAACACAATCACAAGATAGACACACAATATACCCTGGGAAACCCTCATGGGGTAGAAAACCCAGCAAAGCTTTCCTCAATAAGATGATCAACCAAAATACAAGATGTGCTCCTTCCTTCTTTGTCTCCTTAGCAGATCTCCCAGACAAGTGTGCACTCTTCCACAAGTGAGTGAATGTGTATAATGAGGAACACACCTCCTCTATTTATACACTACTTTGACATATATTTTACACAGGTACATGTAGGCTCATATTTAACCATTAGGTTAAATACCCTATTATAACTGACTGGGCCGACCCCCACATGGTGGGTCTAATAACCCTAGTTACCACAACTTATCGGAGGAATAAACATCTCCGGATTCATAGTATAATCACATCGGAGGTATGGAACATCTCCGGAATAAATAATATACAAATATAATATTCTTTGAAGTTACAATATTCAACACTCCCCCTTAACGAGAAGGATATTATAACAGCATCTGCAGGAGCAAGGAGTCACTATACACGATACATCTATAAATCATCGGAAGCTTTCTTCAATTTGTCTTCATCAGTAACTCAAACAGTACTGGTACATCAATGTCAACATCATCATCAACATCACAATCTTCAGCATCATCTTCACATGATCAGCAGCATTGTCATCACACGATCAGCAGCATCGTCATCACACGATCAGTAGCATCGTCATCACACGATCAGCAGCATCGTCATCACACGATCAGTAGCATCATCATCACACGACCAGTAGCATCGTCATCACACGATCAGCAGCATCGTCATCACACGATCAGCAGCATCGTCATCACACTATCAGCAGTACAAGTATTCATGCCAATACAAGTAACCATATCAACAATACGAGTATCCTACCGATACAAGTAGCCACATCATCAATACAAGTATCCATACCGATACAAGTAATCACATCATCAATACAAGTATCCTACCGATGCAAGTAACCACATCATCAATACAAGTATCCTACCGATACAAGTAACCACATCATCAATACAAGTATCCTACCGATACAAGTAACCACATCATCAATACAAGTATCCTACCAATACAAGTAACCACATCATCAATACAAGTATCCTACCGATACAAGTAACCACATCATCAATAAAATCACTTTCTCGGAGACCATTCGTCTACGGATCAATTCAGGTACCGAAGTCCGGGGATGATACAATCCCCTACTTCTCGGAGACCACACGTCTACGGATCAATTCAGGGACCTAAGTCCGGGGATGATACAATCCCCACTTCTCGGAGACCACATGTCTACGGATCAATTCAGGGACCTAAGTCCGGGGATGATACAATCCCCACTTCTCGGAGACCACACGTCTATGGATCAATTCAGGGACCTAAGTCCGGGGATGATACAATCCCCACTTCTCGGAGACCACACGTCTACGGATCAATTCAGGGACCTAAGTCCAGGGATGATACAATCCCCACTTCTCGGAGACCACACGTCTACGGATCAATTCAGGGACCTAAGTCCGGGGATGATACAATCCCCTCAACTGTCCACCAAGGACTTCATTCTCGGAGACCTCACGTCTACAGCTCTCTTTAGGACTGAAAGTCCAGGGATGATCCAATCCCCTCAACTGTCCACTAAGGACTTCATTCTCGGAGACCTCACGTCTACGGCTCTCTTTAGGACTGAAAGTCCAGGGATGATCCAATCCCCTCAACTGTCCACTAAGGACTTCATTCTCGAAGACCTCACGTCTACGGCTCTCTTTAGGACTGAAAGTCCAGGGATGATCCAATCCCCTCAACTATCCACTAAGGACTTCATTCTCGGAGACCTCACGTCTACGGCTCTCTTTAGGACTGAAAGTCCAGGGATGATCCAATCCCCTTCTGTATTCTCATCTATACAGGTACAAATATCCAAGAGCATGTATCACATGTAGCATGTATTCTTACTAATACATCTAATCATCAGAACATGTATACATCACAACTAGCATGTATTCTTACTAATACATCAAAACATGTATACATCACAACTAGCATGTATTCTTACTAATACATCTAACATCAAACCATGTATACATCACACCAAAACATGTATACATCTAGCATGTATTCTCACTAATACATCTAACATCAAAATATTTATCCATAAAAATAAAAGATATAAAAGAGTTCTAAATCTAAATAATTGTAAGTAGCTAAGTGCAACAAAACAAAATTGTTATCAAATACTATACTACTCCCCCTTTCGAGGAGGGTCCTTCTGGACTATGCCAAGCATGTCTCGGAAGTGTTCAAACTTTACTCGAGACAAGGGTTTAGTCAAGATATCGGCAATTTGATCCTCAGTGCTTATGTACTCGAGCTTGATGGCTCCTCTCTGCACCATGTCTCGTATATAGAAGTAACGGATCTCAATGTGTTTTGACTTATCATGGAACACAGGATTTTCAGTCATCTTAATGCAGCTTTGATTATCACACATAATCACAGTGGGATCCATTTCTAAGTCAAAAATTCCAGATAAGAGTTTCCGAAGCCACACTGCTTCACAGCTGGCAGAGCAAGCAGCTATATATTCTGCTTCAGCAGTACTGAGGGCCACACTAGATTGTTTCTTGCTGAACCAGGAGATCATGGCAGATCCAAGGCCATAACATCCGCCTGAAGTACTTTTTCTGTCTGGGACACTACCTGCCCAATCAGAATCTGAGTAACCACGTAACTTGAGTTCATTACCTCCAAGATAGTATAGGCCAAATTCCACTGTACCTTTTAGGTACCTCATTATATGCTTTGCAGCTATAAGGTGAACCTTTCTAGGTTCTACTAGATACTGACTTAGGGTATTTACAACAAAGCATATATCCGGCCTAGTATTTGTCAAATACATCAATGATCCAATGATTTGTCTATATAGGGTTATGTCCACTAGTTCTGATGAATCATTAACTAATAGTTTCAGGTTGGAGTCCATGGGAGTGGCCATGGCTTTACACTCCAACATATCAAATCTTTTGAGAATCTCCACAGTATACTTACCTTGATTTAGAAAGATTCCTTTTGGCTCTTGCCACACTTCTAGGCCTAAGAAGTAGTGCATTAATCCGAGATCTTTCATTTCGAATTCTGAAGAAAGCTTCTTCTTGCTTTCAATGATTTGATTCTCATTTCCGGTTAGAAAAAGATCATCTACATATAACAGCAATATAACAGGTTCATCATCCATCACTTTAAGATAAAGATTGGGGTCAGCTTTACTTTTGGTAAAGCCCATGCTTGTTAAGAAACTGTCAATCCTTCCGTACCAAGCCCTGGGAGCTTGCTTCAATCCATATAATGCCTTTTTCAGTTTGCATACATGGGTCCTTCCGTCTTTGACCTCAAAACCTTGAGGTTGTTCTATGTATACTTCTTCTTCAATTACACCATTCAGAAAAGTTGTCTTAACATCCATTTGATGTAATTTCCATTTCATCATGGATGCAAGTGCCATGATAGTTCTAATTGAAGTATACCTAGCAACAGGTGCAAATGTTTCTTCATAGTCAATTCCTTCCTTTTGAGAGAATCCTTTGGCTACAAACCTTGCCTTGTATTTTTCAATGCTACCATCTGCAGCATGTTTTATCTTGAAAATCCATTTGGAAGAAACCACACTTTTATCTCTTGGTTTGGGGACTATATCCCAAACATCATTTTTCATTATCGACTGATATTCTTCTGTCATTGCTTCTACCCATTCTTTCTTTTGAGCTGCTTCTTCATAGCTAGTAGGTAGTTGATCCACAAGATCACACATCAAGGCCATATAGTTGGACACTAGCTTTGGTTTCTTTCTTTCTCTAATGGATCCTTCAGGAGCACCATATTTTTCAGCCCCTTGGATAATATCTCTAGCCCATGCTGGCCTTCTTTTCTTTGATAAATCTGAGATAGGGGTTTCTTGTGGCTCCAACATGTCATGATCCTCTGGTGGATTATCTTCAGGGATGTGAACAGCCTCTGAGTTTCTAGAAGAAGGATCTTCTTCATAGATTTCTTCAAGTTGGCATTTTCTTGATTTCTTGAGAGCTGCTTCTTCATCAAAAGTTACATCTCTACTGATTTCTATATGATGAAAGCCTGGTATGTAAATCCTAAAGGCTTTGGATGATTCACAATAACCAACAAATATTCCTTTCTTACCAGAAGGATCCAACTTGGTTCTCTTTTCTTTTGGAATGTGGATGTACACAGGACACCCAAATATTTTAAGATGGCTTACCTCAGGCTTCTTTCCAGTAAACACTTCTTCTGGAGTTTTGAAATCAAGAGCACTATGAGATAATCTGTTTTGAACATATACTGTTGTTCTGGCTGCTTCAGCCCATAGATACATGGGAAGATCCTGGTCATATATCATAGTCTTCACAGCTTCCATGATGGTTCTATTTTTCCTTTCTGCAACCCCATTTTGTTGGAGATTGTAGGGAGTGGTTAGTTCTCTCTTGATTCCAGCTTCTTTACAGAATTCTTCAAACTCTTTTGAAGTATATTCTCCACCATTGTCTGTTCTGAGAATCTTGATTTTCTTTTCTAAAATATTTTCTATTAGAGCCTTGAACTCTTTGAACTTTCCAAAAACTTCATTCTTACCCTTTAGAAATTATATCCAAGTTTTCCTTGAATGATCATCAATGAATGAAAGATAGTATTCAAATCCACTTAGAGAGGTGGTGGGCATTGGACCACATACATCTAAGTGTATTAACTCCAAGATACCCTTAGTCTTTGTTTCACTCTTTGGAAAGGGGTTCTTGACATTCTTCCCTTTCTTACATCCTTTACATCAGCCATCATGATCAACCTTCAAATCTGGTAGTCCTATAACCACCTTGCTTACATAGGGTAAGGATTTGTAGTTAATGTGAGCTAGTCTTCTATGCCATAGCTCACTGGGGCTAGAGGTTTCATGAATAAGAGCAGCTTCTGGATGACCCTTGAGTTTATATAAACCTCCTTCCTCTTCACCAATAACAATTGCATCCTTAATAGATTTTCCTTTGGACCACATTAACACTTGTCCATCAATGAATGCCACTCTATAGCCTTTCTTGTCTAAAGCTGAGATTGAAAGCAAATTCTTCTTCAATCCTGGAACATACAAAACTTCCTTCATCTTCATGGGAGTTCCAGAATCGAGTTTGTAATTTGCTTCACCAATTCCCTTAATGGGATATTGATAGTCATCTCCTAGAGATACCTTTTGGGGAGAAGTCTTTTCTTCAAGATTTGAGAGAGTCCTTTTCTGTCCTGTCATGTGCTTTGAAGCACCACTGTCAATAAGCCATGTACCTTCTCCAAGGGTTATAGATCCAGAGAGTGCGGAGAAGAGAACATATTCTTCTGCATCTTCTTCTGCATTTCTCCTTGACCTTCTTTTGAAGAAGGTCCTTTCTTCTTCTTCCTCTTCATTTCTAGGTCTTTTATTGTGAGATCTTTCTTCCTCTACTTCTTCTTCTTCACTATCATCTTCTGCAAGATGTGCTTGGTGCCTTTTGTAGTGAGTGCCCTTTTTCTTCTGTAGAGAGCAATCTCTAGCAATGTGTCCTATTTTGTGACAAGAAAAGCACTGGAAAGAAGAGTAATCTCTTCTTTGAGTAGATCCTCTTTTCTTATGAAATCTGTGTGGAGGATGAGACTCCTTGTGACTACCCTTTTTGGAGTAGGATTGACTCCTTCTTCTTTTGGTGTGGGTGGCCAAGGCTTGGTCATCCTCTTTGAGCAAGGCTTCTCGATTTGCAACCCTAGCCTCCTCTTGTACACAATCCTCCCAAACTACATCAAACTTCATACTTTCTTTTCTGGCACACATAGTTTGAATGAATGACTCCCAAGGTCTAGTGAGACCATTTAGAGCTGTCATCACAAGTTCATCTTCATCAAGAGTATCACCAATGGAATCTAGTTGCTCTTTGATTAGAGAGACTCTTGAGAAGTATTCTTGAATGGATTCTCCTTTGTGCATCTTGGTACTCTTCAACTGAGTCCTTAGATTCATTTTCCTATTGATGTTCTTTCCTTCATACATTCTTCCTAGGGCATCATACATTTCCTTTGGAGTCTTCTTGGAAGCCACTTGGGGAATCAAGTGGTCTTTAATAGAATCAGCTATGATTCTCTTTGCCCTAATCAAATCCTTCCTATGTTTTTCTTTGGCTTCATCTTCTTCTGGTTCTGCAACTTCCTCCTTGATATAATGAGCAAGATCATTCTCCTCAAGAATGAGACCAATTCTGTATTTCCATGCCTGGAAATTCTCTATGCCTTCTAGCTTGTCTTCAAGATTAGTGTTTGGAGCCATCTTCTCTTGGGGGAGTCCAAGAGACAGAGTAGACTTACCTGGGAAGTTACTTTTCACTTTTCTGGAATCTGGAACAGAATTTTATCGCACTTTTGGTAGAATTAGGGTTTGACTTTCCCGGAGTTCTAGCCAACCAAAAAGTTCGATATATAGCTCAAAAGAATGCTCTTGAGAAGGGCTATCCAGCCATGTAATCAGAATTCAAAAATTACAACTTTTTTCTGAAACCAAAATCTGACGTATCGCACTTTTGGTAGAATTAGGGTTTGGATTTCCCGGAGTTCTACCCAACCAAAAAGTTCGATCTATAGCTCAAAAGAAAGGTATTGAAAAGAGCTATCCAGCCATGCAACCAAAAATCAATAATACTAACTTTGGGCTGAAACCCTAACTTCATCAAAGAGAGAGAGAGAGGTATTCTTACCTTGTGAAAGATGTCCTATTTAGTCTAGCTCTGATACCATGTTAATTTTAAACCAAATAGACAAGCAAGATCACTGAAATAAACACAATCACAAGATAGACACACAATATACCCTGGGAAACCCTCATGGGGTAGAAAACCCAGCAAAGCTTTCCTCAATAAGATGATCAACCAAAATACAAGATGTGCTCCTTCCTTCTTTGTCTCCTTAGCAGATCTCCCAGACAAGTGCGCACTCTTCCACAAGTGAGTGAATGTGTATAATGAGGAACACACCTCCTCTATTTATACACTACTTTGACATATATTTTACACAGGTACATGTAGGCTCGTATTTAACCATTAGGTTAAATACCCTATTATAACTGAATGGGCCGACCCCCACATGGTGGGTCTAATAACCCTAGTTACCACAACTTCTCGGAGGAATAAACATCTCCGGATTCATAGTATAATCACATCGGAGGTATGGAACATCTCCGGAATAAATAATATACAAATATAATATTCTTTGAAGTTACAATATTCAACAGTTTTCATGATTGGATCTGGACCTATCTGTTGGTCAAGAAAAAAGCAGACTGCTTTAGCTCTTTCTTCAGCAGAGTCCAAGTACAGAGGTGCAGTCAATGGAGCCACACAGTGCATTTGGTTGTGGGGCATCTTGTCAAAGTTTGGGATTCGATTCAATACTCCACCAGTAATCTATTATGACAATCAGAGTGCTATCGGGATTTCCACAGATCCGGTTCTGAGATAGAGAACCAAACATATTGAGATACACATGCATTACATCAGAGGATTAGTGCATGATCGAATCATCTCACTTCTCTACCTTCCGATGGAAGAGCAAATTGCAAATATCTTCACCAAGACCTTCATGGTGAAGAGGTTCACTTACCTTAGTTCTCTTCTTAGGGTGAGTGATGATATGCTACATTAGCATCCTTTAGTCTATTTTGAGGGAGGGGTTTCTTCCCACTGGGTTTTCCCTCTTTCCTCACTTTGTTTATTTAGATTGATTGTACTGGGTGACCTTTGGTCTTAGTCACTAGGGCCCCACTTTTAGTTTTCAATTACTACCTCATAGTATAGCTTGCGGGGGGTGTTGGAATATTCTTGCCATCATTTTTGTATTTTGCAATTCTGCTTTCAATTCTGCATGCATCCATTCATTTGCATGCATCCAGTCATTAGTATGGTAGTCTCCCAACACCTAGTCCTTATTTTGCATCCCCCATGAGCCTTTTTCTGCTCAGTTCTAGCCCTCCTAGCCACTGATGCTCCCTTGTTTTCATCACTGGAGAACATGTGCACCTTCTTCCACCTATTTAGGAGTTACTTCAGTTAGTTAGTTGGTTGATGACTCAGTTCCTTGATTTAGGGGATGATTGATCAGTTAACTGACTGAAGCACTTAGATAGGAACCTACTAAGACTAGTTTGAGCTCCACTGACTACTTACAGCTCCTCATGCGCTCACATTGGAGTCTCCTTCCCTACATCAGTGCCCACGCACTCAGTTAGACTCATTTGACAAACTAGTTGACCTTTATTACCACTACCACTGGTTTGGATGATGTCTCCAACGCTATCCAAGACACACTTCGAGGAGAATTCAAATGACCTCAGTGGTATTCGAATCTCATTGATTGTATTCAATTATTATTCACATTATAGAGTGCCAGCTTACAGTTGATGTATGATACAACAATTTTTCTCCATTTTCTGTGTAATGAGTGTTAATTGATTCAACATTTCTTCTTCTTCTTTCTGCACTACATGAGTGAATCCTAGTGAGGTCTGCTACTGCCGAGTGATCCTAGCTCTAAAATTTCACACCTATAGCACTTTTGGGATAGAATTAATAGTATCTTGAAGCATTGGAAATTTATGGAGTATTCTACCCTCCTAATAGAAAAGAAATACCTCATATCCACTTCTTGGCACAATATGGGTGTGTTTTGTTCCCTAAAACAATAGTAAGAGGGTTCATTTTGTATTTTTAGGTATGTTTGTGGGGTGGAAGCAGTAGTAGGTGGCCTAATTATCAGACCTGGCCCAATTCTGGGCCCAATTTGGGAAAACCTCGGCATGATTTTTCCTTGCTTTGACCTCCAAGTAGTTTCAAACAACAATTTCAACACATTTTGGGCATGAACAACAATAATAAACAACAAAAAATTTATCATCTTTGCATGAGATAGACCGGTAGTAGAAATCCTAAGTATTTATTGACCTCTTAAGAATTGTAAAGGGTACTTTGGGTAGTTTTATGCCCCATAACTTGTTCACTTTGAAGTCTGGGCATCCAAGTAGCATGAGAACACTGAAGCAATTTCCCAAATTTGTCTTAGGGCTGTCATACACGTATAGAGAAGTAATTTTAAGAGGGTTGATTTCTCTTTGGAAGATCTTATGTCATGTTGGAGCATTCTTAGGCACCATTTGGAGGATTGTTTTAGCAGATCTAGGAATTGTCTAATGAAAAAAATGCAGGCTGTCACCTTTGGAGTCTTCTTTCACATGGACTAATATGTTGGAGCATCACTTTGATGGTTTCCTTGAAAGACGTCGAAATTTTGGAGTATTTTTTACATTTTGAGAGAGGATTGTTGTATTTCCTAAGTTCCTTTGAGGAGTTTTCATATCATTATAATGGAGTTTCCATCCCTTGATGATGTTTTTTTTGCACTCTTCATGCCTTGTTTTGGAAACATCTCACTTAGGATTAGTTCGAGGAGCAAATGTTTCATTTTGGAGGTTCCTTATACCTTATATTGGAAGGGAGGTTATTCTTACATTATTCTTCATCCAAATTGTGCAATTCTAATTGTCTTTGTGTAGGGTACACCAAAGAGGAAGTAAGGTAAGGATTTGTCCTTCCCTTTGTGATTGCAAAGTGAACCCTTTAATACATCTATTGAGGTGAGGGTATCCTACATCATTCTTATTTATTAGATGATCATATTTGAAGCAAGGACCTCTAAGTTATCATTCGATTCCATTTTCTCTAGATTGGATTGGCACTAGTCCTTGGAATGTTTCCTTATCCTCCCATCACTATTAAAAAATCCTATACAACAAAAACATTGTTTTTCTAGCGAAAACTCTTCAAAATCACCTTGGTAGTTATTGTCTTTTCCCTAGTAATCCTATCTTAAGGAATTCTCCATATTTCATTGGGGAATATCCAACATGAATTTAGAGGGGATTGGTGTGGTCACATTGGTCTTTTCCACTTGTCCCCCTTGGTTAGCTTGCATCTTTGGGACTTTAATCACACATCCTATTAGCCCTAGCTCATTTATGCGTCTTGTAAAAAACCGTAAACTATTTAATCCAGTGTTAACGGGAATGTAATGTTTTTACCGTTTCCATATATTTTATGTGAGCTATCATAATGGCATATATTAGTATAATTAAAATATCCTCTAAATTTCTAACTGATAATCCTCTCACCATCAATCTAATGGGATTAACTGCAAGCCAAATAACAAGTTGATTTCGAACATCGAACCCTCTACCCCATGTTGTCCATTAAATTTCAAAAGATAATAATAGTATGTACCTTCTAAAAGGAAAAAAGTGGCACCTTGTCATAAAAAGTCTAATGACAAGCTATTGGAATGAAAATCTACACATAGTGGTAGCTTTGTAAACAATGTGGTTTGGAAAAACCTCCGCACCTAATACGCCTAACCCACACACCTAACACATGGAACTAACCCATAAACCTAACCTCCTTCATGTTGTCAGGGTCTTAATATGAATGCCATTTAATGTAAAGCAACTAATATGATTTCTTAATGTATTAATATGGAATGCAATACCAATATATGGATATGCTACTATATCTATAACATCGCATTTATACAAACCACAAACCAAAGATGACCCATAAGGTATGACACCAAAATTATTGACGATGTTAGTACTAGAATGAGGGAGAATGCTATCACATCTACATGGTGACTTACACCCCTAATTCCAATCAAGGTCACTAACACATAATTGAAATCACTATAGATATAAATGGAAGATTGTTGACAATGCATGTACCCATAGTGATGTTTTTGGTGATGGAATTATTCATGGTATTACTCTCACTTGAATATTTGATTCAAATAAAAAATCTATGTTTGGAGTACAAATCCTTGGGTTGATGAGATGGTATCCTCTTTCAACTTTATGGGGTGATAAATTTACTCACTTATTTAGATCTCTAAAAAATTGGTTCCTAGGCACTAGTCATGAAGCATGAAATGTAACACAAGTACTAACTAGCCACCACCCTATTCGTTCTAACCATGATTTGTCATCATTTTTTGTATTGGGAAAATGATATTAGGTCATCCTCTTGTTAGTCTAGTTCCCTTGTGTGTCTTGTTTAAAAACCTAAATTATTTAATCAAGTGTTGAAGAGAATGTAATGTTTGTCCCATGTCCATAGACTTCATGTGAGCTATCATAATGGTATATAATAGTATTAAAATCTCCTCTAACATTCTAACCGTTAATCCTCTAACCATCAATTTAATGAGCTTAACCCTATGCTAGCTGACAAGCCTATTCCCAACATCTAACTCCCCACCCCATGTTGTCCATTAAATTTCAAAAGTTAATAATAGTGTGCACCTTCTAAAAAGAAAAAGTGTCCTCCTGCCATAAAAAAAGTCTATTAACAAGCTATTAGAATGAAAATCTAATGATAATGGTAGCTTTGAAAACGCCCTCATTTGGAAAAACCAGTGCAACTAATACACCTAACCCACACACCTAACACATGCAACTAATCCATAAATATGTAACCTCCTCAATGTTGTTAGGGTCTTTATATGGATGGCATTTCATGTAAAGCAACTAATATGATTTATTAATGGATTAATACGGAGTGAAATGCCAAAATTATTGATGATGTTAGTACTAGATTGAGGGAGAATGCTATCACATCTACATGGTCACTTACACCACTAAGTACTAACCCCTAATTCCAATCCAGGTCAGCAACACATAATTCAAAATCACTATAAATATAAATTCAAGATCATTAACAACACATGCACCCATAGTGATTTTTTTGGTGATGAAATTATTCATGGTATTACTCCCAATTGAATATTTAATTCAAAAAAAAAATATGTATTTGAAACACAAGTCCTTGGGTTGATGTGATGGTATCTATCATACACCATATTTATGCAATGTCAAATAATAGCTAACCATATTGAACCATTCATTAATTTATAGTCAACCATCATTATTTATAATTAAATATATGCCAAAGTTGATAAACTAAAAAACCAAAATCAAACATATTCAACAAAATCAAACATAGTTTATTATATTACTAAAATTTACTTGAAAAAAATATACTACAGCTTTCAGAAAATTTGGTCCAACATAAAAAAAACTCAGGAAAATTTGGTGCTCAAAGAGACCACTATCATGTGATAGTTTGCAACATAAAAAACTCTGACAAACACACCGAGATTGATAATCTAAATCGAATATACCACAAAGTGGTCAATCTTGCGGTAGATCATAGATCAAAGCACCATACAGCAAATGAAATAAGAAAACTTTTCAATCCATATCACTGCAAGCCAGTTGTGAATGGAATCTACTAATTTGGGAATGCCCACGGTAGACGCTGGGTAGCCAAGTGCAGAGCAGATAATTATTGAAAGCATATAAGTAGGAAGCCCATTCAAGATGAGGGTTTTCCTATTCTTACTTCCTTGTTGATTTTCAAGCAGCTTGAAATCCAACCTTAGTACAACATTATATACTACATAGTTTAACAACTTTATTGCAACATTAAATACTGCATACAAACTAGATAATTGTAACCTTAATCTTTAGGCCTCCGGATGACGCAATTGGTACAAGTTACAGTAAGTCTGTACAACGGTCATAGCTACCAGAAGAATTCCAACCAGCAGAGCTATACCCTTACCGGGTTTTGAAAGATGGTCCCAATAGACTTCCCAGAGTACCTTTTTGAGTATGCTCATGTAATACTTCCTGATCAGCACTTCTTGCAGTGCAGCTTTGAGTTCGTCATGAGGTTCCAGTTGGCCTGTGAAGAACGGATGACACATGCCGTTCCACATCTTGGCGATCCACTCGTCGGTTAACACCAGACTTCTGCGATGAATGACATGAGAATCCCTGAGCACGCGAACGTCTTCGGCCGTGTCGATGATGCAGTCCATCAATCCGACATAGCGCGTCACCTGGTTGCGTCCGCTGGCGTCGTTGAACTCCAAGGCCATCATGTTCCGCAAAAACACTTCACTCTGCATGTGGGATACAGTGATCCGCGGAAGGTAGAGCGTGCCCGAGTATGTGTCGAATCGAATCCGATGGGGCGGCTTGGAGAACGATTTGAATTTAATGCCGGCTTTTACCATCTTCCCCGCGTTGTAAGCGTCCTTAAAATCGCGTTGGCCTTTGTCTGTCGGATGTTTGACGCAAATCCTCAACACAGCCGCAACAACACCTTCCACATGGTGCTTAGTTCTCTGTAATAGAGTCCGCCGCTCTACCCCATCGTCCGCCGGGCGAGCTTGCATATGCAGGAATGGCGAAACCAATGAGTGCATGAAACCCAACAAATGCCGCTCGTTTGCCATGTCGATTTGATTATGAGTAATAATTGGGTCTTCGAAATCGAAAGGAGACAACAACTTGGACCACGACACCAACATATTTTTGAAGTCTCGATGGTCTGTATCTGATTCGTCAAAAACCATTCTCAAGAGAGACAGAGGTATCTGATTCTCCAGCTTGAGAATGTCGCACTTTATACAGACGTCAAGCGTACTTAAACTGACCATGTCACGGTCATTTCCAGACAGGCGTAATAAGAAACTTAACAGAAAGTATGCATCTATGGTCATCATTAGAGCGAAGTTCTTAGAGTACTGGCCTTCCCTATTAAATATAGACCAGTCAAAGAAACGTTGAGCGAAGTTCTTAGAGTACTGGCCTTCCCTATTAAATATAGACCAGTCATAGAAACGTAGAATTTCCTGCTGCATCCCTTTTGTCTCTTCAACTATGTTGTCCAACATCCTGCCGTGATTGCGCCCTCTCTGCCAGAGGGGTGTGGCAGACTGAACTTTGTATGCCTCCGCTGTTGACATGTTCAGCTCAGGATACTGATAACAACCGCCTCCCACAGAAGACGATTCAAAATCTTTGTTCAGCTTCCAGTGGTGGTAAGGACCTAGGGATAAAAAGTGAGGAATATAGGCGTCTGGTTTCAGATTCATGAGAGGTGTAGCCACACGCGGAATCGCAGCTGCGTTTGCTAGAGATTGATTGTTAGTGACCATACCTTGAATTTGTGTAATCCACTCCGTCGGAAACTCTTCCGCCATCACTCTAGAGATCACGGTCTAATCTAATCTGTTGTAGAAGGTCTCTACTTCTTTGAGCGTCCAGATCAACAAGAAAGCATTACCAATTCTCTAACATCTGCTGCACATAAAAACTGGCCGTAACAGAATGGAGTGTGGAAGAAATTAAGAATATAATGAATGAAATCCTCTCATTCTGTTATTCAAAGTTACACGAAACCAAAAAATAAAGCAGTGTAGGAGATTATAATGATTGAAATCCTGTCAGACTGTTTTTCAAAGTTACATAAACGGGGCCCACATGATGTGCATTTCAATAATGACCTATCACCAATGAACAAGTGACATCAGTTATTATCCAAGAGATTCTAGGTATTATGGTAGATATGTAGATTTGAATTTAGATGTAGAATATGTTACAGTAATTTCTCAATCACTTAATCTACACTTATTGAATAGAGTCAGCTTCACATATCCTCATAAATTTTTTCAATCAAGGTTTTTGTAATTTTTGTAATTTGAAAAATATTATTTTGATGTTTTGGAGAGAATTTTAGATTATAAACTCTAAAGATACAAACTTAATTTACATTGGGTATGTGAGCCAAGAAGAGCAGGTAGGTTACATTTATGCATGCTTTTTTTTTAATAATTGTTTATTTTGAATAATAATTATAAAATCAATTTGAACAATACACTTGTCTCATTCTCCTTCAATTTAAGAAAAAATGGTAATCCATCCCAAATTCTAAGATATAAACATCTATTAATATAATTAATATAAGCTCTTGTATAACTTTAAACAATTTGAAAATTTAACAACCCTATGTAAAATGAAATCAAGGTGTAATGAACTTAAAATAAGGCTGTAATAAACGGTGACGGTTGTCAAACATTCTCCAAACCTTGATCAACATATGGCTCCCATGGCCCGCGCGTATTTGCGTCATGCTAACTATTAAATTACTCAATCTATATCCTTTTCCTTTTTGATTTTTAAAGTATAGAATTTGTAATACAAGTGCATTGTCATTTGTCAATTCGAGTTTTTCAGTTGTTTAAAGTCGATGAGATATTAAATATCATGAATTGATATCATGTCAATTCAAGTTTATCAATGGTTTAAAGTCGATGAGATATTAAATATCATGATAGAAGGATTCCAGTCAACAAATAATTGCTGTTAGAGGGGACCATGGTTTCGATATTTTAAACAAATAATTTGTAAGGCAAAGTGCATAGTCGGTCCACGTTTTCCAGTTTTAAAAGTAAATGAGATATTAAGTTTATATGTAACAGTGCGTACTTTTGTTAGAAGGAATCCAACGCAACAACTAATTGGGACGGTGTATCGAATAGTTGCTGTTAAAGGGACGGTGTATCCATATTCAGGAATCGACGTAATGTATTATTTTGCATTTTATTTTATTTTTTCTTTAATTAATACAGGTAATTAATTTATGATTGGTTAATATAGATATGTTCCAAGTTACAAGTTAAGTATCATTAATAAGTCAAAACAAGTCATATGTTACTTGTTCTAGTTATATAAGTTGTTTGTCATGAACTATTTATTTTCCATGCATCAACTAAGAATTATCCATGTGTTAACACCCAAAAAGTGTTCTCTAGCTCATTTCCTTATTCACATGATCCATTTGTCCACTTTTCCACCATTTGAGCCTCTAAAGCCATCAAAAGGTCACCAAAAGATCTTAATACACCCATTTTTCCACTCAAAATGAATATTTTTCCTCAAAAAACATAAAAAACCCTCAAAAAGGGTCCAAAATTCCCAAAAATATTAAAAAGGGAATAAAAATATTAAAAATATTTAAAAAAGGAAAAAGGAGGGAAAATGTACCTAAACTATGTTGGTCAATACCATTGGTTTCCTCAAAACCATAATGGTATTCCCCACCACCAAATACTATAAAAAAATGGTAGGGGCTCCTCACTTTCCATCCATCCATTATCCTATCCTCATGCTCCCAAAATCTCTTTTGAGCATTGCCCACCTTTTTGAGCCTTGCACAAACCAGGAAGCATTAGAGAAGAAGAGACCTTTGGAGCTTGGAGCTACTCACCCTTGGAGCTACTCAACAATCTTCACCACTTGGAGGTATTGCCATTGCAAGCACTTGCTTGCCCCTATTCTTAATACAAAATTGTTTCTTTTACATATTGTCAATCGTTTTGCTTTCCATAATATTTCCATTATTTGCTTATTTACTTCACATAGATCCATGATTAATATAGTTTAGATTAGTTTGTTGTTTATTTCTATTGAAACTGCTGCTACTAGTTAGCAGGTGCCCATTGCACTAAGCTTGGTTGCAAAACCAAGCCAACAGTTTTTGGCGACTCCGCTGCTTTCGAATTCTTAAATCTCACTTTTTAGCTTTATATCTTAGTATTTGGTAGTTTTAATCAATTTAATTTATAGATCTGCCATTCTAGACAGCAGATCCCTTACTGTACTAGATCTTGGCCCATTCTATTGCCATTAACAGCCCGAAATTGTCATTTTCGGGTTCGTTTTTGGCTTCCGTGTATGGCTTTCGCCTCGCGGCTCATCGCGACTGCGCGGCTCTTTTCTGTGCGGCTCGCCGCGGCTTCGCGGCCAATTTGCATGCTGCACATCGCGGTTTCGCGGCCATTTGCCGCGCTGCACATCGCGCCTGTGTGACGAAATCCCGCGCTGCCCATCGCGGCTTCTCCGTTGAAACCCCCGCTACCCATCACGCCTGTGTGACAGAAACCCGCGCGGTCCATCGTGAATATTCTGCTAAAACCCGCGATGCAAGTTTTTTCCATTCGGCCAATCTGTTAAAAACTTAATTTTTTGCTGTATTTTCTGCCCACTTAGCTATTTTACAGTATTAAAATTCCTGCATTTTTTACAGCCATCAAATTTTTTTATTATTTAGAATGCTCCTTTAAAAAGTCTTTTTAAAAATTTTCAGAATTTGAAAGAAGGATTTATTTGCATTTTATCTAGATAAAAATTTTACTGTTTATTCCCTTGATATTTTGCCCATAGCAATTTTTAAAAGAAATCCATTTATTTCTTGAAGTATTCATATTATTTGCTTTCCTATTTCAAAGATCCTTTGTTTTTGAATATTTTTTGCAAAGCATTTACATTTTCAATTTCAATTTAAAATACCACACGTGCACCTACTCAAACACATAAGTTAAACTGAGCCTTAAAATTTACCCTAACTTCAACCAACTTTTAACCCCACTTGGGGAGCAATTAAAAGAACTTTGTAGCTAGGTAGAATTAAGGGGATAGGTGTTCCAATAACACCCCTTAATTATTACATTTGAGACATAACTGTTGTCCATTAGGGAACCAAAATCTCCTAGTATTTTTTGGCACAGTCACAATCAGTTTATTAGAGGGCCTCTCTCCTAGGAGGGTCGAAGTCACGAGGATGGTTCCGGAAGCCTGAGTGGAATACCGAAATCCATTCAGTAACCGAAGGCTATCATTCGCAGTTCTCGGGATATCTCTGTATAGGGGTATTGTGGTAAAAGGACCAAACGGCAGATTCACCTTTTCTAAACGTGTCATGAATGGAGTATCTTAGTTGCCATTCTTTAGGATTGATTACCCGGTGTCCCTCTCGGTAGGGGGATATCTAGCCATTGTTTCAACACTCAATATTGTCTGACTTGGATTTCATCACCTTGCAGAGAATATCGTTTGTTGAATCACAATACTTCTAGTTAGGTGTTTGCATGATACAATCTACCTTTGGTCTAGTAGCACCTCTTTTTTCTAGAAGCTGTTTGACTGTTGGTATTCTAACCATTTTTGTTGCATCCCTCCACTTATTATAGCACAGCTGCTATAATAAGTGCTTTTTGAGGTTGATTTTTTGGCCTGAGAGCCTTTATTTTCACTCCCCTTTTTTGCACCCTTGGTTGCATTAGGGTTTCGAGTTTTTTATACATTACCATCTTACACTGAAAATTTTTACACAAAAACATATTTCTCACCATTGAGAATTTTAGACGATCTCGTCGTCTTCAGGGTGAACCCCCAGAGTTCAGTCTACTTGGCTCTCCACGTCACCGACGTCGAGCCTTATCCCTTGACTCGACACGTCATCGGCCAAACATACAGTCATCTGATTCTGACACGCCTCGCTTCACATCTGATTTTGAGGCTGAATCCGAAAACCTTACTCAATTATTACCAACCAACCTCATGGCTGGAACACCATTCGACCCACTTTTTACCAGTACATTGGAGACACATCCACAAACCCTTCCACTACTGCGCCATCTATGGTAACAACAACCCCTCTAGGCATGCCTAATATGGGGGAAAATCCACCTTTAGGAATACCCAACACAGGACTACCTCCCATTATGGGTATGGCCAACATAGGGGTCACACCCCCTCTCGTTACCATAACCCAGATCCCAGGAATTTCTGGTACTATTCCTAACCCTAGTGTAACCCATGTTGCACTTGGAAACGCTGGCCCATACCAGACCACAGCAGTTGCAGGACACATACCTTCAATACCTAGCATACCCGTAGGGGCTACTGGACCACTACATCATGCCACCATGAATAGTCATGTCCCAGTCACTATACCACATCCATCGGCTAATTTGCCTTACATGGTGAGTCTGAACTTACCAGACTTAGCCAGGCTAACCAATGATCCTATCAGACACGACCCTGCGTGGCCTCACATGCCCACCAAACTCCCCTCTGACATCCCTAAGTTTGAGGGCAAGGCAGGTGAGGACCCCCAGAACCATATTATGTCCTTCCATCTATGGTGTTCCTCCAACTCCATAGTGGACGACTCTGTCCGCCTCCGTCTGTTACAGCGTACCTTCACTGGCTCTGCAGCTAAGTGGTACATTGAGCAGCCCCATGGAACCCATGCCACCTTTACCTCCCTTGCCTCGACCTTCCTGCAGTTCTTCCAGTTACCTATCCGCTATGATGCGGGAGTCGAGATCCTACTGTCTTGCAGACAGAACACGGCCACCCACATCACTGACCACATTCATGAGTGGCGTCGACGCCGAAGCCTCTGCAAAATCAAGTTAGATGACCGTATCTTCTTAGATTGGTTTCTAAAATCCCTCCTCCCTCTCATTGCTAAGGATGTGGCATCCGAACGAACCCAGTCCAAAGAAGAGGCCATCCTCAAAGCCCAACAATTTGACCTCATTTACGCCCAGTCGGGTTATTTGTATACCATTATACCGGACGTCCCTCGGGGCGATTCATCCCAACACGATGCGCCGGGGGCATCCCATGCCGCAGATGGCATCATTGGTTGTATTGCCTCGCATCCCCAACCCTTTTCCATTGCACGTCCTAGCCATGGCCCCGACCTTTCGTAGGTTACATCTCAATCTGGAGCAACCAATTCATATGCTCCCATGGCACATCACCACCATACCCACGGACCCTCATGTCCACCTTAGTGCTTTGGTCATACAACACCCGCGTACGCCCCCCTAGCCGCACCTCAGCCATATTACCACCCACAGGCTGCACCAGCTCCTGTGTCTTCTCAAGCCCAACCTGTTTATTACCCACCACAGGCAGCCACTACAGCAAACCTACAACCCGCTCCGCAGACATATCAACAACCCCCACACATTTCAGCACCTGCGCAGCCTCCCCCTACTTATTATCCACCACAACCTGCTCTCGCACCTGTGGCAAATCAAAATCCTCCCACTGCTCAAGGGAAAGTGTACACACAACACAATCAGCCCCAGCATCAAAATAACCAGCGCAACCAGGGTGGGCAACAAAATCGTGGACGAGGACGGAACTGTGGCAGCAACCAACAACATCAGCAAGGTCCACCACCTACCAATCCTCTGCATAATAATAACACTGCTCCTCCCAACCAGAATTCGGATCGTCATCCCAAGCAGCCTAAAAATAACAACCTCAGAACAAACCACCCTTGTTCTATATGCGGGGTCTATGGCCACTACACACATGCTTGCCCACATTTGGAGCAAGCTCGACAACTCTGGACTGATGATGCCCATCGCCAAGGAAACACGGCTCCCTAGGCACCACCCAACCCCCCACCCCCTCAGCAGCAACCCATGGTATTACAAAACCCCTTACCAACCCAAGGCGTAGTGAACACTCAGCCGTTGGCTCCCCCTCAAAGCAACGCGCCCCCACAACAACAGATCACTTATGCCGCTCCTGATCAACCCATGTTCGATTCAGGTACCCACCATTTGTTAATGATGTCATCCGCTGATATCAACATCCAAACCTGTCGAAACCAATATGGCTCCACCCTTGAAGCCCCTCCCACCGACAAAAATACTAACGCTCATCCCATTGATCAGACGTTATGTATACCCCTGGTTACACTTGATGGCACCTCTAAAGCACCTCGCTTCCCACTCCGTCGCATCAAAAATAACCCCAATGCTCGCGCCGCGTCAAATTACAGCATTGTAGATGACTTAGCCCAGTCTCTAGCAGCCATGTCTGTTTTAGAAGTCTTAAAAAACTGTCATTCACAGCGCAAGACTTTGCTCTCTGCTATTGGTGCTATTGACCCCAATGATTCACAACTAATGGCATTCGATTCAGACCAGTCTGAACCATGCCTTCCTTCCACATTAGCATTCCAAGTTTCTGTCTCCGTTCGGAATCTTGTCATCCATCGGTGCATTATCGATGAAGGTGCCTCTACATGCGTTATGTCCACATTCGTTTGGCAGAAGTTGGGATCCCCTACTCTCCAGCAGTCCACCACTGCGTTGCGATCCTACGACAGCCGTTCGGCTCAACCCCAAGGCCTGTTAGCTAATGTCTCCATCCAGCTGGCTGGTAAAACCATGCTCATTGACATAGAGGTCATCAACGCCCAACTAGATTATAACCTCTTATTTGGTCGCAACTACATGTATGCCATGCGGGCGGTTTCCTCATCCGTTTTTCGTACCATGATGTTCCCCCATGAGGGACGCGTGGTCACGGTGGACCAACTCACCTATTATGATCCCAAGGCCCCCGCTACACCCGAAAATGTTCTCCCCATGGTTGAACAACTTGTTTGTGGTGCCAATACCTCCTTTGTATCCTCTGTAGGACCCGGACTTTACACAGAGTCACCTATGACTTCCACTTTCCCATCAATCGCACCACCTTTACTGATGACAAAAACATCGGATTTGTGCACCCTATCACACACAACACAGCAGCCTTCATCGCTACCACAAACATCCATAGTGCCTACTCATATTGGCACAACACCAATTCACACCATCCCATTCCTGTTCCCATTCTCCGGAGTTGTCAGTTCGCCAGTAATGGCTACACTCAACCTTCCTGGCTTAACATTAGGGATACCTATATGGTACTTACCTGCACCAAACCCCCCGCCGACACCGAATGTTATTTTACAACTGGTACAACCTATCCCCACTACCAGCCACCCACCCCCTCCGGTCACTCAACTGCAAAACAAACCTCCCCTAATAGTCACTACGGCATCAACATCCAGAAACACTCCACCTCCATTACGGAACACAAGGGGCAGAGGCCCACCAACGTATAACACTAGACTCATAACTCGCAAACCCCCAGCAACCCCCAAGGTAGCTAAAAACCCCCCAGCTATTCGTATTCCCCCTAAGTGCTCGTTGTGCGAAGACGTAGGCCATGCCACTCATCAATGTCCACAATTACCTGCACTCCAGGAACACATGAATATGTTGGATGATGACACCGACGTTCCAGTAGTCAAACTAGAACTCCCCCCTCAACCTCGTGATAAATCATTGCGCACAAACCATCATTGTGCAATATGCGGCATTTATGGCCATTATTCACACCATTGCCCTGATCTCCCAGATTATAGAGCAGCCTTATACGAATTGAATAATGCCGACCTAGAGATATCCCCTCCTAAAATTGAGGAAATTCATCCCCCACCATCTTCCTCCTTGGAAGAAATTAACACCATTTACACGGTTTCCACTGGATACCCCTCTGTCCAGTCGGCCCCTTCCATTGATCCCTTTGACACACATGTTCAACCCTCTCAAATCGACGAGGAAACCACATGTCCACAACATGGAGCAGGCCCAAAACCTTGCCTACTCATCATCATCGTGATTCTCGTCGAAGATACTGGGGGCATCCACCCCACAAAGGGAATTCCCCATCATCATAACATCACTTCAGTATGCCACCACAGCCCACAGCCTCATGGTATAACACCCCGCCAGTAGTTGCTCAATGCCCTATTGATCTCTCTCTGAGACAACATCTGCACCACATTGACACCTCTGAGTTAGGGGGCATAATAGATTACCTCGACCCCGGGATAGGGGGCATGATCAATCATTTTGAACCTTCCCCATCATCTCTATCTCAAAACCTCAATGAGCCCATCGTTCAAACCAACACATATGTGATCCACAATCACAAACCCCATGCACATAGCATGGGGGCAGGTCATTAACCCTACTGACTTCTTCACATGCGTGATCTCAACCATTTTTTGAGGTCACATATCACTTGTATATTCGATTTGATTTGATACACCTAGTATTCTCCCCCCTCGGGTCATCATTTCTCCCCACCACTGCATCCTTAGCTTGGAGGGCTCACCTTTATTTGTAGCCACTTTTTAACCTAGTTATTTGCTTCGACCATTCCGGAGTCCTTATGACCTCCGTTTTTCGCACCATTTGCACCGCCAGATTCATATTTCTGTGCCCGTGATGACGCTTGAGATCATTTCTTGCTCTCGCCAAAAACTTTCGGGCATTCTTTCCATGCCCCACGCCACCTTGTTTTACATGCTACATCGGCTGTTGTCAGTTTATTGGCAGTTTTTATACCATCGGATTTAGTTTTCCGAACTTGTGCTGATGCTTGAGATCATTTCTCGCTCTCACCTCCAGAGTTTTCGAGCATTTTTTCCATGCCCCCTCGTCGCCTCGGTTTGCGTGCCCCATCGGTCGTCGTCTGTTTTCGATGAGTCTTATATCGCCGGATTCAGTTTCCACGCTCATGATGATGCTTGAGATCATTTCTCGCTCTCACGCCCAGATTTTTCAGGCATTTTTTCCATGACGCCCTTGTCACCTTGGTTTGCGTGCCACATCGACCGTCGTCCATTTTTTATGAGTCTTATATCGTCGGATTCAGTTTTTCACGCTCGTGATGATGCTTGGGATCATTTCTCGCTCTCACCCCATAATTTTCATTCATTTTTGCAAAATGCCACTCATCACCTCGGTTTGCATGCCACATCGGCCATTGCCCCTTTTTGACAATCTTTATGTCACCAGATTCAGTATTCCACACTCATGACAATGCTCGAGACCTTTTCTCGCTCTCATCAATCCCTCTTTGTTCGATATAATTTTACCCCTTTTTCGGGCTGAGCATTCCCTTTTACGAAAAAGGCACTTAGGGAGTTTCTGTTAAGCTCTTTTCTGACTCCTAAAACAATGAAAAGATCGCCGAGCAACCTTGCTTCCTTTCATGCTTGCTAAACGTATCTGAAAGGGTGTCTAACTGGTATAAGTTTACCCCTTTTCCGGACCTTGTAGACTAATTACGAAAAAGGAATACTCTAGTCACATCGGCTAGAAGAGTTCTCCATTTGCATCATTTTATGCTTTTTCGGGCCTTGGAGACTAACTTACGAAAAAGAACACCAATGGAGTCCACTTACTGCTTTCAGACTCTCTAAACATGAAAGCGACCACGAGCAATCACCATCCTGGGCTCGTAAAAACCAACAGGACAGTGTCACAACCACTGCAGAGTCTTCTTATCATTTTCAGACTCCTTAAAAATGAAAGCACCAATGAGCACGAACAGTCCTGGGCTCACAAAATCCACAGGATAGTACCATTTCAGAGCACACTTTTATCCCTTCTTCGAGCTCATTAAAACTACGAAAAAGGACCCAAGGGTGCTTTTCGGCACCAGAACAGATCACGTCTACTCATATAGCAACTTCCCCATTTTGGTCGTCTTTGTTCAGAGTATTCTATAGTATGTCACCCTGAGAATCCCTCGACAGCACCCATCAGCTTGACCCCCCCCAGAGTCAATACATACCCTTCAGTCCTTAAAAGCTATGATCCCCACACCTACAAGTCAGTTCCCTACACTGCTAGGTCAACCATGTCATCATGCTCTGAACAAAGAAAGTTTGAGTCTACCCACTATATGACCCCAGTTACTTCCCATCCCCACAAGTATGTCAGTCCTACCATCAATACTACCACACTTCAGTTCTACACCTCGCGCTCCTATCAAGGAAACATCATTGCCTTGTTAGTTGCTGGTCTCCCTCTATCGACAACAACCAAATTTATTCCAGAGGATAGACCTAGAGGTCCCTGTGTCTTGGACTCATCACCATTTATGATGAGTGCCTGCGAACCATTTCGAGAAGAGTCCTCAGTGCCTCTCCAAATGGTTGTTTCTCACATGCTTGACTTCAACACCTTTATCGCATCGTTGAGACTCACACAGGGTATTGGTCCGTTCAGTTATTTGTTCAAGACCCCGGATACCACCTGACTCCTCCACATTTGAGAGTCTACTTATGGAAACAATCAGCTACATTTTTTCTATAGATATCCGGGTTGCGTATGGCGACAGTATTCAAATGTACCCCAGTTTTATACTCCCTCGAGTATACAGTTACATATACTTCCCAGATATGGCTCACAGTCATTGAGTCCCTACAGATGTTGGACACCTTCAGTTTCAGCAGTTCATCAACCCTTCTGAGACCTTATTCAGAACGGTTGTTGCTTTATTCCAGTGTATCAGTAATTGAGATCAGTCATGTTATGATCATGAGTACATCCCAAAATGATGTCCCCTCTAGACCATTATGATGTACCAGCAGATTTTTTATGTATTTTTCAGGTCCCCCTTCTTGGGACTAATTGTTATGTATATGTCTTGATACGAGCATGGGTATGCCCGCCTCGTCCATTATCAGAGATTATTCCTCATTCATACTGAGGCCATATAATATTGTTTATTTTTGCAGCTTCCAAGGGCTGCGGATCCAGTCTCCGATCGGTCTCTTCTCCTCCCCAAACCCCAGAAAAAAAGACAAAAGAACTATGATGTCTATGGGCCATACGATGAGCTCCTGCCCTCACACATCAGGCGGCAATCTGTTAACACCCAAAAAGTGCTCACTAGCTCATTTCCTTATTCACATGACCCATTTGTCCACTTTTCCACCATTTGAGCCTCTAAAGCCACTAAAAGGTCACCAAAAGACCTTAATACACCCATTTTTCCACTCAAAATGAATATTTTTCCTCAAAAAACATAAAAAACCCTAAAAAATGGTCCAAAATTCCCAAAAATATTAAAAAGGGAATAAAAATATTCAAAATATTCAAAAAAGGAAAAAGGAGGGAAAAGGTACTTAAACCATATTGGTCAATACCATTGGTTTCCTCAAAACCATAATGGTATTCTCCACCACCAAAAACTATAAAAAGGTGGTAGGGGCTCCTCACTTTCCATCCATCCATCATCCTATCCTCATGCTGCCAAAATCCCTTTTGAGCATTGCCCACCTTTTTGAGCCTTGCACAAACCAGGAAGCATTGGAGAAGAAGAGACCTTGGGAGCTTGGAGCTGCTCACCCTTGGAGCTACTCAACAATCTTCACCACTTGGAGGTATTGCCATTGCAAGCACTTGCTTGCCCCTATTCTTAATACAAAATTGTTTTTTTTACATATTGTCAATCGTTTTGCTTTCCATAATATTTCCATTATTTGCTTATTTACTTCACATAGATCCATGATTAATATAGTTTAGATTAGTTTGTTGTTTATTTCTATTGAAACTGCTGCTACTAGTTAGCAGGTGCCCATTGCACTAAGCTTGGTTGCAAAACCAAGCCAACACCATGTATTAGCTACAAATTATTTTAATATTTTTTTTATAATTATTTATTTTGAATTTGGAAGTACTACCAAAACTTTCTAACAAATGAATTTACATAGTTTTAAGTAAAAATAAATTTATATTAACATAATAAAAATTAATAAATAAAATAATTGGAAAATTAATATTTACACACTTTTAAATATTTTTTTTAATAAATTGAATTTTAATTTACCTTTACATAAAACATGAAAATTCAATTTAAATTATATTAACATAAAAACTAGGTTGTTCATGATTTTAAGCAGTGGAAGTTTGAAGGAGGTGGAAGAGTGCCTTGGCTGGTCTATCTTCTCTATGTTTCGAGCCACAGAGTAGGGCTTATCATTAGGAGAAAAGCGTCTCTTGATGATGAGCCCTAATAATTAATAAAATAATTAAAAAAGTAATATTTATACACTTTTAAATAATTTTTTTAATAAATTTAATATAAAAATTATAAATTTATCTTTTCATAAAACCTCAAAATTAATAATAGTTTGTTTAATTAATTAAAAAATTTAAATATTTTATTACAAAGATTTACTCAAAGACAATTAAGATCCAATATTAATATAGATTAAGTTCCAAAAACACAAGTTAGCCCAGTAACCATATGCTTCATAGAAAATGGACAAAATATCATGTATTTAAAAGTAACAAGTAAAATTAGCAGCAAAGCTGCTATACCTACCTCTTAAAAATATTTTAATGTAATAGTTTGAAGATGTTTTAATATAGTAGTTGTGTATAAAATAAAAGCTTGGCTTGATTGGTGATGAAAGTAACTTCTCCAATGCTACAAGAGAAAGACCTTGTAATAGGGGGAGAGAGAAGGTGGAATAAAAATGCTTCTATGAGATAAGGGACAACTAATTTCAAAGCATTAAAGCATGGCTTTAAGTTATATAGGGATAAAATGACCACATCTTCTATGAGATAAAGGGACAACCAATTGCAAAGCATGGCTTTAAGTTATATAGGTATTAGATGGCACACTTTTATAGGGGCATGCATAGACAACTAAATTCTATAAATGCCACACCCTTTGGAAAATCACCTTCAATGTAATAAGACAGCCTCTCAACTTTCACACATCTCATTGCTATGATAACATCCATAATATGAAAGCCACTTTACATATTGAACAAGTAGGGGAAAAATAAACATAATTGTATTAGTGTCCTTCATATTCGCTAAGTTTGACTAGCTAATGCCATAATGTGAATTGAAACCATAGTTTGGCTAGCTAATACCATAATGTGATTTGAAACCATTAAAGGGTTCTTTGTAAATTGAAACCAAATCTCTTAATTAAAATATCATAAGAATAGTTGTTTCAAGAATTAAAATGTTCAAATAAATATATATGATAATGATTTCTCCCTATAAAAATTATATTAATTTTCAAATAAAAAATTAAAAATATGAAGTTTTGTATGTTAATTTCTTTACCATTTAACAATTAGTTTCATAATAAGTGTTTATAAACAATATTTATTTTTTAATTATATTTTTAATAGATTTTTACTAAAAGGAGATTGGCATTATGATTATGACAATTATAAGTTATTATAATTATAGTAATTATAAACTAGATTCTAAATTATAACGTAAAACAAAATTGAAACAGTAGTAATTACTTTTATTTGTATAATAATCATGCTTTTTCTTTTTTAGTCCATTGGTTGTAGTATGGGTGGTTAGGAGGAAAATTGTTGCCCTCCCCACCTTCTATTCCAAAGAAAATTAAAATTGCAAAGATTCATATGTTTTTAGTGCATTTTGTGTCTAACAATAGTGTCTTTACATTGATTTTTATAGCACTATTTGAAAGTAGTCGGCAAGGTCTAACAAACACTATAATTAATTAAAAAACAATTAGATAGTAAACAATAAGTGCAATGATAAAATGACAATATCATTTACAAGTATGAATTGTATAATAAATTGAATCTACTTTAATTTTAATTTTTAGAGATTTTATTCTATTTTTTTTTAAGATTTTATAAAATTTAAATTTTCGATTAAAAATTGTTTATATTTTTGTGACCACCAATTATTTACACAAGTAAATAAAACTTCATATTAAATATTTTTAATATCAAGTCTATATCTTATATAAAATTAACGTTATTATAAATAGAAAATTAGTACTATTATAAATATTTAAATAATATAATTTAATATTTTAGATTATTATAATTAAAAATATATATATTATATATTATTTCAAAACATAAATTATATATAAAAATTGATATAATGTTTTATGTTTTATTACATTATTTAGACATCACAACATATCTAATTATGAAAATCTACATTATAATTTCTTAACTATGAAAGTCTACATTCATTAGAGAGATTTTGAGGTCAAAAAAGGGCCTCCTAAGAGATGTACTACAAAAATATGAGATATATTAAAATATTATGAATTGGGGTTTTTATGGAGTAGGTATATATAACAAATCACCTCCCACACTATTTTCTATGCACAATATAAATAACCATGGTTGAGTTACTTTTCAAAATTCACTAGAAATAAAATTAATAAAATAAGTCTACATTGATGTGACTAAGATTCATTGTAAATTCCCAAAAATGTATTGTCCTTTAACATTTATTTGTCTTGAACTTGCAAATGAAATTAAATAATAAAAAAACATTTTTAAGAGCTTTTTTTAAAATTTTATGTTGACTTTTTATATTTAGTACTTTTCTCATGAATTTAATAATGTAATTTAATTGAGAATTTATTTACATGTAAAATGTCAATAATATTATTATAATCCATATTTCATTATTATTATTTATTAAATGTATTATTATTCTTTATTAGTTTGACATTATGTTATTAAATAGAATGGAGTGAATATATAATTTAAAATTAAAACCATAAAAATGATAATATATTATTTTATAAAAAAATGTGAAAGGACTTTCTTTATGAATTAAGAGTACTTCACTTGAAAATGCCAATAATATTATTTTATGTGAAAGTGTGAAAAGACATTCATTATGAGTACTTTACTTGAAAATGACAATAATATTATTTTATGAAAAGACTATCATTATGAGTACTTTACTTTATGACTTAAAAGTACTTACACCACTACCTTGGTTAACTATGTGTTTTCATCCACCATAGAAAATTTGACAAATAAGCATTCTTTACTCATGCAATGCCACCTCACCAAGGGGGATGATGTCATCTACTAGAATGTGATTGGTTGTATTTTATAGTACATTTTCTTTGTTTTGAGGCCCTTTTTTGACCTCAAAATTTCTCTAATGAAAAATATTCGATTATTTTTAATTAATATCCATGAAGTTTCGAACTGGGTTAAAATCTCACCCATTTTATTAGAGGCAAAGAGGGTCCCTCAAAGTTGTGGATAACCCGTGAAATCTATAATACTTTATAAATATAATAATAATAAATTTACGTTAATTTAAAAAAAATGAAAAAAAATGAATGACGTGATAGGAATTTGGGAAATTGTTCTAAATGAATATAATTAATCTTCCTATAACCACAAACGGCTGTCGGTGAAATCTCGTTCGCATTTTAGTCCAAAAATAGCGGTAAACAAAACATCTCTTTCACGAATTATCAAGAATGGCAATAGAAATATACTTCTCATGGTTTGTTATTATATGATATAACAAGCGATTTTTCCCAATGTCGTAAAAATCCTGAAACCAATAAAGAGGAATGCCAATTATTTAGAGAGAAATAGCGTACGTACAATAGACCAATACGGGCTTGGACATCGTGCCAAACAGTATCCAGCTTGGGATGAAATCGTACATTTGGGATGGTGCTATGTAGGACATGATAATAATAGTGTAGACAGATGTTAAATGCTTAATTTTTTGTATTTTAATTATTTTTTTATTAATTTTTATTTCTGACAATTCATGTGTATAGTAGGGAAAAATTGTCACTTCAAAGCTTTCCTCCAATTAAAAATTAATATTCACTTTAATATTATTTTTTAAAAATATTCACTTTAATATTCACTTTAGCAGGGAAATTTGTAATTCTAAAATTTAAAAATTATTTTTTATTTTTTAAAATATTCACTTTAATATTTATTTTCTATAAAACATTTAAAAACTATTGAAAAAATATATTAGAAATTGCATAATAATTAAAAAATCAATTGACATTAATTGCGAACCCATTGCTATATATCTTGCCTTCGGTAGGTATAATAAAGTTGGATTAACAATTTGATAATAAGTTAAAAGTTGATATTATTAATTGTTTTTTAATGATTTAAAATTTTAACATTTAAGAAAGAAAATTAAAATATTAAAAAAATACAATCATTTTTATTATAATTGATTTGAAATAAAATGTAAATATTAATTGAAAGTGTAAGATTCACTTATGAAATATCAACTTTGCTCACTATGGAGTTCTTATCACATAAGATATACCATGTAATCATAATATACATTAGATACCATCTTAAGATCAAAGATGAAAATAATAATTTCAAAAAATAAGAAAAAAACTTACATTAATTGAAAGTGTAACATTATCTATTATGAACAACCTCTATATAAAACATACTTTCAAGCAATAATATAAAAATGTTGGTTACAAAATTTAGCTATATAAAACTGCATTATGTCAAAATTTCTTTCAATGCAAAGTAAAAGTAGTTGTAAGAATGTATTCAATTAATTGAAATATTGAAATACTTATGTCAAAATTATAAGTTGTAAGATTGAAGTAGTGCATTATACCAACATTTATACTTCTTTCTCATAGAAAAGTTAGTATTTTCTATGTTGGCAAAATATTTATTACAGATAAAATTCCACTTTAGTTTTCTTCCACATTTTTGTTGTTGGATAGTAGATCTATGTTTTCCAATATTCCCGTAGTCTAAGTTTTCCAAACTTCTTACAGTGCAAAGTAAAATTAGTTGTAAGAGTGTATTGAATAAATTGAAAATTTGATATTCTAAAAAAATTGAAAGACAAACTATTATAGAGATACCTTTTCCATTGAAACTTTGTTTTGCTAAGTCTTTATGTCCATAAGTATATTTTCATAATTGACTGTGAACTCTCCATGAACAAAGAAGTCACGTAATATGTAGATGACAATAGATTTGTCTTTTATATAATCTTCATATGATAGTGCTATTAAATTTGGTAATAATTTTTTTAAGATGTCACTTTTTAGTACACGTGATAATTTTGCATATTAACATCTCAACTAATGCAAATAGTTCATAGGAGTGCCATTGTTACATTTGACACATTGTACTATGGTCCCTCGTATTGATCCAATATTTTCTATAACAATATTGCAATTTGAGCATGTAAGCTGAAAATGATTGGCATATATGTTTCATATGTGCAATGTACCTTCAACCTATTTGACATTGTTGAATGTTGCTTGTTAATCAAAATGCATTTATAGAAGATATGTTTAATATAATGTATTTTTCTATGGCATCATTATTTCACATGATTTGTGGATTTCAGTAATGTTTGCAAATCATTCAATGTCTTTTCCACCCTTAGTGTTGTGATGACAATTGATGGTCCTGTAAGTAGCACACTTGGTTGTGCTTCTTTTTGTTTGACCAGATTTCTGAATAGAAAAATTGGAAACTCCTTTTTGAAATTTGGGCTTGAATTGCAACAAAATATACAACAAACATTGGAAATAGTTATATTTGCATTTTAACAAGAGACCAAGATCAATCTTTTTATTTTTATAATGGATAGAACACTTAAAATTTTGAAAAAATTGAATAATTTTGAATCTATATGCATAGATAGAACTAGCCTTACAATTGCTTTGTCATTCTGTGAGTTTCCATCGGGCACAAGTCGGGTCGGTCGAACCTTCTTGCTTAACAATACAAATGACACACACGACGCTGACACAGACTTGGTGTAAAAAGGATGCCAGAAGTTGGCTTCTATTACTTCAATTGAATTACGGTTACAATGCGAAATGCAAAGAAATGTAAACAGCTAAACAAGTTGGCCTTAGCCTAATACAATATACAGAAGTAAATGTGTGCTCTCTCTGTGTGCGATCCTCTCCCTCTCATACTTCTATTGAATGCTAGAATGAATGAGAAATGAGTGATGATCCCCCCTCCTTTGTGGTTGCGCACTAGTCTTCTACTGCTGCTCATCCCGAGGTCCACTCAAATCCCCGAGACACTCTTCCTCTATTCGTTGAATCCTCCCCAATCCTGCAGACCTGTAGTTGTCAGTGCCCTCTAGCTGTGCTGCACAACCTCTGTCTGTGGTGACATATGTCCTGATCCCAACCACCTTCTTAACTTCTCATGAATTCCTTAGCAACCCCGAACGACTACCAAGTACTCTGCTTGACTTCTGTGCTTCTCTGAATCTGATACAGTAGTCGATCCCATCATTGACCTCAACCATAGTGTCCTCCATCATCCTTTGACTTCACCTGTCGGCTTAATTCACTTCCATGACTACCAATCTAATCTGCCCCTTCCTCCGCGCTAGACTTCCGCAAACCTGTCGGTGTCACGATTCAACATGTTGAACTTCATCATCTCCGCTTCGATCCTGTAGTTTGTCGACCTTTGACATGTCGACTCTCGACCTTCTCCTCCTGTCGATGCACCTCGATAGCTCCCTGCTTGACTACTTGGCTTTCGACAACTAGTTTTCACTTCTGCACCAGTGATCGTCAGCACTCCCTCTATTCGGCCTCCTATTGATCATCTTCAACTGCTCTGCCTAGGCCCTGATGCTCCTGCATCAGAATCCCAAGGTGAAAAGTCACTCGACTGCTCCGCTAGTATCCTGAAATCTTCTTCGAAAATCCATGTCGCCTCCTGCAACTCATCATATTTCCATTGCACTAAGTATTCCTTCTTTCGCGAACTGTTCATACGCTCGATTTCACATTCCTCTTGTACTTCGATGATTTCTTCTTTGTCATGTCGAACTGGTATCTTCACTGTCCAATCGATGTTTGACACTTCCATGCTGTTGCAGGTTGAACCTTATTCAAATTTGTACAGATCTGAGACATTGAACATTGGTGAAATGATCAAGTATTCCAGTTGCTCTAACACATAAGCATTGTCCGAAATATTCTTCAAGATCTTACATGGTACAATATTCTTCAGCTTCAGTTTGTTATATGTACCTGTCAGAAATATATCCTTCCGCAGATGTGCATAGACTAAGTATCCTTCGTTGAATGGCTTTGCCTCTTCTTTTTGTCGGCTCTCAACTTGTATGTTGCACTGCTCTTTTCAATGCACTTTCTCACATCGTCATGCACTTATTTCATATGCTCTGCGAATGCTTCTGCATCTGCGCTTTTCCTGATTTGTGTCGGCATCTCGACCAAATATACCACTCCATGTGGGCTTCATCCCTGAAAAATCTAGAATGGGCTCAGACCTGTCGACTGATTCACAGAATTGTTTTACAGGAACTTTGCTTGTGCCAACATGTTCTCCCACTGCTTGGGTCTGTCAGTCGTAAAACACCTCAGAAGGTTTCCCAAACTTCTGTTCACCACCTTGGTCTATCCATCTGTCTGTGGATGATATGCCGAGCTAAACTGTAACCTCGTGTCTAGTTTCTTCCATAGGGTTCTCCATAAATGCCCCATAAACTTGGTATCTCTGTCCGACGTGATACTCTTAGGAAACCCATGCAATTTGACTGATTCCTTGAAGAATAGTACAAAAATTCCTATGGCGTCACTTGTCTTCCTACATAGAATAAAGTGTGCCATATTCGAAAATCTGTCAACTACAACAAAGATTGAGTCATTACCTTGCTGCATCTTTGACAATCCTAATACAGAATCCATGCTTAGGTGCTCCCATGGGGTATTTGGCACTGGTAATGGCATATACAACCCCGTGTTCTGACTTATTCCTTTTTCCAACTGGAAAAATCGACACTGTTGTACCCACTTCCCGACATCTGTCGTCATTCCAGGCCAATAATACTTTTCTTCGACCAATGCCTTGGTCTTATCGATTGCAAAATGACCTGCTAATCCGCCACTATGCAACTCTCGGATTAGGTTCTCTCTTACAGATCCTCTCGGAATACACAACTATTGTCCCTTGAATAGGTATCCCTCTTGGATGAAATAATCCAAGTATGGAGTCTTGTCGACACTCCATGGTTTGCTACTTTCCTGCCATGCTTTCCCAAAATCCTCGTCGGTCGCATACTCTGTCTTCAACGACTCTATTCCTGTTGCCTGAACTATCATCATGTTCAACAATGCAACTCTTCGACTTAGCGCATCGGCAACCTTATTCGACTTACCCGACTTATGTCGCAACATAAAGGTATATCCCTGCAGGAACTCGACCCACTTCATGTTCCATTGATTGAACTTCGACTGAGTGTTCAAATATCTCAGTGCTTGGTGATTTTTGTATAACACAAATTCCTTGGGAAACAAATAATACCTCCAGTTTTTCAATGCTTGGACAATAGCATAGAATTCCTAGTCATAGACCGAATATTTTCGCTTTGCATCATCCAAATTATCACTGAAGAATGTAATTGGTCGGCCCTCTGGGCTCAACACTGCTCCAATTTCCATTCCACTCGTGTCGCAATCGACTTGGAAAACTTTGTCAAAATTTGGGAGCGCTAACAACGGGCTCTCAGTGACCTTTTCCTTTAACTTGTCAAAATCTCTCTGGGCAACTTCCGTCCACTTGAACTCCCCTTGTCGTATGCACTCTTTCAAAGGTGCACATATTCGACTGAATCCGCTTATGAACTTCCTGTAGAAACTAGCAATTCCATGGAAACTTCTCACTCCAATCGTGCTTGTCGGTTCTGGCCAATACAATATTGCTTTTGCCTTCTCTAGGTCCATCACCAACCAACCCTTTACCCGATATTACGAATCCCAAGTACACCAGTTCTTCCTTCATGAAGAAGCACTTTTGCAAGTTCACCATCAGCTTCTCTTCCTACAACTTCTGCAATACCTGTCGAATGTGTCCCAGGTGATCGACCTTGGTTCAACTAAATATCAGGATGTCGTTTAGGTACACTACGACGAAATTTCCCAGGAATGGCTTTAGTACCTCATTCATCAACCGCATGAATGTACTGGGTTGTTAGGAACCCATGTCTTTACTTTGTTAGTATATTGTTGTTGGACGCATATGCTTTGTAAGACGTCTCGTAGTATTTGTTGATCCATAGTTTTTTTTATTGTTGTTGGGTGCATATGCTTTGTAAGTCGCTCATAGTATTTGTTGACCCATAGTTTATATTGGCCCATGGTTTTGACCCATAGTATTGACGCGTAGACTTAGTAGATAAGTGTGCATTGAGGGAAAAGAAGGCACCATGAAGTTATTTGTATTGAGCTTACTCAAAGGAGGTTTCCCCCTCGAAGTGGCCTGTGATCAATAAAGTGATTCTGAGTTCTGTTATTACTGCTATCTCATGTATTTTCATTGATTAATTGTTGCAGGTTCCTCACATGGGTGCATTAGTCAATCTGAATGGAATGACTAACCACTCATACAACCCTTCCTTCGTCTTGAATGTTGTCTTCCATTCATCTCCTTCTCTAACCCAAATCTGGTGATATCTACTCTTGAGGTCGATCTTTGTGAAGTATCTCGCTCCACTCAAGCAATCCATAAAGTCGTCCATTCTCAGAAATGGAAACCAGTACTTGATCGTGATATTTTTGATGGCTCTAGAGTCTGTACACATCCTCCATTCTCCACCCTTCTTCAATGCTAGTACTACTGGTACCGCGCATAGACTTAGACTCTCTCTAATCAATCCTCTGTCCAACAACTCCTGGACCTGTCGATTGAGTTCCTGACCCTCTGTCGGAGTCATTCTATGCGGTGCCTTGTTTGGAAAACTTAATCCTGGAATCAAGTTGATCTGATGGGATATGCTTCTCATCGGTGGTAATCCTGTCGGCTTCTCGTCGACTACTATTCTCCTGAACTCGTCAAACATATTTTCAACTTCGACAAGAATTCTCTTCATTGTCGACCTTTCTACACATGGCCCTTTCGAAATGATGGCGAAACATCCCGACTGCTTCTCCTCCTCTGTGAGGAATTCCATGGAAGTACACATCAGCACTCGCTTCTCCCAAAAGTTCCTCTCGCCCTACTTGCAGTTGCCTCGATCCTCCTGCTTCGGCTTCAGATTCCCCTACGTGCCATTTTTCCACACTGTGACTGTGTTGGATCGACCATCATAAATCATATTTCCATGGTCTTGATAACAATAGATGACATGCGTCCATTGGGATTACGTCGCAGAGTATGTTGTCTTCAAGCTTCCCAACCTTGAAGTTAATCACGCACTATCTGGTTACCTTAAAATGATGTCTTTTCTACAACCAAGATATCTTGTATGGATTTGGGTGTTCCCGACATCTCAAACCCACCTTGTCGATGACCTTTGTCGACACAAGATTCTCTGTACTACCACCATCAACTACGGTCTTGTAATACCACTCGTCGATCCGCACTCTAGTTCGGAAGATAGCATTTCGATATGCTGGCTCTTTCTCGTTGCGTTAGTAGTATTGAACCAATGTCCTCCTAGCCGTCATGGTTCAAATTTTTCTTTTCCCATCTTCACTACTGTCGGATGTCAACTACGCCCTCTCGTCGACTTGCTCATCTCTTCGACATTTGCGTTTTGACTCCTCTGCAGCATGTAGGTTCTCTAGGCATTCATATTCCTTGTGTCCGACTCCTTGAAACTTATAACAAACCACAGTTGGTCTGTCAACTTTCTTCTATGTCGGACCAGTTCGACCATATGCACCCCGACCACGGGTCTCTTGACCATCCCGTCGGTTTCCCTATGTCTTCTCTCTGGTCGATGTCCCTTCTGCACATTGATTGTCTTCGACAAATTCCCTTTTGGTTCCGCTACTTTGGCCTTTCAAGGAAACAGCCTTCGCAACTCGACTAGTCACCCTTCCTCTGGTCGATGCAGATTTCCTTGACAGTTTCTCTTCTGCCTTCAAAGCTAGCTGATAGGCTTCACTGACCGCTTTGAACCTTGATAGGCTTAACTCGTCCTGGATGGCATACTTCAATCCATTCACATATCTTGTGACAGCTTCTTCGCCTTCGTCGGTCTGCCCCGACCATATCAACAATATGTAGAACTCTTCTGTGTACTCTTTCATGGTCATCTCTTTTTGTCGAAAGTTCTGGAACTTCTGGAACAAGGAAATCACATAGTCACTTGGAAAGAACTTCCCTTTCAGCTTGGAAACCATCATGTCCCAAGACTTTATTTTCTCCTTTCCTTTCTTAACTCTGTCAACCTATGCATTGTCCCACCACAATGAGGCATGAACCTTCAACCTCATACATGCAATCTTAACCCGTCCGGGATCCTCGATATGCTCTATGTCGAAGTATATATCCATTTCTCTGAACTAGTCAATCAAGTCTTTTGAGTCCAGACTTCCTGAGTAGGTAGGTACATCCATCTCCGTCTGACCTCTCATCTCTAATAGTAGCTTGATCAGTTTGTCTTTTGGTTCCTCCTCAACTATTTCCCGCACTTCCACTTCTTCGAATTCCTCGTTGTTGTGGTCTAACACATCAGGAATACAACCACGCCTTTGGATTTCCTTAATCGCTACGACTTCACTAGTCAAACTTCGCATTGTTCACATGCATTCGTCGAACATCTAATGATCAACTGTGACTGCTGCACCACACTCTCTTCATCCACATCCTCGAACATTAATGCCCCTGTGAGCCATTTTCAACCACAGCTGAAACTCCCACTCCTCCAATCACAATTGAACTTCACAAGTCATTCATAACTCTACCCAACCGCCGCTAGAGTTGTTAACACACTCGACACTGGATTCCTTTCCAGCTCTGATACCAACTGGCCTACAATTCGGGTCGGTCGAACCTTCCTGCTTAAAAATACACACGACACAAATGATTCTCACACGGACTTGGTGTAAAAAGGATGCCAGAAGCTAGCTTCTATTACTTCAATTGAATTATGGTTACAATGCGAAATGCAAAGAAATGTAAACAACTAAACTACTCGGCCTTAGCCTGATACAATATACAGAAGTAAATGTGTGCTCTCTTTGTGTGCGATTCTTTTCTCCTCTCAAACTTCTGTTGAACGCTAGAATGAATGAGCAATGAGTGATGATCCCCCCTCCTATGTTCCTGCAAACTAGTCTTCTACTACTGCTCTGCTGCTCATCCTAAGGTCCACCCCAATCCTTGAGACACTCTTCCTCTGTCTGTCGAATCCTCCCCACTTTTAGTTGTCAACGCCCTTTGGTCGTTTTGCACAACCTTTGCCTATGGTGACATCTGTCCTGATCCCAACCACCTTCCTAACTAGTCATAACTTCCTTAGAAACCCCGAACGGCTACCAAGTTCTCTGCTTGACTTCTACGCTTCTCTGACTCTACTACAGTAGTCAGTCCCATCACTGACCTCAACCATACTATCCTCCGTCATCCTTCGACTTCACCTGTCGGCTTACTTCGCTTCCACAACTACCATTCCAATCTGCCCCTTCCTCCACGCTAGACTTGCGCAAACTTGTCGGTGTCATGATTTGACAACATGTCGACCTTTGATGTCTCCAGTCCGATCTTGTTGTCTGTCGACCTTCGACATGTCGACTCTTGACCTTCTCCTCTTGTCGACGCACCTCGATAGCTCCCTGCTCAACTACTTGGCTTTCGAAAGGTAGTCTTCACTTTCGCACCAATGGTCATCGACACTCCATCTGGTCGGTCTCATGTCGATCATCTTCGACTGCTCTGCCTAGGCCCCGATGCTCCTACATCACCATCCCCTATTTTGAGGATATGTTATGTGCCTAATTTCTTTGTAGTTGTCACAATCGCACCAATTGTTCCAAGTGTGTGCTGCTCTATACTTTCTACAGGTGTTATAATGGTTGTGTTTGGTATGAAATAATATTCTAGAGAAATAGATGCTATATTTTCTATGCTAGCATGATGATATACTACCAATATACAATCAGACTCACTATGGTCATAATCAGTTTTGGGTGCAATTTTGAAATTTTTTATATTAATGCCTTTCCCTGAAAGAAATTTTTCTTGATGTTGTTGAATAAGATTTTGATGTATATTCAAGGTAACCGTCATTTTTCTTTTAGCATCTGTTAATTATGCTCACAAAATTTTGTTTTCCTTATTTGATTTGTCGAGCATTGTTCTATATGTAACAACCACGTTGCCAACAAATACATCTCCTATTTTGCAACTAGTCAATTCTTCAATAATTATTGTGTGGCATGTTATTGATTTTTTCCTATGCAAATTAAGATGCTACAAGTTAGATAAAGGAGGATCGAATGGAATTTCAGAATTTTAAAAGTTAGCTAAAGGAGGATCGAATGGAATTTCTTCAAATTCTGGTTGGACAATTTTTACCTTTTCAACTATGCTTCTAATGCTTCTCTTTCTTTTCAACTTTATAATTGTCTTTTCATGTTTCTATGGATGGAAATTGAATATGCTAATTAGACGGATGCAATTTATTTTATTTATGTGCTTTATTACAATCTAGAATACTTATACCTAACGAAATAAAAATTTAAAAGCAAAGTACCAATACTAAACAACAAAATGCAATAATGTTTTTTGCAACATTCCATTGTACAACCACAATTAATATGCTTAGCCTAAATTGTACCTAAACGAAGAATTTAACATAACAGTCTTGTGTTTCAAGTTCAAGTCCATTGGGAGAACTAGACTGTTTGTATTGTTTTCTATGTTAGAAACCAAGAATAAAATTTTAGTCCCAACATCAAGCACAACGGAAACTGGAACCTCAATGCCATCGACTAAGATTAAGTCAGTTTGTTCATATTATGAAATTTGAACCATCTACGCAAAGGTTAGTGATCAACCTTTAATAGGAGGGGTCATTGCGTGAATGACCTAGATTTTGGGGCCATCGATGGGTAGTCTCTCTTCTAAATGCAAGATGAGAACCCATTGTTGCAAGTTCGCAATTATTTAAGAAAATGAACACCCATTGTTAGAGATCAAACATTGTTGAACCATGAGTTACTTGCTCAAGAGCCATTTTCTGATGGTTTCAACCATGTATGTTGTTACACGATGCTTTGAAATGGCTTCTGGTCCCTCAAAATCACATAATGAAAATTTGGATTGATTTAGCAAATGGTTTGACATATATGTATATGAAGGTTAACATCGCCAATTCAAAGGTTACTTGGAAACAATGTAGACTAATCAATGCAATATGTTGGAGATTTGATATTTATTGTGGATTGACACTTTTATTTAGATAATGGATGAAAGTTGTTGAAACAATACACGTTATCCAATACAATAGGATGGATATGTAATATTTATAATGGATAGACATTTTTATTTTGAGTCAAATTAAATGATGAAAGTACATCCAATAATAATGTTTTCGTTAATATTAATTAATAACTTTTACAAATAACAATTTGCTTTACCTTAAAGTAATCATTCATAAAAATAATCATTTTTTTTTTTTGAAGTATTTTGATATCTTCTATTTATTATTAATAATTTTTGTTTACTAATAAATTATAAATAAAATACATAAAAAGATAACTAATATTTAAAAAATATGATTATTAAAACTTTAATTAAAAACATATAGATAAACACTTATTGCTAAAGTGAAAGTAGATATAAGCCAAATTAGAACTGCACTAATAATAGGGCCCCATTCAATGCAACTGTTATGTTCTCTTTCTTTGATTTAAATTAAGCCCGTCAAAAGGATATGTGGGGTACTGAAAAACTCTCAATCTATTTAGAAGGCCGCATAGTGTCCTATACATTGAAAAAAGCAAAATAATGTTTGCGTTGTAGTTAATGAATAAATAATTGGAAGTTTTATTTTGATATGAATTATAAAGTTTTAAAATAAATTTTGATAAATAAATAAATATCTTTTTAACAATTTTATAATTTTAATATTTAAAAATTATATATTCAAAATAATTTTATTTTTCCAAAGGAATCAAAGCGACAAAAGATGTCTTAACGGAATTGAACCTAAGGTGGATGGAATGAAATCCATCTAACTCCACCAATAAGCCACGGTATCCTTGACATAAAAATAGTTTTATATTAACAAATTTACAATTTCAATATTTACAAATTATATATCTAAAATTATTTTCTATTTTCTATTTTACTTAAATAATTAAATTAATAATTCTGAAAATTGCAAGTAACAATTTCAACAAATTCAAAATCTACTAGATTTTTATATATCAATATTTTTGTTATAGATCAATAAATAAATTCATGTTATTTCATTTTTATTAGCATAACATCATATATTATAAATTATATTAGATAGCCCGTCGTGGTGTAGACCAAAGCTCGTGCAAGCTTTGTAAGAGGTCGCTCGTTCAAACCCCGGATAACTCGTGGGCCATTGTGACGGACTATGTGGTTGCACCTAGGGGTATAGTGGTAGCAGATGGGACATGTGGGTACCAGCCCCATCCAAGTGTACTCTCTAGATTGATTTTATGGGCGTCCTTCAAAATTCCAAATAAACAATTATAAAAGAAAAGAAATATAAAAATAACTTGCAGCTAGTGCATGGATAACTCCTGGCTCATGCATGAATAACATGTAGTGATAGATAACACTAAATAACTAAAAAAGATAACGGTCTGAGGTATAGACAACAAGTGATTACCACTAAGCATGAAGAACAAGTAATAAATAACTTATTCATGACACTTAACTTATAACTTATAAGTATTCACCGGCCACAAATTAAGTGACTAGACTTTATTTTTTTTAAATGTTTGATGTAATATTTTTATTATATAAATATCATTTTAACAATGCGTCAATACAATGTAGAAATAATTAAAAAAATACCACTCGACCTTATTTTTAAAGTGTGTTTTCATGTCAAATTGAATATTTTTATTATATATAAATTATCTCCATACCATGCATCCGCATCCATTCTGCAGGAAACACCTTTAATTTAATTTAATTTTTTTAATTACACAAAAAGGTTTGCCAAAATTGCATATGATTTTTGTTCTCGGCTTGGAGCCATTGTTGTATTGTTAACTTGTAATGACCCTTTGGGGTTTTCTTGGTTATTTAATATAAATGTTTGGATCTTCTCCATATATTTGTTCTTGGATTACGCTACATTATTGGTCTAAGTTGATGTCTCCATGTTCTTGTAAAGGGTTATTGTGGCTTTATATTTGATTCTTATCATGTTTACAGCTGAGTCTGATGCTTGAATGCAATTTTTCGTATTTAATCGTGATTGTGTGTATTATTATATTACTTCATAAATTTTTGTGGGTGCCCTATCGATCTCTCCCATAATGTTAATTTTTATTTGCCTTTGTTTTTAGTTTGAAGTTATATTCGTCCCATCAACCACTAGGTTCGACCCGGGGTCACGTTGGTTGTTTGAGTTGATATTTGCTTTGTATGTAACTAATGCTTACTATGACTTTATGATTATTACGCCATAGGCGTTTCACCACGGAGAAGCATAAGATCCATGTCGACTAGATTCCTCGCTTATAGAGCGAATGGAATCCTGTCACGTGGATGTTCCCAACCCGCACTTATAGCATATGGTGATGGTAATATGGTGTTGCACTTCAGATGTCATACCGACGAGTTTAAATGCAGAACTCTAAGCAATTACTTGCAGCGGGTACAGAAGGAAATTAAAGAAGAAACTCATTCGAAATCATTGGAGAGGTTCCTGTTGTTGATGAATTAGCTGACCAGGTCGAAGGATTTGAAGAATATACTAAAACCAAGGCCGCAGAATTGTAAAACCTGTATGTTGAAGCCTGCAAGATCGCTTGCACGCCCTGTTCGAGTTGAGGATGTTGCTAATTTTTTGCATAAGAATTTGCCAACCACAATTTCCTACGGGCTATTCTTTTATCGAGTCAACCTTTTGCCATGCAAATTTTTTTTTACCAGGTCGACCTTCTGTTGCTTACTTTAGTCAATTGAATTTTGAAGACACTCTTAATCGACCGACTATAATCATTGATCAACTCATCTTACTATATCAACCACTTGAAGCCAGCAACTTGTCGCGGTTGGTCACGCAGCTCTTCCACCTTGATTTCATGCACCTCTTCTAACTTGGACATCCCAACAACATTTGACGCAGAAGGTCGATGTCATGAAACTATTGAAGGTTGTCGAATCCATCGAAGTGTTGTATGTGTGCCGAACCGAAACTTGTCAAGGTTGGTCGAGTTGAAACTTGTCAAATCGGAACCTATCGGGATTGAAACATAAATTTCCTAAACTAACGTTACCTGCAAATAGTCTAAAAATGATTCATTACCACAACGTGATTCTGTAAATTCTCAGCATGCCAGATCAGTTATACTAAACAGAAGCTCCGACAGGCCATTGAAAACATTGGAAGCTTCTGTTATACTAAACAGAAGCTTCAGCTTCACACACCAGTCTTCCCATCAGTGCACCATGATATGGATTTGCCACCCTCGATCTTCGACAAGATCTATCTTGGTTTCCGATCGTAAGGACAGTTATCTCGGTTGTTGGTCATTTCTGGCTCCGACAACTTGCAAACTCGATAGGTTCACCTTCGACAAGTCTCGATTAAACTTTGACAATCCAACAAACTCGATAGGTTCCTCTTCGACCAGTCGCGGCTCGACTTCGACAACTCAACCCCGACAGGTTCTGGGTTCGACATGACCTCCACTTGGAAACGGTCGCTACCAATACCTCTCGGCACACAAATACAACCAAACTCGCTAGCATTTGGGTTGATGCAGTCTAAGCAGGCGATGTAGCTTTGCATGGAAAAAGATTACGAGATCTACATTTTTTATTAGAAAATTGAGCATTCAATGATGGATTGGACATTGAACAACCTTCCATAAGGTTACCCATGTGAACATTCATTTCTTTGGGTTTAATCCATCACGAAGTTATGAACTTTGGTTCAGTAGTACCGAATCTGCCTATCGACGTATATCTGGATTTGATGGATTGGACCTCTTAGACATTCTATCTTGTGGAGATAGGAGAACATATTTCAATGGAACAATGGTTAAATGTGTTGAGACACCGACGCACCGCCTTTACTCTTAATCGTTTATAAATTTCGATGGGTAAAGGCTCTGTGATTGTTTTGTTGTTTGCTACTGTTATTTTGACATCATCTCAATTTTTTTCTCAGCATTCGAATCGCCATTAATTTGTTCCTCTTTTACAGAGCAACGACCCTCTTGAGGAGCCAAAGGTTCTTTTTTTCTATTAAAAAACAAGGTTCTCCTCTCAAACCAAACTCATATTTCTTGTTATAATTACCCTTTTCCTGTTTAATATTTACAAACAAGGTTCTGTTGTCTTTTTGGGTGTTTTTTGTTGGACACTATAGTCTTTTTCTGTCAATGCATTGTCATTTATTTACTCGTATTACTTGTATGTTCAATCTTTAACGTTAGTATTTGATCATGTATGTGATTTATTTACTGGTTTCAGATGAAAGGGTGCTTGACTGGTATATATTCATTTCCTTGTGTTTACCAATATATATTTCCTACTAACTTGGGCAGATAATTTGCACCGCAATAGTTTTTGTCTCCTCTAAAAGTTAGGGCTTCCAGAAAATTAATCTTTAATTTAGGCATCTGGTATATGAAAAATCCTATCTTGTTCTAACTGTTCTTGTTTAATATTTAAAAAGAAGGTTCTCAGAGGAAATTTACCCAGAATTGTGCTGCGTTTTTTAGTGTTTTTTGTTGGAAACTAGAGTCTGTTTCTGTCATACACTCTATCATATTTCTTGTTATAATTACCCTGTTCCTATTTAATATTTAAAAATAAGGTTCTGCTGTCTTTTTGGGTACTTTTTGTTGGACACTATAGTCTTTTTCTATCAGTGCACTGTCATTTATTTACTCATATTACTTGTATGTTCAATCTTTAATGTTAGTATTTGATCATGTATGTGATTTATTTACTGTTTTCAAATGAAAGGGTGCTTGACTAGTATATATCCATTTCCTTGTGTTTACCAATATATCTTTCCTACTAACTTGGGCAGATAATTTGCACCACAACAGTTTTTGTCTCCTATAAAAGTTAAGCCTTCTAGAAAATTAATCTTTAATTTCGGCATCTGGTATATGAACAATCCTATCTTGTTCTAACTGTTCCTATTTAATATTTAAAAACAAGGTTCTCGGAGGAAATTTACCCAAAAATGTGCTTCCTTTTTTAGTGTTTTTTGTTGGAAACTAGAATTTGTTTCTGTCAGTACACTATGCACTACGATAGTGTGTGAGAGAGATCCGAGAGATGTTGGTAACTCTTTTAGGTGCAATTAAAATTTTATTTAGGCATCTTGTGTATGAACAATGCTATCTTGTTCTCATAATTATTGGAGTTGCCACTATGTTAAGTGGCAAAACCAGCATTCGGTCATGTAGCACGTTGTTTTAACCATCATTTTGAGGCTTGGGCAGATGATTAGCAGCCTAATTTAAAAGGAACCTCTTATTATGAGATGTCAAGCCCTACCTGATAAACCATGAATGTTCTCATTTTGAAAATATCCCTGTACCTAAATTTATTTAGATTGGCCTATCAAAAGCTTTTCTTAAGATTTATACTCCTGATTGATCTTGTTTATGAAGTCCTAGAAGCTTTGTCTAATAGAAGGGAGTATTTCTTCCTCATACCATTAGTGTCAACTTGGAATATTTATTCATAATAAACTTTCTTACAATTTTCTCAACAACAATTCTGTCATTCACAGTTCTGAGAGGAAATTTATCCAGCATTGTGCTGCCTTATCGCTTACTTTTGTAGTCCCAACTACTCTTGTAACCTTTTGTCACATCTTAACTCTTTCAATAACATACGATATAAATTTCAAAATAAAATAAAGGATCTATGAGGTTGTTTAGAACTACATGTTTCCTTATTACTCTAATACGCACGTTCTCCTACATCTTTTATCTTTACACTTAATATCAATATTGCCCCTTTTTCCAACTTACTTTTGTAGTCCAACTATTCTCACTACCATGCTATGGACACTTTGTTGACCAAAAATGTTGTTTCACTTCTGATTCATGGTGCTATTGACGTATGCCCACTTGTACAAGTTGTTGCTCTCAATCGAGTAAGCTCTCTTAACTCAGCAACTTCCCGCTTCCGAATCTCTATCTCTGATGGAATTCATAAGCACGATACATTGCTTCCAACTAGCTACAATAGCGCTGTGGAAAACCACCAACTCCAAGCAAGTTCGATCATCAAAGTCATCAACTTTACATGCAACACTATACACGATGCAACGTATGGTTTGCTTTCTTCATCTTATGTTTAACTTATTTTATTTTGCACTCCCAATAATTGTAACATATTTTCTACTTATACTTACTTACCTTAATTCTTCTTTCCAGGACTATCGCATTGGGAACATTCTAAATTGTCACATTGGAAAAAACAGTTGTTGGAGACCCATCCCCTTTCAACTTCACCACTAGCTTTACCTCCCGCAGCAATTCATCTATTTCAGAAAACAATGTCCTTGATCCCCAAAACCCTTCACTTGCCATACCTTCATCGCAAAATCCAACCCCAGACCTTGTTGCACCTACTCTTCAATTCAAATCGCTCAACCCTTCCAAAAAAAATTGGACCATTCAAGGGCGAGTTACTGCAAAGACAAGTATGAACGCCTACAACAACCAAAAAGGCCCTGGACAACTCTTTGGGTTTGACCTTGTTAGTCCTACCAGAGATGAGATTCATATCTCTGCTTTCAATGAACTAGCTACCTCATTATATGACCAAATACAAGTTGGCATAGTCTACATAGTCTCAAATGGCACAATCAAACTGGTCAACCCAACATACAACCATTTGAAAAGTGCTTTCGAGATTTTCCTTAACCCCTCCTCAACAATTCAACGATGCTTGGAAAAGTTCCCACTGATTCCTTTTCATTGCTTCCACTTTAAATCTATCCATGACATCAAAACTACATCCCTCAATTTGAAGTTAAAAGCCATAGCTGAAGCTACATCCCTCAATTCGAAGTTAAATCTACCCTCCATGCCGACTCACACCATCATCCAGCCCAGAAAGTTGGAATTATAAACACCATAAACACACGCGCATGGCGAGTCTTAGATAAAGAACACTTAGAAGATGAGCTGAAGCACCTTAAAGGATCCCTCATAAACAATGGTTATAAAGGTAAAGAGGTTGATAAAGTCTTCCACAACATAAAAAGAAGAACAAAAATAAAATTAATAAAAAAGAAGTTGATAAAAACCGCCCTAGAATGACCCTTCCATATCTACATGGCACCACTAACAAGATTGCGAGTGTTCTAAAAAAGAATAACATTATGGTGTCCTTTGCTCCTCCCAATTCCTTGAGAACCATGCTTGACAAAGCCAAGGACCCTATCGATCCCAAAAACCAAAAAGGTGTATACAAAACTCTTTGCTCATGTTGCGAAGCCTACATAGGTGAGACTGGTAGATCAATCGCAATTAGATTAAAGGAACATAGTGCAAAACTACGACATGAAAGAATAAAGAACTCGGCCATGGTTGAACATGTTCATAACATGAAACATCATATTTGCTCAGAAGACTCTAAGGTCTTAGCCATTGTTCCTCAATATCACAAAAGAAAAACTCGTGAAGCAATAGAAATCGAGAAATGTAGAAGAAATTTCAACCGGGATGATGGCTTGAAATTAAAAGAAGCTTGGAAACCTGTAATTCATAAACTCAAAACAAGTTAAGTTTAATAAATCCAACAAGACATACATTTATGAAACAACTAAGTGTAACTTAAATGAATAAACATTGCAATAAGATAGATAAATAACATACACTTTAATTTGCCATTGATTTTATTAATGATCCTAACACTATACTAAAAACTAATAATCAAATTATTTAATATAACTACAAACCTTGAAGTTAAAATTTAATATTATTAATAACTTTTCTAATTATTAATAAATTTATACTAATTTTTTTTTTTTTAAATAAAGTTTTTTATTAAAATACTTTTCCTCATAAAAAAAATATTTTTAAAAAAATGTTAAAACACTATAGCTTAAAAAATTTATTATAATACTATACATTATAAATAAGTTATTAAAAATTTCAAAAAAACTAAAACTTATAGTCTATTCTAATACACTAAGAAATGTGTTACAAAAAATTTAAAAAATTAATTAAATTTTTTAACACTTTGGATAATTAAATAATAATTAATTTCTTCTAAAAAAAATTAAATAATAATTTATTTATTTAAAAGCAATATTCGACTTTTGTTAAAGTAAAAAAATTTTAAAAAATTTTAATTATTAAATTTTTTTAATAATTATGCTAAGCCCTAAAAACTAAACCGACATGTTCCTATCAAGACTAAAAACCCTAAACCTAAAAAACTAAACAAACATTATTTATACTTCATTCACCTGTGCTAAAAAGAATGAGATTTTATCCCAAGGATGAACCTGCTTAATAGGTTCGAAACTGTCGAATTCAAAAATTATTCCGCAGACTTCCTTTCATCATTAAAATTCACTAGTCAAACCCCGAACACAACTTTTATTTGACCAAAATTAGTATTCACTACTTTTAGTGACTCGACCAATTACAACATCGACTAGACCTTTACAAACACACTTGGCCCACAAATATAGAAAAGCATAGTGACACAACCCACATCGACCATATAAATGATATCAAGTGAAATTAGTCATCGACCATAAATTGTCGTCGACGTCAACCAACTAAAGTTTTGAGTCCGACCATGATACTTATATCAACCAGTAACATATATTAAGACACTTAGATCGATTACAAAATGTATATAAAAAAAATTAATTTGTCACCATCCACTTTGTAGACAACTTCAAACTTGATGATCGTAGTATATATGGTGGAAAAAAGTAGGCCTTAGCCTCCTATCCCTTTATTTGGCGTAACTGTTCAGGTCAAAGGACTAACTGTCAAAGCACTAGTCGGTTAAATAGCAAGTTCCGGAATAGCAAGTCGACAAGCAATTTCGATGGTCATTTGGCATCGGTGGTGTTTAACCAATGGTTCCATTATTCTCCTATGTCGAGCAGCAACCCCGGCTTCAACAAAAGTAAAATGAGGTCGACCATAACTCGTCGGAGGTTGACCAAATTTTAAATCAACCCTATGCATCGACCATACCAAGGCTTTCAAGGTAATTTGTCACCATCCACTTTGTAGACAACTTCAAACTTGATGATCGCAGTATATATGGTGGAAAAAAATAGGGCTCGACCTCCTTTCCCTTTATTTTGCGTAACTGTTCAGGTCAACGGACTAACTGTCAAAGCACCAGTCGGTTAAATAGCAAGTGTCGGAATAGCAAGTCGACAATCAATTTTGATGGTCATTTGGCGTCAGTGGTGTTTAACCAATGGTTCCATTATTCTCCTACATCGAGCAACAACCCCGACTTCAATAGAAGTAAAATGAGGTCGACCAAATGTGTAACTCGTCGGAGGTCGACCAAATGTGTAACTCGTTGGAGGTCGACCAAATTTTAAATCAACCCTATGCGTCGACCATACCAAGGCTTTCAATATGGGGGTTTCCAATTCGCCACGCGTCGACCTATTTTTCTCGACACCCGTGGACCACCTTCCTTATATTTGGTCAACTACCTGTCGATTGCTTTCAAAAAAAAAATGAGATTCACTGCTCGTCCTGCTCCTAGTTGCTCGACATGTGCCTTTTTTAATTAATTGCTTCAGATATGAGTGGACGTAGCAGATGGTAGGAGAGATTACGACCATGATACTTATATCAACCAGTAACATATATTAAGACACTTACATCGATTACAAAATGCATATAAGAAAAAGTAATTTGTCACCATCCACTTTGTAGACAACTTCAAACTTGATGATCGTAGTATATATGGTGGAAAAAAATAGGGCTCGGCCTCCTATCCCTTTATTTGGCGTAACTGTTCAGGTCGACGGACTAACTGTCAAAGCACCAGTCAGTTAAATATCAAGTTCTGGAATAGCAAGTCGACAAGCAATTTTCATGGTCATTTGGTGTCGGTGGTGTTTAACCAATTGTTCCATTATTCTCCCACATCGAGTAGCAACCCTGGATTCAACAGAAGTAAAATGAGGTCGACCAAATGTGTAACTCGTCGGAGGTCGACCAAATTTTAAATCAACCCTATGCATCGACCATACCAAGGCTTTCAAGATGGGGGTTTCCAAGTCGCCACGCGTCGACCTATTTTGCTCGACACTCATGGACGACCTTCCTTATATTTGGTCGACTAGCTATCGATTTCTCTCAATAAAAAAAATGAGATTATCTGAGACTCGCCATGCATGTGTGGCTAAGGTGTTTATAATGCCAACTTTTTGGGTTCGATGATGGTGTGAGTCGGCATGGAGGGATATATTTAACTTCGAAGTGAGGGATGTAGTTTTGATTTCATGGATAGATTTAGCTTCCCACTAATTCCTTTTCATTGCTTCCACTTTAAATCTATCCATGACATCAAAACTACATCACTCATAGCTGAAGCTATTAATTAAAAGAGCCACATGTTGAGCAACTAGGAGTAGGAAGAGCAGTGAATCTCATTTTTTTTGTTGAAATAAATCGACAGCTAGTCGACTAGATATAAGGAAGGTCATCCATGGGTGTCGAGCAAAATAGGTCGACGCGTGGCAACTTGGAAACCCCCATCTTGAAAGCCTTGGTATGGTCGACACATAAGGTTGATTTAAAATTTGGTCGACCTCCGACGAGTTACACATTTGGTCGACCTCATTTTACTTATGTTGAAGTCGGGGTTGCTGCTTGACGTAGGAGAATAATGGAACCATTGGTTAAACACCACCAACACCAAATGGCCATCAAAATTGCTTATCAACTTGCTATTCCAGCACTTGCTATTTAACCGACTGGTGCTTTGTCAGTTAGTCCATCGACCTGAATAGTTATGCCAAATAAAGGGATAGGAGGCCGAGCCCTATTTTTTTCCACCATATATACTGCAATCATCAAGTTTGAAGTTGTCTACAAAGTGGATGGTGACAAATTACTTTTTTTATATACATTTTGTAATTGATGTAAGTGTCTTAATATATGTTACTGGTTGATATAAGTATCATGGCCGGACTCAAAACTTTAGTTCATCAACACCGACGACAATTTATGGTCGATGAATAATTTCACTTGATATCATTTATATGGTCGATGTGGGTTGTGTCACTATGATTTTCTATATTTGTGGGCCAAGTGTGTTTGTAAAGGTCTAGTCGAAGCATTATAAGTAATCTTCACAAACAACAATTCAGATCACATCCACAATGACTAAGGACTGGATGAGTAAAGCTGATAAGAGCAAGTATTAGCAGGAAAGAAGACTAGTGCACGTACGCCGACATGATAGACGCCATGAGTATAGAGACGGCCGAAGAAGAATAGATGCCATATTCCTCAGAATCGATAGATTAGCCATAGCCGACATGATCAAACAAAAGATAGGAGGCAAAAACCTTCCGACATAAATGAAAAAAGTAGTTGGCAAGACCGACCAGTAGATGAGCGGAACCGGCATGCACTTGATGAGGCATGGATACCCTGTCAATCAAAATTAACTTCGTCGTCAAATCAGTCTTTATTACAGCCATCTACTTCACAGTCACATGTGCCAAGCTTGTCTTCTTTAAATCCCGAGCTCGAGGATTCATGGATACTCTTCTGTCAAGAACTGGAAAACAAGACTTCATAATTACCAGAAAACCTCTACGATCGTGAGAATTGCATGCAAGCCATGGTTCCCAAGAGGGTTCAGACAACCACTCGTTCAGTTACAGCTAAAGTCCATGAGTTAGAGAAATCCCAAACACCATTGCAAACCCGCTTGGAGTAGGTTCGAAATGCTAAGGTACAGGAGTCACATTGGCGAAGAACTTGGAAAGACATTCTAATTTGGGGAAAATATTCAGAAGACCATTGGAGAGATGAAGCTCAAAAATTGCAGGCTACTACAGTTTTGCAGTACATGCAAGCACCTTTGCTTGAATCATTTGGCAGACTTAAGGATATTATTTCTCAATTCATAGTTAGAAAATTTCATAATGGGAAATTTTATTTTGATACCCCGGTTGAAATAAATGGTGCACTTATTTACAAGATTACAGGGTTGTCAAATAAAGGCGAAGAGGTACCCGTTCGACATAAGCCATATTTGATTAAAGAATTTACAGAGCACCTAGCTGGAAAAAATTCTCGAGGCTTAGTAGTAAGTCAGATGAAATATGAAAATTTTAAGATAGCTTCCTGAATCGTTTCGACCACTTTATCAAATTTCGGTCGCAGTTCAGATCTAAAAATTGAAATGCTAGAGGCAGTACTGAACATTGCAGTGAGTGGCAAAACATATAACTAGGCGGACTACTTAGCCGACATTATCTGGACGATATGCTTCAAATGTCAACATGATGGAGCGGCCATTCAGTACTCATCTCTAATTATTTGGATTGCCATGACGCATCTAAGACCATCAAGAAGTAAAGACTTTGCTCTAGAAAGACCCATGTTAATGCAAAACTTCTGGTGTTTTACATTTGGAGGAAGTCGGATAGGCCCCACAATAGTGAAAATTTGGCTAGAAATCTGGTTTCAAAACCTAAAAACTGTGTCGACCAGATGGAGAGTACCTCAGAATGTTCAACGAATTTTGCCTCCATTGGACCACATCCAACTTGAGATGGATCACACATTGGTCTGGCACTTGTAGGGCATAGCTGGCGCCATTGAAACTCTTGAATTTTACCCTTCAATTGACAAAATCTTCACTGAGCTCAGCAGGAAATCCAATACAAAACTAACAATTCCTGCTAAGGCATGATAGGTCGACGTCCCCATAGTTGAAACTCTAACAGATGTAGAAAAAGAGGAAGAGTATGTAGGCCGCATATATATGAACACCTTTGCATTTGAAGTTGAACCTATGGTCGTGCCACAACCTCTAGCACTTACTCTTACACCACATGAAGACCCTCCGGATACAACCGAAAATTCAGATGAAGAAACTCACTCTAACAACCCAGAATATGCTTTGACGAGCGACAACATTGAATAGGTGGCCGACGAGTTAGCAGAAGCTCGACAAGCATGGAATGTACAATTGCATGGGAAGGGAAAAAGAAAAATGATCATAGAGGAGCCGACTGAGGAAGACCAGATAGAACTGTTCGACAGTGCAACAAAAATACTCGAGGATGCAGCTAAAAATAAAGTACCAGTCGACGAGCAGTTTAAGAGATTTTTGGAAGTTGAGCAAGCTCGTAGCCAACCACAACCCAGAAAGAAAGTTCAGCTTATGATCGAGGATTCTATCGACTTGACTGTTAGTTCACCCCCAATGTCTCCGAATATTGTGATGGAAGACTATTATGATCAAGGATTCTATCGACTTGACTGTTAGTTCACCCCCAATGTCCCGGTTTACCTCTCCACAGCTCTGGTTGGTAGATTCTGTGGTAAGCTTGTTAGTGAACAATCCCTGAGGAGCTGGATGGATGGAAATTGGAGAAACGTGCTGGAACAGATGCCTACCTTTCACATTCTGTCAAGAGGGTGGATTCTTTTCAGGTTACATTCAGAACTCGATCGGAGAATCCTGTTAAATCAAAACTGGAATTGGGGTCCGTCAGGCTTAATTCTAAAAGAATGGAATGTGGATTTTGAATCCTTCCTGGTTTACCGTTAATGTTCTGGCAAAAACCAATCTTAGAAACTATTGGAGGTAAGCTGGGTCGTTTCATCTTGCGGGAGGATAATTGGGACTCCAAGGTTGACAGAAGATGTGCGAGAATTCTGGTGGAATTGGACCTACGGGATGGTCTCTACGAAGAAATGAAAATTGAAATGTTTGGAACCATTTGGAACCAGAGATTGGATTATTAAAAAATCCCTTTTGGATGCTATGGGTGCAGACAGGTTGGTCACCTGGCTCAGGATTTCCCTTCTCCTATTCATCCTCATAAAGGGAAAAAAGTCTGGGTTAAGAAGGTGGTGCACAATGGCCCTAACCGTTTAAGTATTAGAAACGCAGCTCCGGAACCTGGAGCGGGTACAGCAGAACCAGAACTTGGGGAACCGTCAACAACTAAGCTCGAAGAAGAACCTGGGTACTCGCCATCCTCTCTCGGTAATATTGACACCTCACCTCCTCTTTTTGTTCCTTCTGTTGACTTATTATCTGATGTGTCAGTCCCTCATGTTCCGCCCCAAAACCCTCCTTCTTCTATGTACACGTCATCTCCCCCGGTAAAAACATTTGAACTGTCGACCTCTACCTCTCCCCCGTCCTCCTCCATACTCATCCCTCCGAAGGTTTATAATACCTGGTCTAGATTAGCCTCTCAGGAAAAACTCACACTTGAAAAAAAATTTGACGAGGTAGCCGGGGGTCTGGAGATGGACCCTGCCCCCAAAATTTCTTTAGGAAGGAAGTCTTTTTTGACAAAGGAAAAGAAACATGCAGTATTGGAGATTAAAGCCGGAAAACAATCTACCATTAATAGGGCCCTTAGAGCAGGCAATTCCCAGCACAGGGGCCCTTAATGTTAGTTCTCTCCTTCAATTGTAGGGGGTTAAGGGGCCCCTCCAAGCAAAATGCCCTCAAAAGGTTGATAAAAACCTTGAAACCATCCATAATTTTACTCCAAGAAACAATGACAAAAGGTTCCAAGGCCCAAGGAATTATGGGTCACTGGTTAAAAGATTGGACCTTTGGCACTCTGGACGCAGATGGTCACTCAGGAGGATTATTAACTAGTTGGAGCCCAGCTTTGGAAAGTGTTTCGTCTTCCTACTATGACTCAATCATAAAATCGGTCTTAAAAGATTCTACGACAGGATTATCATTCTCCCTTTTAAATGTTTATGGTCCCTTCATGAATTTAAGAGACTTCTAGGAGAAGGTGGTAGATATTGGAATCTTGGCGGATCAAAATGTAATTTTGGGAGGAGATCTCAATCTTACGGTCTCAGAAAGAGAAATCTAGGGAAAGCTCGCAAGATCGGATTCGCTAAGTAACTTCTTCACCTCGTTGTTTGGAGCAAACCATCTTATTGATGTCACCCCTTGCAAACTTGAACCCACTTGGCGTAATAGAAGAAGTGGGGACAAAGCAATCTCAAAAAGTCTTGATAGATTTCTAGTTTCAGATCTTATCATGGTTAGTCACCTCTCTGTCTATTCATGGGTGGAGGAGGGAGGACTCTCAGACCATCGTCCCATCCTCCTTTCAATTGCGCAAGATAAAAAGCCAAAAGCTCCCTTTCATTTCCACCCAATTTGGATTAGAGAGGAGAGTTATTTACAGTTGATCAAAGATATGTGGGTACCTGTAAACTCAACCTCTCAAGACTCGTGTATGAAGCAATTATCGGATAATTTATCCAGAGCAAAAAAAGATTCTAAGAAATGGGCTCTTAATTATAACAAAAATCAACAAGCTCGTTTAAAAGAAGTGGAGGCAGATATCTCAACTCTTTACAAAAACAAACTCCTTGGTATTTTCTCCTCAGAAGAAGTGGAAAAATTAAAGGCTCTTGAAACAACAAGATTGGATTTATTAGCCAAAGAAGAATCTTTATGGAGAATGAAAAGTAGATCTGTCTAGATTGCTAAAGGAGATAACGACACTAAGTTTTTTCATTGATATGCCTCCTACCAATGCAATTTAAACACAATAAGTGAAAACCAAAATGAGGAGGGCATCATGGTAAAAAATTCAAGGAAAAAGCTGAGGTATGAGTTGGTTTCTTCAGCTCACTTTTCAAAGAAAAGGAAGGATGTCACATTCAAGAGATCTTACAAGTCCTCAGACTCTTTCCAAGATCTATTACAGAAGAAATGAATGAATCCTTAATGCGGGAAGTCTCTGAAGAAGAACTCGAGTCTACTTTATCTTCTTTCCAGAAAGGCAAGAGTCCAGGACCTGATCGTTTCTTAGTGGAATTCTTCCTGGGTTTTTCTGATCTGTTAAAATCTGATCTTTTGCTAACAGTCCAGGAATCCCAAAAATATGGGAAAGTACTAGGTGCTATCAATTCCCCATTTCTAGCCCTCATTCTTAAAAATAGAAGGCTCTTTCCTTTGCTGATTTTAGACCAATTTCTTGGTGTAATCTGGTGTACAAACTTATTTCCAAAGTTATTGCTCTCAGATTGAAACCTGTCCTGAGCGAGATCATATCTGAAGAACAATTTGGTTTCCTGTTTAATCACCAAATACACAATGCGGTCTCCTTGGCGCAGGAAACTCTCCACACAATAAACAAAAATCAGGAAAGAGCCTTCGCTCTGAAATTGGACCTGTCAAAGGCCTATGATAGATTTAATTGGACCTTCCTCAGACTCCTACTTATTCAACTTGGTTTTTCAATGGAATTGGTGAATTGTATTATGGGTTTTGTTTCTTCAGCCTCCTTTGCTATCCTCATTAATGGTTCCACGTCTCCTTTCTTTCGTTCTTCAAGAGGCATGAGACAAGGCTGCCTCTCTCCCCCTTTCGTTTCCTCCTTATCGCTGAAGCCCTAAGTAAATTGATGCATCAAGCTAAGATCTCAGGATCTTTCCAAGGAATACAAGTCTCAGAATCCGCTCTCGTTTCACATTTACTGTTCATCGATGATGTACTTATCTTAGGGAAAGGAACAGAGGAAAATTTGAGTACAATTGCCAATCTGCTTTCCTTATATAAAAAATCCAATGGTATGGAGATAAATGTCGAAAAATGAAACTTGGTTGTTTTTGGCTTTCCTGAAGATCTTTGTCATAGAGCAGCTTCCCTTCTATCATTTCCTATTTCCCCTTTCCAAGATGGGCTTAAATATTTAGGTTTTCACTTAAAGCCTAATGCTTACTCTTACAAAGACTAGCTTTGGATTTTCAAGAAGGTGGAAGCTAGAATCTCATGTTGGGATAACAGGTTCTTGTCTAGAGGAGGACGTTTAACGTTGTTAAAAGCAGTACTACAGAGCATCCTGGTATACTGGGCATCTGTGGCTTATATACCCAAAGGGGTCCTAGTCAAAATCCAGAAGAAGTGTATTTCTTTTCTTTGGACAGCAAGCAATAAAATAGATGGAATTCCTTTGGTTAAATGGTCCACAGTAGCTAATTTAAAAGAGCTTGGGCGATGGGGGATCAAAAACCCTCTCACCTTCTGTCAAGCACTGGTAGCAAAATCACTTTGGAGATTAGCTCAACACTCTACTTCCCATTGGGGTCAAACTATCATCTCTAAATATTTCCCAAAGACTTCAATAGTGGATTGGTTCAGATGCAGAGAAAAATCACATAAAGGAGGCTCAATTGGGTGGAACGCTTTTGTTCTCTCATTCCCTCTAATTGGGAATTGGACAGCTTGGAGAATCGGAAACTGAAGACAGGTTCCCGTAGGCACTGACCCTTGGGTCGGGGCTGGAGATAGGTATCCTCTTTCAGATGGTTTAGTTCAGAGGTTAAGAAGATCCAATTTACAAGTAATAGTAGACACGAAGGTGGATGACATACGGATCTGTAGATGGATATCAGCGGAAGAATTAGGATATTTGCTACAACTGAATTTTGTAGTACCTAACGAAGAAGTAGAAGACAAGCTTGTTTGGACCCTGAATTGCACAAATGGTGATTACATTGCAAAACTAGGATACGAAGCCTATAACAAAAAAATTTCACCAGTGAAAAAAAATGGTGGTGGTCAATGTCATGCAAGACTGTTGGCACCTTGAAAGTAAACATTGTGTTATGGCTGGCCCTTAGTAAAAAGCTTCTAACATGGGACAACCTTTTGAAACGGGGTAGTGTGTAACATCCCTCAATTTAACCCCTATTATTTTTATTTTTCTAAATATAATTGTAATTATGTAAGCGGCCCTGGTGAGGAGCTCAAGGCCAAGGCCCTACCAGTGGCCCTTGAAAGTATTTGTAGTGATTTAGTCTTAAGCATTGAATTAGTGACGGATGCAACTAAGCAATATAAAGTGAAGTCACAAAAAGGAAAAGGGCAGATAGCCTTCTAACATCTAATAAAAGATGATGGGTATCGTCTTAATGCCACGGGAACTCGAGAAAGAGTAAGTTACGGGTAAACCTTAAAAGTCCTAGATATCGTGGTAGTCGAAGAGATGGTCACTCCTCGCTACTTTCTAAAAATTTATAAGGTCCATCTTATCGAAAGAAGATAGCTACGATAAATTAATCCTAAATAAACTAAAGATGATCACTAAATAGTCTAAGGATCAAATGATATCCTAACTAATATGATAATCATAATAAATGCTAGGGGATGCCAAAGGCTCACCCTAATAGCATCTAAATTAAGGGCTGTGTTGGAAATAAGGTAAAGAAGATAAAAGGTGCTTTGTTTTCTTTATCAAATAAGTGTTAGAGAAAATATGTTAACAATATACCACTGCTTCATACTTTGTATAAATATGTACTTCTTCATAAAATAAATAGGCTAATGATGAAGTACATATAACATTATAGAGAAAGGAGTAAAACTATTACAAGTTATCATTTGTTTAAATCATTTAAATGTTAAATGTATATTAGAAGTAAACAAAAGAATTATGTTGTTTAAATTAAAGTATATATATCTATATATATATACTACTTTAAAAAGAGTTTTTGTAAATATATAGGATACGGATTATTAAGGATAACAAACTACTGAAATACATAGGCATTTATGACATGAATGTTTTTATGTATAAATATTAGTATTATGTGTCGAAGTAATAATACATACAAATGTATATATGTATTAAGTAATTTATAATAAATATTTTGGGGGATACTCAACCTCGATGGGTATCAAGTCCTTACTTCAACTAAAAAGGATCGCTAGTTTGTAGGACTGGGCTGGATGGAGGCTACCCTTTGTAGAACACCCAAAACTTCCCCACTGCGCCACACACCTCAGAAATTGAAGCCACTACCTCCACCACCACCTTGGGAGGAACCGTCTTAATGAGGATGTTTGGAGCAGGTAGGGCGTCTTTCAAAACTTGGAGAGTCGTTTCTTTTTCTTGAGGGAGTGCCCATGATGACCAGCCTCCACCTACCCTCTTCTTATTTATTGAAATGGTTTCTTATTGTCACACGTTAAAAATATGGCTTGCCATGAAAGGATTTCAGTAGTTCTTCACCACACCTGGCAATTGAGATAACAGTCTTGTAGAAAGATGACGGGGGAGAGGAGAAATTCCACCTTACTTAAAGGACAGAGCTCGATTATATAAAGGGGGGAATTCTCTTTTGGGAGTGATTTTCTTGGTGTTTCCGGGGAAAAGAAAATCACCAGAAAATGGGGGAGGACACAAATTAGATCGATGGGGATACAAGAGGATTTCTAACTGGATCGTGGTATATTTTGTGGAGGGGGCTCTATGCGATCATAACTGACCTTGGCGAGTGGTGGTCTTTGGGATAGGAAGAGTAAGGGGCTCTACGCTTAGGATGGATCTCAGTATCAAAGAACATGTTTGGGAGTTCTGCAGTAGTAGAGGAATATGGGAAATGTCTGCGCTGGAAGTCGAGGGTAAACCATCTCTGTCCAACTTTGGCGAACAGAAGGAAAGGTAAGTAACTCCAGCTCTCACTTCAGAATTTTTGTGTATCCTTTATAATTATTTTGGCAGAATAAAACCTTGATCATCCTCGCTTGAACCTCTTGTAATTCGATCCTTTATGCCCTATCTATTGAAGTAACGCAGCCAATCTTTCTTTGTGAATACATATGTATTCTATTTATATCTTGAAACATTTTTGTCCCCCCATCTATGTTTTCACGGTTGGCCAAACGTTAATATCTATTCGATTTCTATGTTATTTCTCTTTTACACATCGTGAATACCTTTTTTATCGTTGTTTTTTTTACCACTGCCTAGATTTGCGAGCTTAATGCTACCTTCATGTATTTAATCATCATAAAGTCTCGATCCCAGTGCAGAGTTGGTTTTCGTTTTAGTTTTATGTTTTAGGAACCGCGCAGCAAACCTATAAGTTTAGCTCACCACAGACTATAATCCTTGATCTAATCCCTGTTGGGATCTCTTTACTATTTGATTATAGCCTTGTGCTAAATGATCTATTTTCCGACTAATCGTTCTCACCGGCCATTAGATGCACCGAGCCTTTGTTTTATTTTGTGTTTAAACAAATAGTTATGTCGTCGAATTTTTATAGTGTATAAATCTGAACTCCGTTGTTACCTAATTTAAGGGTTTAAGTTCCAGCATTTAAAATGTCAGCATAGATCTGAACGCATTCGTAGAATTTTGGTCTATTGATACTTGTCTTCATTTCTCTAGTTTAGCAAAAGTTATGCCAGGGGTTTCTTTTGTTATTGATAGGCCGGATTTCGTCATAGGTATTACCTTGTTCCTTCACTATATAAATATCTTATATTCATATGTGATAAGGAACGATGATGTAAAACGGGTGTGTTTATTTAATAAGAAATTTATGAAAGATATTATACATATATGCGATAATTACGATTCGGTAGGATGCGTGTGAGTATCAATACTGATTCATATGTGTATATATTTCTCCATTAGGAATTATTACTGTGGCGTGTTTTTTTGGTCGAACTTTCATTTGGTTAGTACTGCCAAGGATTGGATCATAAAGTCTGGTGGAAGCTTTTCTTTAATACTAAATATTACCCATATATTCTTCACAATGGCATGGATGAAGAGAGGAATTTTCCTGTAGGTTTATGTAGTTGCTGGTCTAAGTACCCTGTTGGTCAATTTTAAAACTGTTTGTTGTTTGGAGCAGTGTGTGTTGATCCTCCACAATCTCTTTTTAATTTAAGGCCACACGTCTTTTCCAAAACCTCTGCATATATATTTATATAGCTGGAAGTGTAAGGGTATCATAGTTATCTCTGCCATTTCTTATAGTGTGTAAATGTGTGATCTCTAACATATTTTTAGGTTAGCATTCAATCTAGTTTTGGTCTATGGTTTATGCATTGTGAAACTTCTATGTTATAGAATATCAGAAGACTATCTGAGGAAGTGATTATTAGATATTTGAATCATGCGTAAAAGTTCTTGTTATGTATATTTTAAATATTCGAGTATCTTAAGTAAGGGCAAGATAAGTAGCTCGATTCCCATTTTAAATTATTAATAAGATAATCTTTGCATTTGATTTATGCTAATAATATAAGTAACAACAGTGGACATAAACTTGTAGATGAAAACCTATGCAATGTTATATATATATGTGCTGTAGATGAAAGAAAATAATGAAAGAATAAGATATCCTTAGTTAAATATTGAAGAGAATAGGTATTTTAATGCATGTTAAATAAGGGGAGAATTCCCTTAGTAAAAATATCAAAATTATATGTTTTTCTCTTAGTAAGGATCTTGGGTGATTTATACCCTTGCGTAATTAGAGAGGTAAAATCATATTAGTAGGAAGGAAACTTCCAAAGACTTATGTATAAGACCTTTAGGAGTTGTCAAGTTTGTTTAGAGATGGAAGTGAATATTTCTATGTACGCTCCTTTATATTTATCGGGTTATTTTATAAAAAGATCTATGGGATAGAGGCTTGAAGGAAGAAATCTGGTTGCAGCAACCAAGCTACTTGTTGTAATCCTATTACTTTTTGCATAATAAGAAATGATGCACACACCTTTGTGGACTAGCCCGTGTACAGGTGAACCATGTTATCTTTGGTCTCCTGTGTTTTATGACTTCTATTGAATATGTATGTGCAGTAATGGTGATGGTATAAATTGTCTTTTACATGAGTTATATTAATAATTGATGTTTTCATACAATTTCCAAATGCACCTTGACAAAAGATATTTCTTACTAAATGTTGTTAAAGGTTATTCCATGTTAAATGTTAGTTCATGTTAAATATTATTCAAATGAGGACCACAAGGAGGTATGTATCATCTTGGTTCAAGTTTGTAAATCTTCAATATAGAATGGTAGTATTTAAATGTGTGCCACTATAAATGTTTTGAGTGCCTCTATAGATGAAGTTATATATTGGTGATCGTAGCACACAATCACGTAATCCCTTTACATACAAAGGTCTCATACGAGGTCCAATGAAGTGTATAAGAATCACTTAAGATAAAAAGGTAATTTCCACATGTTGTGAGTATATACTAATACCCTTGCATAAATATTCAATGATAAATTTTATGAAGCATTACATGTCGCATTTATTAAATGGAAATTTAGATACTGTTTATATATTTTTAATTCCGCAAAACATTTTAAGGGTGACTAGACTATTTGAAAGGGAAATAAGACCATTTAGAAAAATTCTAAGTTTTTATGAAATTTGGGTGTGTGACAAATGGTATCAGAGCACTAGGTTAAAACACTCGGGCCTATAGGGCTCAACATGGATTGAGTAAAACATGAAAGTTGATAAACTAATCACTCAGTTGTGTTTGTTTTATGCATGGACTGGATCTGATGAGGAGTAATATTATTTAAAATAGCGCATCAAGTTTCTTCAAAAATGTAAAGATAAGTATTTTGTAATTCTTACAAAGTTTTGAATGAGGTATGTTTCTCTGTATTATGAGTTTTATTTCTACTGTATGGTATTATTAACAAAAGTGGTAACTAGTTGAAATGATTTTTGTAGTTGTGCACAATTTCATAGAAACATCATTTAATTCCGCACATTAGCTATTCAAATTTTATTACCTTTCGACATCAATAAGTTAAAAGTATAATTTCATACACTACGAAGAAGTAAAATTGTTTGATTAGCAAAAGCCACTTGAACACCTTTATTATCTATGCATAGTAGTTACAACAAGATTCATATAATGTTTAGAAGATGATTGGATAGAACTTTTTTGTAGAAGTTATAATTATTTAACTGCTTTCTTGAAATTTAGTTCTCAAACATCAAAGTTAGAAGGTGTAAACCTTGTACTTAGATTATGATAGAATGTTTAAAAAGGTGTATACGGTCAATCTTTCATTATTTTCATAGATCCAATAGAATCGAGTTCATGTAGAATATAACCTAACGGAAGATTTAATTATCCCAAGTATTGATAGCTAGAAAGGATGTAACATACTAGGTTACATGATTAAAATACATGTATTAATTCATGTGATTAAAATGACCAGTATGTTTTGAATATTATTCTTGTTTATGAAAAATCATCATTGAATTTCCTTACAGAATTTCTTACCCTTATTAAAAGTATTTATAGCAGTATTTCCTAGAAGTTTGAGTGAATTTATTTTATAATGCATTTGAAATTCAGTTATAGATAGACTCTTGATGGGAATTATTATATCTTTTAAAGATGGGAATGCATTAAGTTAAAGCGTCTTGTAAATAATAGGAGTTGATTATCAGAAAAGAAGAATTCTAATCTTGTTATGATTGATTGAACACATGATGTTAAGTTACTATCCTTTAGTTGAATACTGACAATGAAGAAGAAAAAGTTTGAATTTTTTATTTGTTTATGATTTTGTATACTGTTGAAAGAATGTTTATTGACCCACTGGGTGGAATGGAATTTGGGGTAGAAGGCAATGGACATGTGGTAGCATCATGATGCAAAACTAGCTGTTGGTATGGGACAACTCCCTTGAAATGTGGTCATAGTGCCCTGAAAGATGGGACTGGAGCTTGAGGCTCATTTATTCCAAACTGACCACTAAAAGACCTAGGCAGCCTATATGATAGCCATCAAATTTTGAACTGAGGGTCATCACTTTTCCTGACGAGGAAATTTACCTTGGGGTTTTGCTGTGTTTGCACCCAAGAGATTTGATGAGGGGATATGCTATGTTGTTGATCATGTTGTGAGTCTGCCAAACTCTTATTGAGTTCAGGAGGTTGATGCTGAGTGGAGAAGGCATTTTATTTCAGGAGGTTGATACCAAGTGGAGAAGCTATTTTTGAGTGCCTTGCTTCTACACAGATTCCACCCACTTATTGGTTCAGTAAACAGGTCTCCTTGGGTGTTTTGTTTTCTGTTTAAACTTATTTAAAATTTTGAAAATTACAATCATCCTTGGATAGTTGTCCAAACATAAAACTTTACAATAAAAATTAGTATAATGTTTCCTCCAAACATAAAATATATTCATCTTGTTATGATGTTGATTTTCCTAAAATATGATATGTTATGAGTTGACTGTCATGTTCCTGCTGTAAGTATGCAGATGTTATTTCTGATGATTTTTTCAGAGGACTCATGTTTGTATGCAAGTCTCTATGATTGCTGATATACAAAAGAGCGTTATGTATGCAAGTTTTCATGATTGCTGGAAATACATAAGAGTTATGAATGCAAATCTTTATGATTGCAGGAAACACATAAGAGTTTTGTATGCAAGTCTCCATGATTGTTGAAGTACAAAGAGGTTTGGTGATTACAAAGTTCGGTTGAAAGAATTGTTTTATGATATGAGCTAATGATAATGATTTTCTTGTAGCTAGACTCTCACATGTATTTATGTGTGAATGTTATGAATGCTGAAATAAGCAAAACATTTTCTCAAGGGAGAGGAAGAATGATGAATATTTACTGTTTTGGTATTTTTGTATACTTATGATATACTAAAGAACATTGGGAGATCTTGTATAATCTATGTAATGTGCAGGATATAAGTGATGAGGGCTTGTTGAAAATCGCAAAAATGTGAAGACAACCAAGGCATAAAGACAAAAGTAAACAAAAGACAGTGAAAGGACGCAAAAGCTAAACTGTTGAACACCGAGGACGGTGTTATTTTTAAGGGGTGGAGTTTGTAACATCCCTCAATTTAACCCCTATTTTTTTTTTTATATAAATATAATTGTAATTATGTAAGCGGCCCTGGTGAGGAGCTCAAGGCCAAGGCCCTACCAGTGGCCCTTGAAAGTATTTGTAGTGATTTAGTCTTAAGCATTGAATTAGTGACAGATGCAACTAAGCAATATAAAGTGAAGTCACAAAAAGGAAAAGGGCAGATAGCCTTCTAACATCTAATGAAAGATGATGGGTATCATCTTAATGCCATGGGCACTCGAGGAAGAGTAAGTTACGGGTAAACCTTAAAATTCCTAGATATCATGGTAGTCGAAGAGATGGTCACTCCTCGCTACTTTCTAACAAGTTATAAGGTCCATCTTATTGAAAGAAGATAGCTACGATAAATTAATCCTAAATAAACTAAAGATGATCACTAAATAGCCTAAGGATCAAATGATATCCTAACAAATATGATAATCATAATAAATGCTAGGGGATGCCAAAGGCTCACCCTAATAGCATCTAAATTAATGGTTGTGTTGGAAATAAGGTAAAGAAGATAAAAGGTGCTTTGTTTTCTTTATCAAATAAGTGTTAGAGAAAATATGTTAACAATATACCATTGCTTCATACTTTGTATAAATATGTACTTCTTCATAAAATAAATAGGCTAATGAAAAAGTACATATAACATTATAGAGAAAGGAGTAAAACTATTACAAGTTATCATTTGTTTAAATCATTTAAATGTTAAATGTATATTAGAAGTAAACAAAAGAATTATGTTGTTTAAATTAAAGTATATATATATATACTACTTTAAAAAGAGTTTTTGTAAATATATAGGTTACGGATTATTAAGGATAACAAACTACTGATACATAGGCATTTATGACATGAATGCTTTTATGTATAAATATTAGTATTATGTGTCGAAGTAATAATACATACAAATGTATATATGTATTAAGTAATTTATAATAAATATTTTGGGGGGATAGTCGACCTCGATGGGTATCAAGTCCTTACTTCAACTAAAAAGCATCGCTAGTTTGTAGGACTTGGCTGGATGGAGGCCACCTTTTGTAGAACACCCAAAACTTCCCCACTGTGCCACACACCTCAGAAATTGAAGCCACTACCTCCACCACTGCCTTGGGAGGAACCGTCTTAATGAGGATGTTTGGAGCAGGTAGGGGGTCTTTCGAAACTTGGAGAGTCGTTTCTTTTTCTTGAGGGAGTTCCCATGATGGCCAGCCTCCACCTACCCTCTTCTTATTTATTGAAATGGTTTCTTATTGTCACACGTTAAAAATCTGGTTTTCCATGAAAGGATTTCAGTAGTTCTTCACCACACCTAGCAATTGAGATAACAGTCTTATAGAAATATGACAAGGGAGGGGAGAAATTCCACCTTACTTAAAGGACAGAGCTCGATTATATAAAGGGGGGAATTCTCTTTTGGGAGTGATTTGCTTGGTGTTTCCCGGGGAAAAGAAAATCACCAGAAAATGGGGGAGGACACAAATTAGATCGATGGGGATACAAGAGGATTTCTAATTGGATCGTGGTATATTTTGTGGAGGGGGATCTATGCGATCATAACTGACCTTGGCGAGTGGTGGTCTTTGGGATAGGAAGAGTAAGGGGCTCTGCGCTTAGGATGGATCTCAGTATCAAAGAACACGTTTGGGAGTTCTGTGGTAGTAGAGGAATATGGGAAATGTATGCGCTAGAAGTCGAGGGTAAACCATCTCTGTCCAACTTTGGCGAACAGAAGGAAGGGTAAGTAACTCCAGCTCTCACTTCAAAATTTTTGTGTATCCTTTATAATTATTTTGGTAGAATAAAACCTTGATCATCCTCGCTTGAACCTCTTATAATTCAATCCTTTACGCCCTGTCTATTGAAGTAACACAGCCAGTCTTTCTTTGTGAATACATATGTATGCTATTTATATCTTGAAGCACTTTTATCCCCCCATCTATGTTTTCGTGGTTGGCCAAACGTTAATATCTTTTCGATTTCTATGTTATTTCTCTTTTACACATCGTTAATACCTTTTCGATCGTTGTTTTTTTTACCGCTACCTGGATTTGTGAGCTTAATGATGCCTTCATGTATTTAATCATCATAAAGTCTCGATCCCAGTGCAGAGTTGGTTTTCGTTTTAGTTTTATGTTTTAGGAACCGCGCAACAAAAGTGTAAGTTTAGCTCATCACAGACTGTAAACCTTGACCTGATCCCTGTTGGGATCTCTTTACTATTTGATTATAGCCTTGTGCTAAACGATCTATTTTCTGACTAATCGTTCTCACTAGCCATTAGATGCATCGAGCCTTTATTTTATTTTGTGTTTAAATAAATAGTTATGCCGTCAAATTTTTATAGTGTATAAATCTGAACTCCGTTGTTACCTAATTTAAGGGTTTAAGTTTCAACATTTAAAATGTCAGCATAGATCTGAACGCATTCGCAGAATTTTGGTCGATTGATACTTGTCTTCATTTCGCTGGTTTAGCAAAAGTTATGCCAGAGGTTTCTTTTGTTGTTGATAGGCCGGATTTTGTCGTAGGTATTACCTTGTTCCTTCACTATATAAAGATCTTATATTCATATGTGATAAGGAACGATGACATAAAAAGGGTGTGTTTATTTAATAAGAAATTTATGAAAGATATTATACGTATATGCAATAATTACGATTCGGTAGGATGCGTGTGAGTATCAATATTGATTCATATGTGTATATATTTCTCCATTAGCAATTATTATTGTGGCATGTTTTTGTGGTTGAACTTTCATTTGGTTAGTACTGCCAAGGATTGGATCATAAAGTCTGCTGGAAGCTTTTCTTTAATACTGAATATTACCCATATATTCTTCACAATGGCATGGATGAAGAGAGGAATTTTCCTGTAGGTTTATGTAGTTGTTGGTCTAAGTACCCTCTTGGTCGATTTTAAAACTATTTGTTGTTTGGAGCAGTGTGTGTTGATCCTCCACAATCTCTTTTTAATTTAAGGCCACACGTCTTTTCCAAAACTATGCATATATATTTATATAGCTAGAAGTGTAAGGGTATCATAGTTATCTCTGCCATTTCTTATAGTGTGTAAATGTGTGATCTCTAACATCTTTTTAGGTTAGCGTTCAATCTGTTTTTGGTCTATGGTTTATGCGTTGTGAAACTTCTATGTTATAGAATATCGGAAGACTATCTGAGGAAGTGATTATTAGATATTTGAATCCTGCATAAAAGTTCTTGTTATGTATATTTTAAATATTCGAGTATCTTAAGTAAGGGCAAGATAAGTAGCTCGATTCCCGTTTTAAATTATTAATAAGATAATCTCTGCATTTGATTTATGCTAATAATATACGTAACAACAGTGGACATAAACTTGTAGATGAAAACCTATGCAATGTTATATATATGTGTGTGTTGTAGATGAAAGAAAATAATGAAAGAATAAGATATCCTTAGTTAAATATTGATGAGAATAGGTATTTTAATGCATGTTAAATAAGGGGAGAATTCCCTTAGTAAAAATATCAAAATTATATGTTTTTCTCTTAGTAAGGATCTTGGGTGATTTATACGCTTGTGTAATTAGAGAGGTAAAATCATATTAGTAGGAAGGAAACTTCTAGAGACTTATGTATAAGACCTTTAGGAGTTGTCAAGTTTGTTTAGAGATGGAAGTGAATATTTCTATGTACGCTCCTTTATATTTATCGGGTTATTTTATAAAAAGCTCTATGGGATAGAGGCTTGAAGGAAGAAATCTAGTTGCAGCAACCAAGCTATTTGTTGTAATCCTTTTACTTTTTGCCTAATAAGAAATGATGCACACACCTTTGTGGACTAGCCTGTGTACAGGTGAACCACGTTATCTTTGGTCTCCTATGTTTTATGACTTCTATTGAATGTGTATGTGCAGTAATGGTGATGGTATAAATTGTCTTTTACATGAGTTATATTAATAATTGATGTTTTCATACAATTGTCGAATGTACCTTGACAAAATATATTTCTTACTAAATGTTGTTAAAGGTTATTCCATGTTAAATGTCAGTTCATGTTAAATATTATTCAAATGAGGACCACAAGGAGGTATGTATCATCTGGGTTCAAGTTTGTAAATCTTCAATATAGAATGGTAGTATCTAAATGTGTGACACTAATAATGTTTTGAGTGCCTCTATAGATGAAGTTATATATTGGTGATCGTAGTACACAATCACATAAGTCCTTTACATACAAAGGTCTCATACGAGGTCCAATGAAGTGTATAAGAATCACTTAAGATAAAAAGGTAATTTCCACATGTTGTGAGTATATACTAATACCCTTGCATAAATATTCAATGATAAATTTTATGAAGCATTACATGTCGCATTTATTAAATGGAAATTTAGATATTGTTTATATATTTTTAATTCCGCAAAACATTTTAAGGGCGACTAGACTATTTGAAAGGGAAATAAGACCATTTAGAAAAATTCTAAATTTTTATGAAATTTGGGTGTGTGATAGTTGGATAGGGCCCAATCACTTCCCTTTGTGCCAAGTTTCAATTGAAACTTTCTCTCACTTATTCTCCTCTTTTAATTATGTAGATGCAGCTTGGAAGGCCGCCACCAAATCTCTTGCGAACACTGATATTCCTTTGGAGTCAACTGTAGAGAGATGGTGTCAAAAGTGGTGGAAGAACCCACTGGTATGTAGTTTTGATGCCTTCCCCTCTCTTTTCACTTATGGCCTGTGGTGGGCAAGGAATTTTGTCATTTTTCTTTAAACTTCCGTCCCTACTGAGGTTACTTCGGCCCTTATTGTGCAGTGGACCAAGGAACACAAATAGGAGGAGAAGTCGAAAAAAAAAAGAACTCTCATTCATCCTAACTTTGACAAAAGTGTTCCATGGGCCTATTTTGATGGTGCAAGCCAAGGCCAACCTCAATTAGGCGACTCAGGAGGATTTATTTATTTAAATGATCATGCCAAAATTAGCATCCTCTATGGAGCTGGGCATGGCACCAACAACAAAGCGGAATTGACAGCGCTTTGGGCAGTCCTCCACACTGCTCTCAGTCATCACATAACTAATCTTCAAGTCTCTGGAGATTCACAAATGGTTATCGATTGGGAAAATCAAAGGTTACAGATCAGAGCTCCGCACCTTCAATCCTTGTTGTCTCAAATCCAGAACCTGGTTTTTTTTTTTCAACTCGATCTCTTTCAGCCATGTCTACAGGTAACTCAACTCAGAAGCTGATTTGCTGTCAAAAAATGTGCTGCTAATCCCTACAGGAGAGATAAGAGTTGAATTTCAACCTTTCTTTCAGCCACATCTCTTAGGAAATTAGCAGCAGGACTCAAAATCCATTGAAGCGATCATGCAGGAAGGTTTTTGGTGACTCTATTTTACGAGGGATGGGAGCGTAAAAACAATTTCTCTTCCCTTGGTTCACATTTTTGTAATTAATGATGAATGGAAAATGTATAGAACACGATGATGTGCCTCAACAGTATAATGACTTTGATTCATTTTTGGTGATAATGCTAAAATACCGAGTTGGTATGGGTCTGAAATCTGGGTACTTATGTATTTTAGATTTGATATGTAGTCCTTCATGGAATTTGATATGTAGTCCTTCATGGAATTTGATATGTAGTCCTTCATGGGAAGTTAATGATCACTCTTTATTTAGAGTGATAGATATTTTCCATACGGAATATATATATATATATATATATATATATATATATATTCATGTACATCCATGTGAATCCAAACCATTGAACACATATGCAAAGATTTCCCATGTATATAACAAGGGTGCATATAAATAAAACAACACTGAGTCCAATACATGTCTGACCCAAAATACATAAATACAGAGGCTCTAAATGACCTCTAATTCCAAAAACATCATGCTACAACAAATAACTACATATCATCAAAATCATTGCATATATTGGGATCATATTCATCAATACCACCTTATGCCCACCTCCTCTACACTCTAACCCTTGCCTTTACCTCCAATATTGAAGTCGATCTTCCAAGGAAATTAATAAACGCCCTCCAATTTTGATGAAGATTCTTGATCCAAGCATCAAAATAAGGTATAAAAATATTCCCGTGCCTAATAAGTTTTTTTTGCTCGTTTGAAGAGTAAATTTTTACTAAGGTCATGATAGAGGAATTTAACAATCAACATCACCAACATCAAGGTACGTAGAGGGGCTGATGCGATTGATTAAATGTCAATCCCATACCCTCATAGATGATAGAACCCAATGAAACATTGCACTCTGAATTCCTGAAAAATGAAAACTATTAACTCTATTGATCTCTTAACGGGATCTAAAATTCCACTTTTTGCATATGAAGTCTGATGAGGTTGGAACCACTCTCAAACATCCTGAAACAATTGAGGGTAATGTTAAAAATTTAAGTAAAAGGTATTAAACTTTTACTTTAAGAATTTAATATTACCGTTGATTACTAGGGTCTATGGTTAGTTCTAGGGATTTCATCTTATTTTTTTTCTATTTATTTTCATGGTCAAAATCGTCATCCCACGTGTGGCATATGAACTCATACAAAACCAATCAATTATGTACAAAATAAGTTAGTTCAAGCATTTAAGGCCGATTCCATTAGGAACCAACCGATTCAAGTTCAAAACATACCAGTTCGATACGGAATTGGCTTGTTCGGTAGGGAATCAACCATTTCTTGTTCAAAGCCACGTTTTGGATCAGTTAGGCCTATAAACAGGTCGAACTGATTGGTTTTGGAAAAATCAGTATGGTTATGATAGAACTGGTCCAAATCTTACTCTCTAAGTGAAGAAAAATCACAATATGATACTTTTTATGAAGGAGGATCCAGATAACCAAAGGTTACATAATCATCTAATTGCCTGATTCCATCTCCACAAAAATTGCATTCTCCAACTCCCAATCAAGTAAATCCACATTGAACACCATCCTTGATTCACAGTCCAACCTAACAAATTGTTTATGTGTAACTAGTATAGTAGCATAGATTCCTTGATTCCCAAGCTAGTTGCCCAAATTCTAAAATGTAGCATGCCCCATGACTGAAGCACATGTACTACTACTACATCCATGCATACACATCAATATGAAAATGCATACAACCGTTCCTTGTAGTCCTCTATCAGTCCCCATACTTCTAGCTTTCTATTGTCCATTTCACACACATTCTCATATAGTATTGTTGCCTTCAAACCAAGCTTCTTCACCACTATATGCAACTTGATGTAGTTAGAAGCACCTGAATTGAACATGCAATTGCATAAGAACAAATCATTAACTAACAAAAACACAAAAATCCATTTCTTAAAAAATCCCCAATATAAAATTGAGGATAATCCTCCTTCACATACACTAAATCAACAACCTCTACTACCTAGAATGTATCACTCACATGCATCACAATAGGAACATATGATGGTAAACCGTCAATTGCATGATGGTGGATCTCTTCTCAAGAATCTTTACCAAATCAACCAAAGAAACAGGGATCTTTACCTTCAATAACTCTTATGCAAATGTAAACCTTCTAGTGGATCCAGATTCCAGAAAGCAAACTATGAAGGACAACCTATGAGAAAGCTTTGGTAACTAGTTGCTTACCCTGCACTCTATTCAGAAATATTCCGACAAGTTGACATTTTCTAGCAACATAAGTTTCCAGTTATGAAACAGCCAGTTCAATACAAGCATAGCAATCTAATCAATAATTAGTAAAGAATTCAAATCCAATGTATTATTCATATCTTGCTTTATTGTTTCCATATGTTGATCTGATAACATAATCACTACATTTGGTTCTTCGAATTAGGATAAACTTTGCATGTGGCAATTGTACTCAAGCTCTGTTCAATTTTTTAGCAGTATAATTTTCATCTCTTTCAACTTAATTCATAATTCATTTCATTGGACAATTATAGCATCATTAATTTGCAGTGGAAAATAAAACAAGGATTACCGAAAGATATCCATGCACAAGAGACACAAAGATTTATCCTGGGAAACCCTAACAAGAGAAAACCTAGCAAAATTTTCTCAAAAGAAATTAATCCAGTACAAGAAAAATATCAATCATGAAATTGAACCCTAGCACAAGATAGGTTCAACCTCCTTCACAATAAACCCTAGGGAGGGTAGATAATCTTCCAAGAGAATAAGAGAAACCCCGAAATTATGCTTCTAGTGAACTTCACTTGTCTTCCTTGAGAAGTTTGCACCAATTGAGAGAGATGAGCTTGCTTCAACGTGTGAAAAGAAGTGTGAGAACACTTCTATTTATATTCTTCAGTTGCCTCGATTTTTACTCTTGAGGCCGACTTGTACTTTTATTTATTCTTTATTTATATTTTACTTATCTTTCAAACTGACTTGTCATTTTGTCTTCTAAGGTCAATTTACCCCTTTTGTTGGGGCAATTGTGCTCTTTATTGCCTTCCACTTTCTCCGGGACTTCTTCAATGGATTGTCTTGACTCCTTGGTTATTTCTTCATCATAGAAAATTTCTCCTCATTGATATCTCCTCACCCACGGTCACATTCTTTCACTAGAGCTCTAATGTTGATTTTACCATACTCTAAGAAGTCTCGAGCACTTCTTAGAGCCAATTGTCAATTTCAACATTAGATTAGACTTTATCTAATATACAAAGAGATCAGATCTCCTTGTAACATAGACAAGTCATCTCAGTCTATAAGAATAGAACACTCCCGCTATGGAGCACTCGCACTTGGAGTATGCAATGTGACCTCTACCCTACTACCACTCTAGTCAACACATGACTAGACAAGGCAGAAAATAAAAGAAGGATCACTGAAATATAACCATGCACAAGAGACACAAAGATTTATCGTGGGAAACCCTAACGAGAGAAAACCTAGCAAACTTTTCTCAGAAGAAATTAATCCAATACAAGAAAAATACCAATCATGAAGTTGAACCCTAGCACAAGATAGGTTCGACCTCCTTCACAACAAACCCTAGTGAGGGAGATAATCTTCCATGAGAATAAGAGAAACCCCAAAATTATGCTTCTAGTGAACAACTTCACTTGTCTCCCTTGAGAAGTGTGCACCAATTGAGAGAGATGAGCTTGCTTGAATATGTGAAATGAAGTGTGAGAACACTTCTATTTATATTCTTTAGTTCCCTTGATTTTTACTCTTGAGCCCGGCTTGTAATTTTATTTATCTTTCAAGCCGACTTGTCATGTTGTCTTCTAGGGTCAATTTACTCCTTTTGTCGTGGTAATTGTCCTCTTTCTTACCTTCCACTTCTCTGGGACTTCTTCAATGGATTGTCTTGACTCCTTGGTTATTTCTTCATCATAGAAAATTTCTCCTCGTTGATATCTCCTCACATGCGGTCACATTCTTTCTCTAGATCTTTGATGCTGATTTGACCATACTCTAAGAAGTCTCGAACACTTTTTAGAGTCAATTTCCAATTTCAACATTAGATTAAACTTTGTCTAATATACAAAGAGATAAGATCTCCTTGTAACATTTACAAGTCATCTCACTCTATAAGAATAGATCACTCCCACTATGGAGCACTCACACCTAGAGCACGCAATGTGACCTATGCCTACTACCACTCCAGTCAACACATGACTAGACGAGGCTAAGCATATGAGACATAAGACACACAGTCAAGGGCTACGACGAGGCCATTCTCTCTAGCTCATGAATCCATCAAAGAGAATGATTTGCAGAATGTTTGCCAAATGTTGGAACCATAGAGAACATCAACACGCCCTCTCAGTACGCTAGAAATTCTATGCTAAGCTACTAACTTGGTGAGAATGTCCTTCAGTACTACAACTACATCTATATGGTACTTGTACTGCATAAACATCTATACTGGAACTGCATTTCATTTTTACTACAACTGCATCTGTAATACAGTGTCTATACTGCAATTGCATCTGTATCATTGTACTGCAACTACATATATACTGGGCCATTCACTTTCATGAATGTCTTCTACTCATTTATCGAATCATCACGATGTTTGGGCCATTCATATCTCATATGAATGTATGTCACTCATCTATAAGATCATCACAGTGTCTAGGCCATTCATCTCTCATATGAATGTCTGCCACTCATCATCAAAGTGTTTGGGCAATTCATCTCTCATATGAATTTCTGCCACTCATCATCAAAGTGTTTGGGCCATTCATCTCTCATATGAATGTCTGTATGCTCACCATCACGATGTTACACATCCATCAACGATCCCTCTCACTCAGAGAGGCATTCTCCATCACACAAAGCTTGTCCCTATACAAACTTTTCCTTGGACAGAGGCTTGGCGATAATTTAAGTTATCTGTGGATATGTACTAGAGATTCACTACTCCCTTCTACACCATGTCTCATATGAAGAAGCATTTGATCTCTACATCAAATAGTCTTGTGATGTTGGTTGCAATCTACTTCTGTTGTACTGAGTGCCACAAAAGCATGCTTCCCACTAATATAGGATATCAATTGATCCAAGCTGAAGCAATACATCAAGATGCTTCTCTATCCACTGCACTCTTCTTAGTCATAAGCTACATATATTTTGCATCTTCACTTCATCACTTGAGACATCTCTTAGATCATATCCAATTGTACCATGCAGGTACCTTAGCACATGCTTTCACACAACCCAATGGAAGAGTCTCAGCTCAAACATAAACTAGCTCAAGGTATTTACTGCAAAGCAAATATCATATAAAGGAACTAATCAATTGTTTGTACATCACCAAATATGAATCTGAAGCGAAATTGCTTAGCTTTTCCATATCTGCACATCATGGGATCCATCGGATCTAAATCTGAAGTGTAATCACTCAGCTTCTTCAGATCTGCCTCCATAGGTATACCCATGGACTTGTAGTCCATCATCATGAATCTCTCAAGATCTCAACTATGTAATCTCTCTAACCGAGGAAGATCTCATCATACCTCCAATCCCAATAATCTCAAACTCAAAGGCCAAATCCTTCTTACACTTGACATTGAGCTTCTATGTTTCCATTAGGGAACATATCATCAATCATATAGTACCAAGACCAAATGGTCACCATCACTAGCCTTGTAGTAAAGGTTGGAATCCACATCATTCTTAGTGAATTCCAAGCTCATCAAGTACACATCTATTCTACCATACCACATCATGGATTCCTGCTTAAGTTTGTACAAGTATTCTTTATCATCAACAGGTTGTGCTATAGTTACTCCCTCTATATGTGGGACAATATTGCTCCCTTTGCATCTGAACATCTTGCTTCCTCTACATTTGGACATCTGCTCTCTCCGTATTTGAGTATCCTACATTTACTACATCTAGATACTTATGCTTTTGGGCCAATCTCCCCACACCATATAGCTCAGGATCATGGAAGGTTGTTTTCCCCCGTGTATACATTTGTGTCACCTCCCATAAAGTGGGTATTGGATACCATTCAATACTTTCTCAGGGTTTGCAAAAAATGGCTAACTCTATAGCCTATGTAATGTGACATCTTGGATGCTAATATGGACTGGATGCTAGATCTTATAGATCTACTTGGAGGTCACCATTTACTTCCCTTCAGGTCTCGACACTATCACACATCATTCTTTATGATGGACTAATATTCTTCTATCATGGCTTCTTGCTTATATGTTTCCTGATAACTGCATCATCTCTTGGTAGATCCACTTGTTCTGATGGCTCTATTGTCTCGCCCTGATAGATGGATAATCACTGCAATGGAGGGACACCTGATCTGAGCATAATAGTAGTATTAGTCACAACTTCTTAATCACAGATCTTCGTCTCCACAATATTTATAATGGACCTTTACAAGACAAAAATGTCCACAAGGGTTAACCAGTACTAATTTAAACAATCATGTTATTCATCAATAAAGATAACAATTTAATTTCAGCAAATAAAACTTATCATATAAAGTATAAAATACTTATCTTTGTTTTTTTTGTTGGCTCCCTCTTGATCTCTGCATCCTTGCAGAAATCACTGGAGTTTCTAGGAGGGTACTTTGCATCATCGTCTAATCTAAAGACCTTGATCTTCTTCTTCGTCAAGTTCTGAACTTCTGGAATCTACTAAATTTTTCATCTTGGATCTTCATGTCTTCGGGAGAGAACCATACATAGTACAAGAATACATCCAAGGATGCCCCTACATGTATCTGAAAGTACTAGGTCTTATCACTGCATGGAAAGAATTCATTCTTGCCAAGTATACATCTTTTGTAAAACATCTTCATGCTAAAGCTCTGGAGAAGTAGTCTTCATCAAATATGTCTTTTGCTTATTTTCTTCTGAGGTGGAAGTTCATCAACATTAGTTGTTGATGTATGGTGTTCTCTCTTTCTTTCCTTTTGAGTACACTAATAAGCATAGTGACCAAATTTCCAACAAGTGTAACATTTTATCTTTGAAAGGTCCTTCTTCTTCTGAGTTTGAACTGGGCTGATTTTTCACTTGTATTTCTCTTCTTCCTAAACTTTCTTCTACTTCTTCTTCTTCCTTTTCCTTTCTTCTAAGGACAATGGAAAGCATAGTGTCCATGACAAAGGAAGAATTCAACCTTTGAAAGATCCTTCTTCTATTCTTGGGTTGTCATGTCCTTAGAACCACCACTATCCAGTGACGAGATATCACTGTTATCTGAAATAGTATCATTAAGAGCAAAGAAAAAAGAATACTAGAGTTCATATGTAATCTCAACATCATCCAACCTATCTTCATCTCTTGACACCATCCTGACAAAATTTGAAAATTTGATTCTGAAACCCTAGCAGGAGTTAGGTCAAAATTGATGTTGGGAAAAACTGAAATTTTCCTCCATGGATAGATGCGCCTCCTAGGGAGAAATCCAAAATATTATTTTTCAGTTTGATTTGTGGCAAGAAATACTCAAAACTGGAAACCCTAGTTCCTCGGTTCCAGCAAGAATTAGGTCAAAATTGAAAATTGTTAAAATTGAAAACTGACTCAACAGGTAGATGTGCCCTCCTAGGGAGAGATCCAAAATTCTAGGATTAAAACCAATGTGTTGTCAAAAAGATTAGAAACTGAAAACCCTAATTTCTCGATTCTAATAAAAATTAGGTGAAAACTTGAATTTTCACAAAACTGAAATCTACTTCCATAGATAAATGCGCTCTCCTAGGGCGAGTTCCAATGCACCTAGAATGAACCAAAACTGAGGTTGGAAGAGTTCACTTTTGGAAACCCTAGTTTCCATATTAGGGCACAAATAATCTCTGGATATGACATTTATTCAGAACTTCTCCGATACCATGTTGAATTTTTAACATTGCAGTATAATTTTCATCTCTTTCAACTTAACTCATAATTCATTTCATCCCACAATTATGGAATTATTCATTTGCAATGGAAAATAAAACAAATATCACTAAAAGATAACCATGTATAAGAGACACAAAGACTTATCCTGGGAAACCCTAATGGGAGAAAACTTAGCAAACTTTTCTTAGAAGAAATTAATCCAATACAAGAACAATATCAATCATGAAGTTGAACCCTAGCCCAAGATAGGTTCATGTTGATGTATATGTAACTTCGGAATGTATTTCACATATATGTATATTGTATTCCTATAGAGATGGTATTATTCCTCTATAAGGAAGTGTCGTCATTTATATTGTAAGTGTCGTAACTTATACTTGATGGGTTATTAGACCACCCTATTGGGGGTCGGCCCACTCAGCATTATGTTATGTGGTAAAGTTCGAGCCTACATGAGTTAGGTAAAAAGGCAAGTCAAGTCAAGTATAAATAGAGTGCGGGAGGCACTCTATTTACTCACTCACTTCTCACTCATGCACTCAAGGAGGAGTGGTGCATTTATGGAGGAGGAGGATTTGCTGCTAGGTTATGTCTATCTCTCATGGTTGGTTGTATCATTGCTATATCTATCTCTGAGGAAGTTATTGGGGTTTTTCACCTTTATGGTTTTCCCCAAGTAAATCTTTGTGTCTCTTGTGTGCTTGCATTATTGTCTCCATGATTGATATGATGTAGATATGCTGTACATGTTGTTCTCTCAGTTAAGATCCTAGATTAGATTGAAGAAAATTCTGAAAATTTAACATGGTATCAGAGCTAGCCTGAAAGAAGGCATGATATGGCATGTATGACACTTGTTGCACTTACGATGCTAGGGCTTGATATAGCAAAAACCAGTCATCGTAGCACTTTCTCTATAAATCCGTTTTGGAAAAGTTTTCGGATCTGAAATTGTTACAGGAGGAATATTAAATCTCCAGGTACCTTGTGTCCAAACGACAACCTCTAATTCGTTGTACTTTGTGATTTATGATCTGTGCAATATAGGGTTTCTGCCTCTTCCATATCTGAGTCAAAATCAGGTGACCTTGGGAAAAAGGTCATAACTTGGGATAGGAAGCTCCAAATGAAATTTCGTAAAATGTGACAGGTAGTACACAGACTGTAATATCTCAGAAAACGTTTTTAGAGGCCGAAGGTGAACCAGTGACACGTGGCACGCCGTACAAGTTCTCTCTCCTGTATTATCCCATAAACAGGTCAGGTTGCGACACTTGGCATAACTCTTTCTCAGGGAGTCCAATTGAGGTAAGAACTGTCAGGATGGAAAGATAACAGGCCTAGCTATCTCAGGAAACTTTTTTAGAGGCCGAAGTGTAAACAGTGACACGTGGCATGCCGTACAAGTTCGCACGCCTGTATTATCCCAAAACAGGTCACGTTGCGACATTTGCCATAACTTTCTCTCAGAGAATCCAATTGAGGTCAGACCTGTCAGGATGGAAAGGTAACAGGTCAGGATATCTCAAGAAACTTTTTTTTAGACCTTGTGGATCAAAAGGTTTGGAGTTACACCAGAAACAATTAGGTACATATTTCTGTCAAAACAGAATTATTTTTGAGTACCTTCATTCATGGCTTCTAGAATTTAGGGCTTTGAAGAAAGTTGGAATTTTTGTAA